>JASPKZ010003442.1:7500-160000 GCA_030220185.1 Diploptera punctata
TAATACTAGCTAAGCGCATAATTCTCTGTAATATCATTTAATAGCTAATAACCGCAAAGTCGCAGATACGACAATATGTGCCAATTATGAATATAGCCTACTGGAATAGAAACAAGAGTTTTAATGTTTCATGTTGAATGTAGAAATTCATTATTTGTTGTAATGTGAAAAATAACTACAATGATTATGTATCTTAAGCAAAACGTGGTGTAATTAAATAAAATGAAATATGTGCAATTAAAGCAAGAATGTTGCATAAGACGCTAAGGAACAAGAGTTTTGTGTTTTACATTTAATTTGTTTCTAGATGTTATCTTAAAAAATACTAAAAACTCTAGACTATTATGTCCTATTAGGGTAACAGAGTGGAACCCTTGATAGAGGTCCACTCCAGGGAGTAGGCGCCCCTGCCCTTTTGTGAGCTCCAGGTCCCACTCGCCCAGTGGGTAGTACCTGGGTAGGGTCCCGTCCACAGGGTTACGTGGGGAGAAGAGAAGTCCCCAAAGCAGTAGTGAAGGCAACTTCTCTAGGAGACGAACACTCCGAAATTCCAGTTCCCTGCCCTCCAGGAAGAGGGGTTTGGCTAGAGGCTGGTAACCTCTACTAGTAAAAAATAACTTACTCATAAACTTCAGCAGAAGAAAAGCCGGATTGATAAACCTTATGACGACCACAGCAAGAAAAAGTATAAAAAGAGTCTTGGAATACATGACCAGCTTAAAATAGCGACTTGGAATGTCAGAGGCTTGGGAAGCAAAGAATTTGAACTAACAACAGAAATGAAAAATAAAAGTATACATATATTAGCCTGCCGTCAGAAACAAAGAAAAAATTGAAAGGATCACAAATGATAAATGATATGATGATGTTTTACAGTGGAGTAAGTCAGAAAGAAAAGCGAAAGCAGGAGTGGCGATATTTGTGGATAAGAAATGGGGATCCAAAATAGACACGTATAATTGTATTAACGAAAGAATAATGACAATGCGATTTAAGCATAATAGAGGACATATGACAATTATAGCAATATATGCACCGGAGGAAGGGAGATATGAAGAAACAAAAACATTTTATACTACTCTACAAAAGGAAATAAATAAGATAAACAAGGACGACATAATAATATTATTAGGAGACTTTAATGCTAGAGTGGGGAATCAACCAGTGGCAAATGTAATTGGGATCCATGGAGAAAATGTTATAGATAAAAGTGGACAAGAATTAAAACAATTTGCAATTTTTAATGATTTTAAAATAACACATACATTTTATAAGAAAAAAGATATTCACAAATACACATGGTCAGCACGAGGTTTTCGTTCACTGATAGATTATGTGTTAATCAATAAGAAAGCATCATCATTATTAACAGATACGAGAATATTTAGAGGAAGTGACATCTATTCAGATCACTATTTAGTAATCTCAAAAATAAATATATTAGCGAGATGGAAGAAAACTAAAAACAAATATAGAAATAAAGAGACCACATTCAAAGTACATTTATTACAAGATAAAAGTATACAAAATCTGTATCAGAATAGGCTAAATGAACAATTAATATTAAAACCTACTTCCGAAGAAATAAACCGAGAATGGGATAATATAAAAGAAAGCATTGATAAAGCAGCATATGAGGCATTAGGAACAAAATATAAAATATATAACAAGAAGGGTTTAAGAATATGGAATGAAGAATTAGAGAGGATAATAAAAGATAAAAAAGAGGCTTATCACAAATATTTACAGAATAGAACACCAGAATTAAGAGCTGAATATAAACATAAAAGTGCAATAGCCAAAAGAGAAATTAAAAAAGCACACAAAGTCAGTTGGGACAGATATATAAGCAGACTAGAATATGATATACATGGGCAGCAAAATATAGCCTATAAAGTAATGAAACATCTAAATAAAGAAGAAAAGATACAATACAGATCAATGCAACTGAGGAGAAACAATGGGAAGAACATTATAAAAAACTGTGGTATAATGAAAATAAAACAACTAAAGATAACATATATGAGTGTGAGATAGGAATAGATATGATAACAATGGAAGAATTAGAAGAAGTACTGAAAACAACAAAGAACAGAAAGGCAGCTGGAATAGACGGAATTAATATGGAATTAATAAAATATGGAGGAATTTTTTTTTAAAACCGAGATTATTACATTTTTTAAATTTATGTTGGAAACAAGCAACTATACCAGAAACCAGGACAACAGCAATAGTACAATCTATTTTTAAGAAAGGAGAAGATAACGACTGCAACAACTACAGAGGAATAAGCATTTTAACTGCAGGCTATAAAATATACTCAAGAATCTTAACATTTAGGTTAAAACAAATAGCAGATGTAATGTTAACAGAAGAACAAAGTGGATTCAGACCAGGGCGTTCATGTATGGATAATATATTTACGATAAAAGAATTTATAAACAAAAGAAGAGAATATAACAAGGAAACACACATAGCTTTTATTGATTTTGTCAAGGCATTTGATAAAGTAGACAGAGGAAAACTCTGGACAATTTTAAAAGAGAAAGGAATTCCGAAACACTTAATAGCAGCTATAAAGAGTTTGTACTGGAACACAAATTTTGTTATAAAAACCAGAAATGAAGTAAGTAAAAATAAAATTCATACTAATCAAGGAGTTAAACAAGGATGCAGTATCTCTCCAGTTTTATTTAACCTATACATCAATGATATAATAGAAAAATGGAACGAAGAAACAAATAAAGGAATAAAATTAGATAAAACACACTACTTGAAAACATTATTATACGCTGATGACCAGGTAATAATAGCAAATACAGAAGACGAACTTCAAAGGAATATTTTTAAACTACATAATATATGTGAACAATATAATCTCAAAATATCCATAGAAAAAACGAAGGTAATGGCATTCGAAGGGAAAAATCAAATCAGATCGAAAATAGTAATAGGAAACAAAATCATAGAACAGGTGAACCATCTCAATTATCTAGGATGTGGCATTTCATTTAATTATGATAATGCTATAAATAATAAAATAGCAAAATTCCAGGGAATATGTGGTACGATAAAACGATCACTAAATAACAAAACAACAAGAGAGACCCAATTGAAATTTTATAAAATGTTAGCAGTACCGGTACTGCTCTATGGATCAGAAGCCTGGATACATAAAAAACAAGATCTAAGTAGGATAACGGCGGCAGAAATGAAATTTTTGAGATCTGTTAAAGGGTGCACTAAGGAAGACAAAATCAAGAACACAGAAATAAGACAGGAACTTGAAATATTTGCAATAACTGATAAAATAGATACATATAGACAAAAATGGAAGCAACACATAGACAGAATGAATGAAGATAGATATCCAAAACAAATAACAAAATTCAAACCTAAAGGCACCCGAGATGTGGGCAGACCTAGTAAAGAGATGGGCTGAAGTCGGAACGGGTCAACAGACCTAATCCATGAATGTAGATGATGATGATGATGACAGATATTGGTAAAAGTAAAGTCTCTAAGAAGAAAATGTAAAAATCATAAAAAGCACCCCACGCTTTTGATGGTAAAATTATTTAGCCCAAGCGTGATGGAAATTAAAATTATTTTTCATTTTTTTAGTTCGGTTTTCTAATAAGCGTGTTGTTTTAGTTTTTTTAAAAACTATTATTTATTTAGTTCGGTTTTCTAATAAAGCGTGTTGTTTTAGTTTTTTTTAATATTATTTATTCTACTAATCATTATAAAATTATTTTATTGAAATATTCTAAGAATAATGGAACTTAAATTTGTTTAACTGCGTAAATAATTACCTCTCCAATATATATAAATGGATTGCGCACAAATGTGCAAAGGTGATAACACAGCTAAAAATCACTAACACTAACTTGGTCTTGCGTAATCACAAATTGTTTTTGTTCTTTGTGTACATGTTTCGATGTGATATCTTTCGCATTTCTGTTCACACACTTCGCATATGCATGACATCTTCGGGTCATGGAATGTTTTATCTCTACACATTAGGTGGTGGAATCCATGCACGCTTAATCTTGTGATGACGTGTCGTACCTGGAAATTTGCGTATGTCCAGTTCCTATCTATCATCGCTCCGGTGCTGAAGAATTCCGGCCATTCTTCCTCTCGTTTTCTGCGTAGTCTTTGTAGCGCATGCTTATAGGGTTCTGTGGTTGGTAGTAGGTATGATGTTTTCAAGTCCTCGATAAGGAAAGTCTCCCTTGCCAGTAGGTACACTAGACGGCCTCTTGTCGTTTTTGATACTCCTATTGCCCTTTTTATGTATGTAGCTTTCACTTTTTCCAGTGTGTTCAGATTAGCTTCTGTAAGATGTGGCCATATGATTTCCATCCCGTAAGTTATTATTGGGGGATCTTTGCATTGAATAGTTTCATCGCTGATTCCAGGCTTAGAGCTTGTATATTGCGTATATCATTTATTGCCATTATTGCTTGCGTTGATCTTTCTGCTAAGTGTTTTGTGAAGCTTCTTCCACTGGGTTGTAAAGTAATGCCTAGATATTTAAACTCCTTTACTATTTTGATGTTATCTTTGTCCAGTTTTATTTCTGTTGTGGCAGGGATCTTCCCTCCGTTTCTGAACACCATCATTTCTGTTTTTTCTTTGTTTATATAGAAGCTGTGGGTTTTACACCATTCTTCCATAGTTATTATGGCGTTCTGAAGTTTACTTATATCCGTTGATCCGATTACGATGTCGTCTGCGTATGCATATACGAAAATTTCTTCTCCTAGTTCTTCTACTTTCCTTACCAGTTCTTCGGCTGCCATTATGAATAGCAGTGGGCTCAATGGGTCTTCTTGCAGTACCCCATTTGTCTGCAGTATAGTTTTTGATTTTGAGAGACCATCAGATATAACTATGCTATTTTCTTTCATTATTGATGTAATGATTTGGGTCCACACGTTCTCCTCTCCTAGGGTACTTTTCAATTTGCTTATTATTAATCCTCTGTCCATTAGATCGAAGGCTTTCGTAAAATCTACGAAGACAGTGTACATCTTCTGTTTTCTATCGAGTGCTTCCTCTATGTTTTGAAGGAGGAGTTTCACTGCCGTTTGAGTTGATCTCTCTTTCCTGAAACCAAATTGCGCTTCAGGGAGCTTTTCTTCGATTTTTCCCCTTATTCTATTTGTTATTATTTTTGTTGGGTTCTTGAAGGGAACGTTTTCAAGAGCGATGCCCCTGTATTTGTTAGGGTCTGTTGGATCCCCTTTTCCTTTGTATATAACTTTTATCTTCGAGTTTCTCCATTGTTCTGGAATTCTTCCTAGTTCCATACATTTGTTATATAGTTTTGTCCATATGGGACTCAGTGTGTCAATTGTGTTTTTGAGGTGTTCATTATATATCATATCTGGGACGGATGCTTTTCTGTTCTTGCTTTGGTTTATTGTTTTTCTAATTTCTGCAGGGTTGATAGGAGTCCATTCTGTGTGTCTTGTGTTTTGGTCTTGATTTCTTGTTGCTGGGGTCTCTCTTCCTTCCTTGTTCAGTATGTTGGTGAAATGTTGTTCCCATTCTTTCACATATAGTTATGCTATGAAAATTCAAAATGGCCGACAGTTACAGAGTAAATAAAGAGATCCACTTCTGAAAATTTATATTCACAATCATTATTTTCCGTACCTAAACATTATTAATATAAAATTCTACAAATATCCCATTCAATAAAATTGCTTCAGAAAATTTCGGCTATTATAATTCCAATCGATAAACATTACAGATAATTAAAACATTTAACAAAAAAGAATAAACAAATTTATTTTATAATATTCATTTATTACAGGAGCTAAAGTAACATTAAAATTAATCTACTTCTTTTACATCAATTACGATAAAGTAATACAATTAAATCTAACTATATACTACGTTAACTTATATTTACATTAGGTCAAATTACTATTTACAATTATTAACATTAAGTGGAGACAGTACTAACAGTTCACCTAAAAAATACTTATTTATAAATTCTAAGACGTTGTTTAAAATTATTCACATACCTAATGATAGTAATAATACTGAAAATTCTGACACAGGAATGAACTGACGTCAACATAACATAATAACTGTTGCAGAAAATGTGTATAACGTTGACACATGCAAATTCTACGAATATAACGCAGGTACTGCGAATACTGTACACTGGTGATGTGGAAGTATCCAGATTATTGTGAAGGCGTTAGGCGCCTTTAGTAACATTTTAACCTCTCGTCCGCAGGAGTCCAGAATTGTTCAGTCAGAACGCTCGTGTGTGGGAGAAAATACTGTGATACGCTGAGACTTGTTGTGGGTTGTTTTCTCCTCTTCTCCCACTGGAGAACCCCAATATTCTTCAGATTTTTCCCTCGGGAGTCGGAAAAAATGTTGTGGGACTTTTCTTCAGATTTTTCCCTCGGGAGGGGGGGAAATGTTGTGGGACTTTTCTCCTCCTCTCCCACTGGAGAACCCCGATATTCTTCAGATTTTTCCCTCGGGAGTCGGGGAAAATGTTGTGGGACTTTTCTTCTCTTCTCCTACTGGAAATTCCGATATTCTCCAGGTTGTTCCCTCGGGAGTTGGGGAAAATTTTGTGGGACGTTTTCTCCTCTTCTCCCACTGGAGGATCCCGATATTCTTAAGGTTGTTCCCTCGGGAGTGGGGGAAAATGTTGAACCGAAAGTACCTTTTTGCGGTTCAGTTATTCATCTTTGTGCTCCTCCAGAACATTTATGAAGCCTGCCAATGTCCCTTGTTCCGTGTGGCTACCCCTTCCCTTTTACCCTTTCCTCCGCGCATCTTTATAGCGCACATCCCCTCTACCCGCGAACCTTTATATGCTTGGTAATCTCAATGAACCTTATCATTCGATCGGCCTAGCAAGTGGCGTTATGTTGTATAGAAGTGGATTCAGTATCCGAATCCAACTTAAGTGCACCATGCATCGGCGAAGTTAACATGGTGATTTATAAGATAAACAAGTGGATTGTGACCGAGGAATGGTCGGATTTGAGTTAGTCCAATCAAGCATGGAAAAAGGAATTCCAATGGAGTTTGGACATGTATGAGTGTGACAGTTTGTATGGTATGTTATTTATTCAGCTTTACTTTGTTATTATCTATGTCTGATCGATTGATCGAAGATCAATCTTTTGTTATTTATTTATCACTTTGTTTTTACAATCAACACTTGTTTTTTCATTAAAAGCTTAACTTTTATGTTACGCCCCTTGTTGTTATTTAAGACTATCATTGTTCTCTATCCTGTAACGAAGTTATTTCATTCTATGCAATTTATAATCAGTATTTATATTTATATGCACGTTCAACTGGAAAAGAAAGATGAATTGTTAGCCGCCTTCTATGGGCCCGAGGCAGGCTGTTTTCTCATTAATAACTTCTTTAGATATCAGGAACACGTTACTAAGTACAGCATAGTCATAACCCAACGATCCCGGAAGGTAGCAGTAGCGGTGAAAGTGGTTCATTCTCTCTACGCGACAAATGGTTTATCAGAGCGTGGTTTTGGGTTTTTGAGTTCAACGGTTTTTTGGGTTTTTCGAGTTCAATGTTTTTTGTGTTTTTCACATTACAAAGTTATGCTGTATGTTATTAACGGTAGTTCTTGTAGTATCAATTTAATTCAAGTTTCGGAGTTTTGGTCTCAAACACCAAGACAAGGGTATGAACTCTGTATTATGGTCCTTAATGAAATTTAGAATTAGAAAATCTGTATCTTTTCAGAGATATTACCCTGCGGATTATTACTTGTTTTCGATACTTGATATTTATGGTAAAGTTATTAAGTATTAGTTTACGTGTTTGCTTTACGTTACGTAAATATTGACTCATCTTTCTTTATAACAGAGACTGATTTATGCATATAAAACTACGTTCGCCTATAATTGTTTACATCTTGTGTCTATTATACTTTGTAATCATGCCTAGTTGGATAGATGTAATATCCAAAGACCATCTCGTTCGAGAGTTAAACCTACTAGGTATTGAGGTTGAAGGTGATGTAAACATATTACGTCAGCGGCTTAAAAATCATATGAATTCTCTCTCCCCGGCTGAACAAATGTTAATAAAACGTAAGTTTATTGTAGATAGTGCAAATCAAGAGGATTATTTGGCAGAACAGCATAAGAATATAAGTGATCATAGACTTAGCTCTATCAAAGATTTTTCGAGTGGAACTGTCTCCAACCTTTCTCCTTTTTTGGAAGAGAATAATCAGCGGATTTTCCGAGAGTTAATTAGAAAAGTTGATCCCTGCGACGGTGAAGATAAGGAATCGCTAGTGGTCTTCCTCATTAAAATTAACTCGCTCTTCGAATTGAAATTAGTTCCCGATGAGTATTTTGTAAACTCGATTTTGAGTTGCATCGGAGGAATTCTATTGAAAGTCTGGAGTGAAGTTGTTAAGTTGAGATTCTCTTGGATGGAGAGTTTAGAACATGTGAAGTGTTCATTGTTGCCTCCTAGATTGTTGGAAGACTTTTGGATTAAATTTGTCTCACGACGATTCCAAATGCCTAAGGAATCTTTGTTGGAGTTTATCTCCAACATACAGGGAGCTTCACTTGTGTTGAATCCTTTATTTTCGGAAGAAAAGTTAATTGATCTTATTCTGCAGAATATGTCCCCGGCTACTAGACAGCATTTGGTTTTTGCTACGAAGCCTCAAAATGTAGCCGAAATGTGTGGCTTGGCCAGGAAAGTGGCGGATTTCGAGATCGCTGAAAGACAGAGGGACTTTAGGGAGAAAAGTGGAACTGACAACTTAAGTAAATCTAATACTTCGGCGAGTCGTCCTCCTTGGCAATCTAAAAAGAATCTACAATGTTGGAAATGTCAGCGGTATGGGCATCTTTCTAGAGAATGTCGATCTTAGTCTACGTGGTTTGTTTATATATATATATATATATATATATATATATGTTTGTTTGGGATATTAGAGTATAGTACCGATGGATATAAGTATTTGAGCTGATTGTACCATCCTTTTTGTTGTCAGAGTTACCAGAATGAGTTTCTGTATTTGTGGTTCAGGTCTTGCTAATGAGACGCAAACTAAATTCTAAAAAAAAAGGTGAATAGAAGTTAGTCGGCGTCCATGACCACATTATATTACAACATGTTGATCTGATTAAATTATGTAATACTATGGAGTAAAACCCAAGCATGTTTGTAGAAAAAGAGCTGTATGTTAAGCTAGATATTTTGTATTGACACATGTTGAAGTAGTATATCTATGGTTCTGCTTTCCTGCTTTCGCCTGTTCTTTGTTTCAGTTTACCTTTCCTTAAACATTGGCAGTTCGACAGTTTGTAAGCCTGGAGTGTTCGGCAGTCGAGCGCTTGGAGGATCCGGCCGACCCCCGAGTGCCCAGCTGACCAACATAGTGGCTTTTGGAACTACGGATTCTTGGACAGCGGTGGAACGGGATTGCGATCCGGCAATCCAATTATTATATCGTCACCCGGGTCTTCACCTGGAACACCGCAGACTTGTACTATGGCGGCTGAATCAAATGGAGTTTATTTTCAGCGCATGAATAGTCTACATTAAAGCGAGTGTGGTGATTGTGATATTGGGGACGATGGAAGATTTGCATTAAAAGTACCGCTGGAATCCGATAGTGTTTATGTGCCCCTCCCAACATGGGATTGTTTCACTGGACATTACTTTGAAGCCTATGGACTCTTTTTCTGTTTACCCGGAGGGTGTAGGGGGAGCTATTGAACCGAAAGTACCTTTTTGCGGTTCAGTTATTCATCTTTGTGCTCCTCCAGAACATTTATGAAGCCTGCCAATGTCCCTTGTTCCGTGTGGCTACCCCTTCCCTTTTACCCTTTCCTCCGCGCATCTTTATAGCGCACATCCCCTCTACCCGCGAACCTTTATATGCTTGGTAATCTCAATGAACCTTATCATTCGATCGGCCTAGCAAGTGGCGTTATGTTGTATAGAAGTGGATTCAGTATCCGAATCCAACTTAAGTGCACCATGCATCGGCGAAGTTAACATGGTGATTTATAAGATAAACAAGTGGATTGTGACCGAGGAATGGTCGGATTTGAGTTAGTCCAATCAAGCATGGAAAAAGGAATTCCAATGGAGTTTGGACATGTATGAGTGTGACAGTTTGTATGGTATGTTATTTATTCAGCTTTACTTTGTTATTATCTATGTCTGATCGATTGATCGAAGATCAATCTTTTGTTATTTATTTATTACTTTGTTTTTACAATCAACACTTGTTTTTTCATTAAAAGCTTAACTTTTATGTTACGCCCCTGGTTGTTATTTAAGACTATCATTGTTCTCTATCCTGTAACGAAGTTATTTCATTCTATGCAATTTATAATCAGTACTTACATTTATATGCACGTTCAACTGGAAAAGAAAGATGAATTGTTAGCCGCCTTCTATGGGCCCGAGGCAGGCTGTTTTCTCATTAATAACTTCTTTAGATATCAGGAACACGTTACTAAGTACAGCATAGTCATTACCCAACGATCCCGGAAGGTAGCAGTAGCGGTGAAAGTGGTTCATTCTCTCTACGCGACAATGTTGTGGGACGTTTTCTCCTCTTCTCTGACTGGAGGATCCCGATATTCTTCAGAATTTTCCCTCGGGAGGAGGGGAAATTTTGGACGTTTTCTAATCTTCTCCCACTGGAGAACCCCGATATTCTTCATAATTTTCCCTCGGGAGTCGGGGAAAATGTTGTGGGAGGTTTTCTCCTCTTCTCCCACTGGAGGATCCAGATATACTTAAGGTTTTTCCCTCGGGAGTCGGGGGAAATATTGTGGGATGTTTTCTCCTCTTCTGCCACTGGAGGATCCCGATATTCTTAAAGTTGTTCCCTCGGGAGTCCGGGAAAAATGTGGTGGGACTTTTCTCCTCTACTCCCACTGGATGATCCCGATATACCTCAGGTTTTTCCCTCGGGTGTCGGGGAAAATGTTGTGGGACAATTTTATCCTCTTCTCCCACTGGAGGATCCCGATATTTTTCAGGTTATCCCTCGGGAGTCGGTGAAATGTTGTGGGACATTTTCTCCTCTTCTCCCACTGAAGGGTCCCGATATTCTTCAGGTTTTTCCTCGGGAGTCGGGGAAAATATTGTGGGACGTTTTCTGCTGTTCTCCCACTGGAGGATCCTGACGTTCTTCAAGTTGTTCCCTCGGGAGTCGGGGAAAATGTTGTGGGACATTTTCTCCCACTGGAGGATCCTGATATTCTTCAGATTTTTTCCTCGGGAGTCGGGGAAAATGTTGTGGGACGTTTTCTCCCCTTCTCCCACTGGAGGATCCCGATATTCTTCAGAATTTTTCCTCGGGAGTCGGGGAAAATATTGTGGGCCGTTTTCTCCTCTTCTCCCACTGGATGATACCGGTATACCTCAGGTTTTTCCCGCGGGAGTCGAGGAAATGTTGAGGGACGTTTTCTCCTCTTCTCCCACTGGAGGATCCCGATATTCTTCAGATTTTTTCCTCGGGAGTCGGGGAAAATGTTGTGGGACGTTTTCTCCTCTTCTCCCACTGGAGGATCCCGGTATTCTTCAGATTTTTCCTCGGGAGTCGGGGAAAATGTTGTGGGACGTTTTCTCCTCTTCTCCCACTTGAGGATCCCGATATTCTTCAGATTATTCCCTCGGGAGTCGGGGAAAATGTTGTGGGACGTTTTCTCCTCTTCTCCCACTGGAGGATCCCGATATTCTTCAGATTTTTCCCTCGGGAGTCGGGGAAAATGTTGTGGGACGTTTTCTCCTCTTCTCCCACTGGAGGATCCCGATATTCTTCAGGTTTTTCCCTCGGGAGTCGGGGAAATGTTGTGGGACGTTTTCTCCTCTTCTCCCACTGGAGGATCCCGATATTCTTCAGGTTTTTCCCTCGGGAGTCGGGGAAAATGTTGTGGGACGTTTTCTCCTCTTCTCCCACTGGAGGATCCCGATATTTTTCAGGTTTTTCCCTCGGGAGTCGGGGAAATGTTGTGGGACGTTTTCTCCTCTTCTCCCACTGGAGGATCCCGATATTCTTCAGGTTTTTTCCTCGGGAGTTGGGGAAAATGTTGTGGGACGTTTTCTCCTCTTCTCCCACTGGAGGATCCGATATTCTTCAGGTTTTCCCTCGGGAGTGGGGGCTTTCTCCCACGGAAATGTTGTGGGACGTTTTCTCCTCTTCTCCCACTGGAGGATTCCAATATTCTTCAGTTTTTTCCTCGGGAGTCGGGGCAAATGTTGTGGGACGTTTTCTCCTCTTCTCCCACTGGAGGATCCCGATATTCTTCAGGTTTTTCCCTCGGGAGTCGGGGAAGATATTGTGGGACGTTTTCTCCTCTTCTCCCACTGGAGGATCCCGATATTCTTCAGGTTTTTCCCTCGGGAGTCGGAGAAAATATTGTGGGACGTTTTCTCCTCTTCTCCAACTGGAGGATCCCGATATTCTTCAGATTTTTCCCTCGGGATTCGGGGAAAATGTTGTGGGACGTTTTCTCCTCTTCTCCCACTGGAGGATCCCGATATTCTTCAGATTTTTCCCTCGGGAGTCGGGGAAAATGTTGTGGGACGTTTTCTCCTCTTCTCCCACTGGAGGATCCCGATATTCTTCAGATTTTTTCCTCGGGAGTCGGGGAAAATGTTGTGGGACGTTTTCTCCTCTTCTCCCACTGGAGTTTCCCGATATTCTTCAGATTTTTTCCTCGGGAGTCGGGGAAAATATTGTGGGACGTTTTCTCCTCTTCTCCCACTGGAGGATCCCGATATTCTTCAGATTTTTCCCTCGGGAGTCGGGGAAAATGTTGTGGGACGTTTTCTCCTCTTCTCCCACTGGAGGATCCCGATATTCTTCAGATTTTTCCCTCGGGAGTCGGGGAAAATGTTGTGGGACATTTTCTCCTCTTCTCCCACTGGAGGATCCCGACATTCTTCAGATTTTTCCCTCGGGAGTCGGGGAAAATGTTGTGGGACGTTTTCTCCTCTTCTCCAACTGGAGGATCCCGATATTCTTCAGATTTATTCCTCGGGAGTCGGGGAAATGTTGTGGGACGTTTTCTCCTCTTCTCCCACTGGATGATCCCGATATACCTCAGGTTTTTCCCTCGGGAGTCGGGGAAAATGTTGTGGGACGTTTTTCTCCTCTTCTCCCACTGGAGGATCCCGATATTCTTCAGGTTTTTCCCTCGGGAGTCGGGGAAAATGTTGTGGGACGTTTTCTCCTCTTCTCCCACTGGAGGATCCCGATATTCTTCAGGTTTTTTCCTCGGGAGTCGGGGAAAATATTGTGGGACGTTTTCTCCTGTTCTCCCACTGGAGGATCCTGACGTTCTTCAGGTTGTTCCCTCGGGAGTCGGAAAAATGTTGTGGGACGTTTTCTCCTCTTCTCCCACTCCCGACAGGTTTTTCCCTCGGGAGTCGGAGAAAATATTGTGGGACGTTTTTCTCCTCTTCTCCTACTGGAGGATCCCGATATTCTTCAGATTTTTCCCTCGGGAGTCGGAGAAAAATGTTGTGGGACGTTTTCTCCTCTTCTCCCACTGGAGGATCCCGATATTCTTCAGGTTTTTCCCTCGGGAGTCGGGGAAAATATTGTGGGACGTTTTCTCCTCTTCTCCCACTGGAGGATCCCGATATTCTTCAGGATTTTCCCTCGGGAGTCGGGGAAATGTTGTGGGACGTTTTCTCCTCTTCTCCCACTGGAGGATCCCGATATTCTTCAGGTTTTTCCCTCGGGAGTCGGGGAAAATGTTGTGGGACGTTTTCTCCTCTTCTCCCACTGGAGGATCCCGATATTCTTCATGTTTTTCTCTGGGGAGACGGAGAAAATGTTGTGGGACGTTTTCTTCTCTTCTCTCACTGGAGGATCCCGATATTCTTCTGGTTTTCCCCTTGGGAGTCGGGGAAAAATTTGTGGGTTGTTTTCTCTTTTTTCTCGCTGGAGGTTCCTATATTCTTCAAACTGTTCCCTCGGGACTCTCGGCATTCCATCTTTCTCTTATATTTTCGACTCTTTTTCCACTGGATGGTCCCAATATTAAGATGTTCTGAGTTGTGTTCGATTCTCTTCCGTCTTCCACTCGAGGATGTCGATGTGGTTACAGTTGCTCTCATAGTCGGAGGTCCCCGGAAGTCGGATACCATTTTGTCGGACTTATACGCTTCTTATCTCAATTATAATTGTTCCCTCGGGAATCAGGAGGATGTTAACACAATCCAAATGTTTCATTTTACTCCGCATTGCTATTTTACTGAATTAACTAAATTTGTCTTTTGAATATAATCTCTAGATATCTCCTGAACTCTTTGTACTCTCATGTGTGTTGCATTTAGAGCGACATTTTTGGTCAAATATTGATTTATTGATTTTTTTTTAAATTCAATGTCTCCTTTTTAGCTTCTTCGCTGTAAGAAAACACATTTTTGCCTTGTTCGATGATGTTCACTTTTTAATGTAGCTGATTGGAATTTCATTTTTTTAATTGTCCGCAGGCTGAAATTAGTTTGTATATTGCATTAATTCACACCCACACTCCGTTCATGAAGTAATAGACATTACTTACTCTTTTTCTCAGTTATTGTATTAAAGTATTTTCAACTTATAGCTGCCGATTTCGTCCATTTAATTCATCTAGACTTTTTCTTCATTCTTTTTTCTCTTGTTGATAATTTTCACTTTTTACGTAACTAACTGTAATGTTTTATTTTATTGTCCACAGTATGTTTATTGTAAGATTTTACACTCTCGATTCATGTTTCTCTATGCTCAGATATTATAATAATTATTAATTTAAACCTGTAGAATATGTCAATTTAATTCCTTTTGATTTAATTTATTTACACAGAATTTAGAGAGTATTTATAACTACGAGTAGAATTTATATTCAATTTAAGATTCAGTTTCATAGCAACTGTCTGACAATAAGTTTGTATAAAATTAACAGTTTTATTGGGATCAGAATACAATTAATTTCCTGTCCTGTGTTTGTAATATTGTAACTTAAGAACAAAAAATTATATCAATAAAATATTTCACGTGTCAAATAAAAGTTCTATTCTCAACAATCCAGGAAGAATGCAAGAGGGGTATAAGTCCTCATACGCCCTCTTGTCACGAAATTTATAATGGAAAAGCTTTATTTTGAAGACATGTTTAATTTATTTTAAAGAAATGAGTAGTATATATCGTGAGCATTTGCCTCTAGTCCCGAGGGTCTCGGTTTCAAATCTGGCCGGGGCCATTGGATAGGCTACTTAGGGTGGGAAAATCCAAAGGGAGAAGTTCTCCGGGAGGGACGTTAAGCTGTGGGTACTGAGTCTGATGATTTTCAGGCTCGTAAAAGTATCGTAACCCTGTATTAAAATATATCTGTGCAACATTTAAATTATAGGTTGTTGTTATTATATATACAGGTTACTGGTTAATACCCGGCGTGCGTTGCTACATCTAAAAAAATGAAAAGTGTTTTTACGTTTAGTTGAAAAAGTGAAAAGAAAAATAATTATAAATTTATATCGTAATTATTTTTAGATACCCCGTACTGATTACCCGGCGTTGCCTGGGAATCTAATTTCTCCGATTTCTTGGCGTAAGTGAGCTGAAATATAAAAATGGTTATTGTGAGTTATCCGCAAAAGATAGATAATTTATATGCTGTTGCGGACTTTTTTGTAGACTTTTCTGAGATGTTCAATTCTGTGTACATTAATTTGGTGTATGTTATGGTTTAGACAGCGTAAGCCATCTAACAGTCCAAAAAGTCCCGAAAAACACCTTTTCTCTACAAAGGGAAACTCCTGAACATTTTGCAAAAAGCACCATCACAATAGGATGAACGATATGGCAGCGCATAAAGGACAGACAGACATTCATACATTCATATATATAATATACATTAGCTAATACCCGGCGTGCGTTGCTACTCCTAAATAAAGTTTATGTGTTTTTGACACCAGCCGTGCGCTGTTATACTCTACTCTTTTGCAGAGTTCTTTAAATGTTCAATTCTGTGTACATCAATTTGTGTATTTGTTATGGTTTAGGCAGCGTAAGCCACTTATGCGTGAAATAGGGACATTATTTCACGTTTTTCACCACAAAGGGTGTTTCTATGGGTGGAGTGGTGATTATTACAACTCTCTTATAGCCTATGTTCATTCCCGGAATCTCCTGAACATTTTTCAAAAAGCTCCATCTCAATCGGATGAACGGTATGGCAGAGGACGCTAGCCCGAGAATCTACTTATCCCGATAATCTTGGCATAAAAAAACTCAAAGCGCGACAGGCCAAGAAGGCTTTTGGCTGACCAGCCGGCTGTTGGCCTCACATCCACATCTGTTAATCACAGAGGTAGACGATCATATAGTCAGTGTAGGGTGATATGTGGTCAGCATGTCGGATCCTCCAGCCGTTATAGCTGGTATTCTCAACCTGGAGTCACTACTTATAATAGTTACTCAAATGGCTCACGATGTTGGGTGGGCACCACACAGTGGGCCAGATACGAAATCTAGCTGGAAAAAAGTATTTTACTAACTCTCGCGAATTCATCTTTCATCACTCTAAAATTATTGCCAGATGACTGCTCTTCACTTATCTGCAAAGGAGGGTAGAATTCTAAAATTTATGTAGACAATATAAACATAGGAAGTTGCCGATAGTTAAGAACTCATCTGGTCCGCATCCCAGTTGTGTAAAGAGCTGTAGAAATAAATATGTTTTGCTTTAAAGTTCAGTGAGTTATTCTTCTTATTATATATGGATACTTTACCTCAAGATTTGTACTCTTCATTAATATATTTAACATGTTTCTATACAACCAGATATTGTGTTAAATACACGTGGAATCATGCCTTCGAAACACTAAAAAATTTACACAATCGTTTTACTTCAAATTGAGCTACAAAAAACAGTTCTAAACAGTAGTACAAATTTTAGTTGATTTATGGACTTCAATTCCCGCACAATAACATATGTGCAAATTATTGCGTTTGGTAATTAGCTTTTTTATTACAGGAGGCGGCCGGCAGGTGAGGCCTATCTTCGCGCGCAGAGAATTGTTTGATTTAATATATGAAGAAAAGTGATCGATAGAGGCAATAAGTTATCCTCTATTAATAAATTACAGTTAGGGGATGTTCGGAGAATGTTTTTAAAAAAATTTTTAAAAATTATTAAAAAGCGATTTTCTAAAAGATAGGAAGTTGTACGAGAGAAGAAAATGTCAGATTTCTACTGATTGGCTAAAAGTAAATGTAAACTTTCCCGTTATTAAGAATTAGAACACTGATAGTCGTTGAAAAATTCTGTTCCTTCTGCTTATGGAATTATAAGACCCAAACTATCTTTCGAAGAGGCTGGAATAAAAACAAAAGATATGTCTTATTTCTGCTGAAATGTCTGTCTTGGGAATTGTAGCATAACAAATTTGCTTCCTAGAAGCATTGTAGGGTGGATAAAACATCACAACCTCTCTTTTTGACATCTATTCTCATGTTAATATATCGACATATTGATATTTTATTGTCAAAAAAGACAATGCTTCGTCCGACATAGAAGATGGGGGAGTTCAGCGGGTGATATGTAATGTTAATTATTATTTTGAAGCTATTTGTTGTGGTTTTTTGAGTAATGTATTTAAAACATCAGCAGTATCCCGTTTACCATATGACCAAAGTAGTATATTTCTTTTGCAAGAGCAAGTTCATCGCGAGGGAATTCCTGCTTAAGTGAACATTTATTTTATTCCAGCCTCTTCGAAAGTTATTTTGGGTCTTCCAATTACATAAGCAGATGGAACAGAATTTTCTAACGACTGTCATTGTTCTAAATTAATTGTTAATAACGGGAAAGTTAACATCCACTCCTTGCCAATCACAATATTTAATTAGAATTTTTTTCTCGCGCACAACTTCGTACGTTTGAGAAAATCGCTTTTCAAAAAAATATTGATTTTTAATATAATTTAAAACATTCAGCTAACATCCCCCTACCCCTAATTTGTTTACTAAATGATAACTTATTGCCTCTATCTAACATTTTTTCCCATATTAAATCAAAGAATTATTCTCTGCGCGCAGCGGTAGGCGTCAGTTGCTGGCAACCTCCTGTAATGAGAAAGCAAAAAAAGTGCAATAATTTGCACACATGTTATTGTGTGGGAATTAAAGTCCATAAATCACACTATATTATAACTAAAATTTGTACTACTGTTCAGAACTGTTTTCTTTGTAGCTCAATTTAAAATAAGATGAATTTGTAATTTTTTTAGTAATTGGAAGGTATGATTCCACATGCATTTAACATAATATCTGGTGGTTATATAGAAAAACATTAAATATATCAATAAAATTACAAACCTTAAGGTGAAGTATCCATATAGAATAAGAAGAATAGCTGACTGAATTTGAACACACAACGCTAATAACACAACTGGGATATAGCCTAGACCACATGAGTTCTTAACCATCGGCAACTTCCGATGTTTATATTGTCTTTATAAGCATTAGAATTGTACCCTCCTTTGCAGATAAGTTAACAACCGTCATATAACAATTATATTAGAGTAAAAAGAAAGATAAATTGATGAGGGTGTGTGAAAATAATACTTTTCCAGCTAGATTTCATTTCTGGCCCTCTGTTCCCCGGTCCCATACTGACCAAAATTCCACGAGATAAAATAGTTCTGCGCCAAGATTTCTTGCCTTAACCACTCGGCTACGGCGCGGGACTCTTGGTATCAATAATAAAGATGAAAGGTTCACATGAATGGGCATTATTCTCTTGGTATCAAAGAAAGATAAAAATGGCTATTGTGAGTTATCCGTAAAGCGATAAACATATGCTATCGCGGACTCTTTTTTAGAGCTTTCTCAGATATTCAATTCTGTGTATATTAATTTTATGTATTTCTTATGGTTTAGGCAGCGTAAGCCATTTAAGAGTCCAAAGAGCTCCTTTTCTTCACGTTTTCCACTACAAAAGACGATTTTTAAGGGTGTAGGAGTTGAGTGTCACAACACTCTTATAACCTATGTTCATCCCGGGAATCTCCTGAACATTTTGCAAAAAGCCCCATCACAATCGGATCAACGGTATGGCCGCGCATAAAGTACGGACAAACAAACGATACAGACAATTAATTTCTGGAATTGATGAAATACATTTTGTAAATACATTAAAATATCAAATTGTAGGCCTAATAGAAGCATACATACTATAAAGTAGAAATTTTGTAAATGTGGTTTCTTACAATTGAAATTGATTATCTAATGGCAGCGGTGTCAATTTTAGAAAGATACACCTGTCCAAATCTAAGGAATTCCAAAATTTGGCTAAGAATCCTGGTATAGTACCTCTTGCCCCGATAATCAATCCTGTGACAGTTATACTATCTAGTTGGTAGCCATGACCTCAGACAGTTTTAAGAATTTTGCACATAGTGCATTTTGATGAGCTATATACAATTTTGTTTTAATAGACCTTGAAAGCCATTTTTAGCCTCTGTTAATGCGTTCGTGCCATCTGTGTATATACCAGACACTTTCTCACCCACTATAGTCTTACACTGCACCTTATTCAGCATTGAATATGCTTTTCCCTTGGGTGGTTCGGTGTCAAAAGAAAACCTTCAATAATTATTCTAGATCTGTAAAATCTTCTGTTACTACCTTGATGAAAATAAGTGGTTGACATGTATCCGCTATATCGGTGCTTTCATCAAGAATCCGTGAAAAATAACCAAATAGTAGTAGGACTTTATTGGACAAAAAGTAAGATATTTACAATATTATTTACAAATATGGGTCGCACGGGCAGTAAGCCGTACGTGCTGTTGACAGTCCGTTACAATAAAGTAATAATTGGTACTAGTGTAAAGAAAAATAAACAACAAAAACAGCAATAACATTACAATTACATAAAGAAAACACAATAATAATATTACAATTAAATAATAACACAATAGCATCATACACTAAAAACATTAACATTACAATTACATAAAGAAAACACAATAATATTACAATTAAGTAATAACACAATAGCAATAACATTACAATTACATAAAGAAAACACAATAATAATATTACAATTAAATAATAACACAATAGCATTATACACTAAAAACATTGTGAAAAATAAAGAAACTAGTCAATAAGAGATTCTAGGCTGTCAGTTAACTGCAAACTTATATCTTCAGTTCTCCTGTCACAGTGCACTTTGTCAAAAGTATTGATTGAAATTCTTTTTTACACCTATCCTCTCGTTAAATGTTTCAGTCATTTTAATTATGGATTGTTTTACAAATTCTCCGTCGGACAAAGGCTTTCTATCTTTCATTAATTCATAATTATCCACATAGGAAGGGGGCACGCCGTAGCGTAGTAGGTTATGGCAATACGGTACAAACTGGAAGGTCGAGGATTCGATTCCCGGTGGGACTTTTAAACTGATCCAAATATTCTAGAAGTATCATGGCTAGGGGTCGACTCAGTCTCTAACAGAAATGAGTACCAGACGCTTGTTCTGGGGGGTAAAGGCGGCCGTCACGCAGGCTGACAACCCGGCTGATATCAAGTGCCAATTGTTTAGAAAAGTGGATCCTTAACTACCTACTATTCCAAGTGTCTCCTAAGGCCTATGATGGGATCACCTTACTTTTTTATCTACATGCGAAACCGAAAGTGATTATTCTTGTATATTGCAAACTTTACTAATTACACTTGTCTGCTTTTTAACTTTCTTCTTTAGTTGTGTAATCATTTTTGCGTGGTTCACACGAATGGTCGTATTTTTGTGATGTTTTGTGATGTAGTGTTTTTTGAGGTTATATTCCATAAGAACTGACAACACCTGAAGACAAACTAGCACTGAGGTATTTTGCGCCTCTTAAGAATAATCAATGTCTTGAAACTACAATTTTCATTTCTACTTTTCTAAATTTCGAAAACATGTTAAAAACAAGCAGCTAGTAGTAATGTAACTAATGACATGTTGTATTTCATAGTACTGCAAACACCACATTAATGTTGGTACTGCCTGCTGGTGAAGAACGCGAGATCCAACAGGCGTGACTAAGGAGTGTAAACTGTATTGCCAATCCAAATTGAAAAATTCCGCTTGGTGACTAGGTATTATATACTGCGAAATATCTGCTAATGATTTTATCACTGTGAATTAACATTAACGAAAATATTTTCGCAAATAAAATTCAAGTTTCGATTTAGCTACATTAAAATGGCGAACTACATTCAAATTAATCGAATCAAATTAAAAAAAAAACGAACAAATCATACATTTGTATCCGCGGGCCGGATGAAAGGTACTCACAGCCGCCATTTGGTCATCATTCGTTAAGGGCCGGTTTCACCAACAGAGGTAACTGTATTACACCAGTTTTACCCGTGTATAATGCATAGCATAAACTGGCGTAATATATTTACCTCTGTTGGTGAAACCGACCCTAAGTGAATTATCTTAACACCCCAGTTAAACAATCACTTAATAGGACTCCAAACAAAAATTAGTTATTTATAAATGTTCAATATTATTATTATTATTATTATTATTATTATTATTATTATCATTATTATTATTACTACATAAAACTTTCCTCATTAGAGGATTGCCACAAGGACAAAGTGATACAGACAATTTTTTTTTTCGAAATTGATGAAATACATTTTGTAAATACATTAAAAAATTAACATCATCATAGTACATCCACGAATTTAGGCCATTTGTTGAACCTGTTTCGGCCTCAAGAGAAACACCATCCAAAAGTCTATTGAGTGGACGTCCTGGTCTTCTTCTTCCTGCAGGTTGATATCTTAACATTTGGTTGGGTTTCTTTGCTGTGGGTCGTCATATTTCAATTCCTTCTGGATTTTTTCGTGTTGAAACTTGTAAGTAAAGTTGAGGTTCCTTAGGACGGGTTACTGGCCCGACGCTAAGTATTCCAGTGGTAGGGCTGCTACCGTTTAGTCTCTGGACAGACATTAGGTAACCGCATTAACTCAGTACCCGATGGAATGGTTATACCGCCGTGACTCGGTTCTCAGAGCCTCGTTTTTGAAAAGGGGTTGTACCGCGAGAAAGTGAGGATGAGAATAGGGTAGGAGAGGTTATATACAGTACACGTCAATACCCCTTACTACCTTTTTAAATTAAAACAATTCAAATTGTAATTGAAGTATATTCTATAAGTAGAAATTTTGTAAAGATGGTTTATTAAAATTGAATTTAACCCTCTAATGGCAGCGATGACAATTTTAGAAAGCACTCTGTCCAAATCTAAGGAATTCCAAAATTTAGCTAAGAATCCTGGTACAGTATCTTTTGCCCCGATCATCAATGCTGTGACAGTTTTACTATCTAATTGGTATTTGTCTTTGTAATAGTCAACTGTTGGCTCATATATGGCTTTCTTTTCAGAGTCAACTTCCTCAGGTTGGCCACTATGAGTCTCAAAACGAATTGTGGGATCTAATACGATACCAATTTCAGAAGATGGTCTAAATATAATAATATCTATTCGTCCATTACTCCCATTAGTGGCCACACCATAAACTTCCTCATAAACTGTGTATCCATAATCTCGCAAGGCTTCTGCCATCTTGTTTCGAATAGTGTGGTGTCATATGTTTCTCAGTGATTCCCCAAACGGACATGCCCCAAGAATGTGTGCAAGGGTTTCGTGCTCTCTGCGACAACGTCTACAGAGGGTATCGTCCCTAGATCTGCCCGGCAAAGAACGCACGGCTGATACATTGGCTTGCATTTTAATTGCTTCTCTCCATTCGGAACAAGACAATCCCTGATGATCACGAATCCATTGATTTGCTGGTGTATATTTACTATAGAGAACAACGCATTTTCCTTTCCAATAACTGTTATTTTAAAAATATTTATAAAAGTTAAAAATATAACTGTAGACCAGATTTTTAGTATAAGATATATTTTAGAAGAGAAATGGGAATATAGTGGCACTGTACATTAACTATTTTTTTACATAAAAAAAAGGAATACATTTCAATTAAGAGGAATTTGTGGAGTATCCTGCTGCATTCGGAACCCCGCAAAAGAGTAGGGTGCGGGTAGGCAAACATTTTTCAGGTATTCTTGAAATTCATATTATGTTGAAGTATGTTGATATACTATCATCTCTACTCTTCAATTTTTTACTAGAGCATGTCATCAAATTTTTAGAGGATGAAGAAGGCCTACAACTCAATTATATTAATAAGCTCTTGGTATAGCTGATGTATTATGGGAGATAGCGAACATATACTAAGGGCCAACGTGCACTTTCTATTGAGTAACACTAAACAATTGGGACTGGAAGTAAACAAAAAACTAAATATATGGTCACACATATACATTGTATAATGGAAAATAAAGTTAATGAGAAACGAGGTAAATTTTGGAGAAGTGGTTAAATTATTGTACCTAGGAACAATATTCACAAAAAATAATGAAGTGCAGAAATAAATTAATCATATCCTCATTTCTGGAAATGCAGGCTATTACGTATTAGGCCAACAGGAACTCTTTTCATCATAACTTCTCTCAGTGAACATTTTTAACACTCTTATTATTTCAATGATGTTATATGGTTGCGAAACATGGACTCTTACTTTAAGGGAGGAGAAAATATTACGAGTATTTGAGAATAAAGTTCTTAAGAAAATTTTTGGACCAGAGAGAGAAAGACGAACAGACAAGTGAATGGAAAACAATACTTTATAGTGGGCTAGATGTTTTGGTAAACCGTTAAGTCTCGTAGACTGCGATGATCAGAACATGTGGCAAGAAAGAATGGGGACGAAAGAGGGGCATAGAAGGTCCTTGTATGTAAACCACAATGAAAGCACTCAGTAGGCAGGTCAATAACGAGGTGGGAGAATAACATTGGCATGATTTGAGAGAAGTAAATTATACAGGGATGATTGGAAAACATTAGCTGAGGATAGGGATTTTTGGAGAGCTTATGTCAATGCGACCTTGTACCTGCGATTTTGATAGTGCCAACGAGTTAGTTAAGAGTATAACTAATAATTTTTCTAGTAATTTCAAGCCTAACGAATTTTGAAACTTTTAAAGAGAAAGTGCAGAAACTGTCACTGGATCTGATAAGCGATTTTATAATCTCCCGTTTAAGTTGGAGTCCACTTGATATACTGTCTTCTGTTGTCAACGAAAAAAAGTTTAACAGGGCTTTATTGTATGTACCAGTTATTCACTCTCCTCTTACGTCCTGAAGTACGAATTGCCCCATTCCATGCATAGAGCAGTAAATGAAGAAGATGACAATAAATGCTTAGGTGCAATGCGAAGTTAAATAAAACATATAAATGCTGTGAACAATGTAATATTTTTAAAGGTGGGATGAAAGAAAGTGCAGTTTTTGAAGTAATTCCAGCGGTTTGTATGTAAACTGTTTGTATTATGCGTGGTCATTTACATGCTGCCATCTTGTCAGAGGTGGTGAGGGAGTCAGGGGAAGCACCTGTGCTGAAAGCTCATCTCCGCACCGTAATGACATTTTCCTCTTACTCTAATTGTCCCCGCACTTCTCCTCTGTCGCTTCTTTCGCGGAAATATTTTCTCTAATATTAAACCCACGTGTTGTATACATGCGACTTAATTCACTGAGAGATGAGGTTTAATTCTGTTATACTGAGGCATTGCCACTTGAATGGAGAGTAACGACGTACATTATAACTCACAGATTCAATTTACCACCAGCAAGTCAAAGGAAGATTGTATGAAACACTTCAAGACTGCTATAGAATTTACATACATTGTCAAGATGTGATTTCACATTTGTTAATTGTACCAACACTAGCTTAAACCTGTTCGTATTGTCTAGAATTCTACATTATAGCTTCGCAATCTCACTCAATTGACAGTTATTTGAATTTTATGCAAAACCGCTATTTCTCTTATAAACTTCTCATTCCAAATAATGTGTAATAAAAGTCATAAGCAGTGACAATTCGGCACAAGATATCGTAACTCACTGTACAACTCTTCCAGTATAAGTAACAAAAATGAGGATAGGAGAAAATTTATGTCCAAGTTTACTGAGTATATTGTATTATTATTGTAATGCATTTTACTCTCTCCAGTAGATTTAATTTAATTATATTACATATTGCTAGTTGAGTAAACAATAAACCAATTATATAATTGAATCACAGTGTTTTTGGCCTGCGAGTGAGAAGGATAAGGCGAGAGGTAAGCAATGGAACTGCTACGTGCCGTCCAGTAAACAAATCAAACCAGACAACGTTGCACGTTTTATTACTAGTTCACTCTGAAGTGAAGAGGAATGACCGCACTAATAGGAACGTAAGATATTGCATCGCTGGAAATGTGTCCCGAGCGCTGCGGCACGTGCCTTGCACTATTGCATAATCTTCATTCCATCTTCCTCCCTCACAGACCAAGAATACTATAATCCTACTGTGTGTGTGTGTATATATATGTATATATATATATATATATATATATATATATATATATGTTATATTGCAGATTTTCGCGGATATAAGTAAGAATGTGAAAGTTTTCTTGGGTTTTCCGCATCTTGGATTCAAGTTCGGCCTCTGGCGACTGATTCCGACGTTTCGGCATGATCCCACATGTCGAAACGTCGGAATCAGTGGCCAGAGGCCGAACTTGAATCCAAGACGCGGAAAACCCAATAAAACTTTCATATTTATATACCTATATATATATATATGATATGAAAAGAAAAACGAATGCTTGAGTCGGGATTTGAACTCGAGTCTCTAAAGTCTGTACCTTTAGCGCTCTAACCAACTGAACTACCCAAGAATTCCAATACAAGCATACAATTTTCTTATACACGTAGTATTCTCAATTCACACAAGAGGTAGCGGAAATTTATTCCAACTGCCATCTATATATATATATATATATATATATATAGTGTTTTTAAGATTAATTGTAATATTTTTTATCAGAAAAAAAAGAGTTAATTATATCTCTCCATCGTCCCAACAAAATAATTCCCAAAATTAAGATAATAATCCAACCAATCCTATTTATAAAATTATAAAACTCTATAGAGTCTTACCATCTCTATTTTCCAGCATTGTTAATTTAGACTTAATTGAAAAAAGTCTATCCATCCTTTATCACTCGAATTATATTCTGACGCGTATTTTTAACTTTCGTAGTATATTCCTTTGTTTTATGCCCCTCATTAATGTGTATATATATATAACGATATTATCAAAATAGCCTAAAACAAGTTTCAAGTAATGAAATTAGTAAATAATAAAATATTCTACCTCTGGTAAAAGGGGCAAAAGATTAGGAGATAAGGTGTCTTACTTCACGTTGGACGGTCTGAGTTCGATCCAGAAAAGTGAAAGGAAGGACTTTTTTCTCCCTCATTAGTGTATGGATTAGTTCGAGATTTAATGTAAACAAGTACAGGAGCATTCCAAGTAATATATTTGACTGGAGCCGGCATATATTTTTCTAGTGCCGCTGGCTAAGAATCGTGGATCCTCGAGTTCACGCCCCGAAAGTCCTTCATGGTCTGTTAACAGAATACCCTTACCTTTTTACCTCTGGTAACTTTGAGAAGGGAAGAAGAGATAATATAAAAAAAACTGTCTACCAACTGGGTCTTGAGTTATTCCGTCAGATTGTTTTTTTTATGGTTACCTAATGAGAGCAAGGGTATAAATGTACTATCTGGATATTAAAACATATATTCAGGGGTGTCAAACAAAATATTAAACTCTAAACTCTTAACTTTCCAGGTTTATGCGTCTTCCCAATTTAATCAGCTCAGTTTTTTCATTGACATACACTGACATCAAGATTTTTACGATATTTTTGAAACTCCGTTGAGGTCACTGTATTAAAGTTTTAAGAATTATAAAACAGTACCTGATATATCAGTTGTCCTCAATAATTTGCAATGTTGTTTTATAGGAGGTCTTTCGATAACTTAAGTATCATCTTCTGCTTTCATTTTGGTACTGACTGTTGTTGGTAATTATTTTGTACAGAGGGTTTATATCACTGGGTGCGTTCTCATTCAGCAGGTGTTTACTTATGGTTTCTTTGATGCTTTCTGAAATTTCCTTACAAAACTTAGAGGAGAAACATTTCGAAAAACGGAAGGAAAAATTCAACATAAAACTAATAACAAGATATGTAGATTATGTTCTAATAATTAATGACAATGAAATTCAATAGAGAAAGATATTTTAATAGAACTAAACACAATGCATGAAAAAAATAAAATTCAGATCGGAAACAAAAAATAACATAAAAAATTACCTAGATCTTATCATAACAAAAATTTTAAATAACAATAATTTGGACATTGGCATATATAGAAAACCTACAAGCAACACAATCGTCATCCATAAAACATCCAGACATCCTCCACAACAAAAAGTTAGCACTTACATCAGCTTAATCAACAGAATGATGGAATTACCACTTACACAAGAAAATTATAAGAAGGAATTAAATTATATAAAACTCCTGGCTCATAAAATGGGCATAATGAAGAAATGATTAATAAATTAATTAAGAAACAAAAGAGAATACAAGAACTAACAAATATAACACAACTAAGCAGGGAAACTGTCAAAACAGTTAATAAATGGATATCATTAACATACACAGGCATAGAAACACAAAAGCTAGCAAAAATCCTAAAAAAATGATAAAAACATAAAAATTGCCTACTGAACAAATAAGAAATTAATGTGATTTCAAATAAAATAGAAAAAAACGAACATATATAAAAATAAAGTAGTTTATAAATTGAATTGCAATAGCTATGAGAAATTTTATATTGGAAGAACTACTAGAAACTTCACGATAAGATTTAATGAACATTTAAGAGGTTTCCTGAAAAAGAGGGTAAATATAATTTTTCAAAACACGTAATAGAAGCAGGACATCAATTCAACACAATAGACAATGTATTATCGATCTTACATCGAAAATCAACGTTCTCGAAGAATTAGAAATCATTAAGGAAACCACAAATAAACACCTGCTGAATGAAAACGCACCCAGCAATATAAACCCTCGGTACAAAATAATTACCAACAACAGTCAGTACCAAAATGAAAGCAGAAGATGATACTTAAGTCATCGAAAGGCCTCCTATAAAACAACACTACAAATCATTGAGGACGACTGAGATATCATGTACTGCTTTATAATTCTGAAAACTTTAATACACTAACATTTAATTATCTTATTTTAGACTCACGGAGGAATATATACAATTATAGTAGATGGATCCACCGCTGTGCCTTGTCACGCAGCGGGCCCGGGTTCGATCCCCGGTCGGGGCAGTTTTTCTGGGTGAGGTTTTTATCGGGGTTTTTCCTCACCTGTAAGACAAATGTCAGGAGAACTTTAAGGCCCAAACGGTCCCCGAAATCATATGGCCATCATCCTCCTTATCAATATCGTCATCATCCTTCACCGGTGTGGAAAGCAACGGGAAGCTACCACACCTACAATTCCCTAGTAAAGCTGCAAGCATTGCATGAAAATGCTATGACTGCAGTGAAGGACCTGCCTTCGGGCAGAATTACTATGGATGGATAGTAGATGGAATCAATTTAAAATTAGACAAGCAGAAATTTGTATGCCATATATTTCAGAAATTGTATAATATATATGCCTATGTTTTCTGTCATTCATTGATCTATTTTATTTAGCACATATTGATATTTTCTTTGAATTGATGTTTACCTCGTGGCCACTTCATCACTATTGTTAATTTGGGTATATACTTCACTTTCCATATATTTTAATGGGATTATTATTAAATTAAATTTAGTGAAGGAATTAATAAAAAAATAATGGATTTAATATTAATCCAAAAAATATTCCAATTCAGTTTAATGGTGAAGTATAACAACTTTTAAGCTTAAATAATAAGCCTGTTCGAGCTTTTAATTGAGTTCAGATCGGCGATATATTTAGATGGGGATGATAAAACTTTGATTTCAACTTAAGTGTAATGACCACAGCTATGTGTAGTTCTCATTTTGTTTGATGAAAACTCTGCCCAAACTAGAAGAGGGAAATCACAACCAGAAGAAGTGTTATTAGTTCTCGTAATAATGTAATATGTAACATTTTGGATTCTAGGTTTCTGGGATGGAATGGGCGTTGAAAGAACCGTGTAAACATTGTCAGTCAACTGTGGTCAGGGAATGACAAACGAAAAACAACTTTAGAAAGTCTGTTATCTCAAAATGTATTTTTATATTCTACACTTCATCCTAATATTTGAAATTTCATATTCAATATATGTGTCGGCAATAACTATTTTGCCATTTTCCCTTTGAATATTCATTATTTTAAGTTCAAATTCTTCTCACTAATGAAGGTAAACTTTGTACTGCCATCACGATACGAATAAATCTATCGTCGAAGGCAATTAAGTTTGGTCATTTGTGGTAGCGCTCTCTAATATATTACTATTATTATTTTTATTTATTTACTTATTTGGCGGCACCGTGGCGCAAGCTCGCCTCTCGCCGCTGGGGTCCCGAAATCGAGTCTCGGTCACTCCATGTGGGTTTCGGGGTAGACGAAACGGAGCTTGAGCAGGTTTTCTCGGAATGTTCTCCCGTTTTCCGCTGTCACAATTTAATTCCACCATTTCTGCATACTCATCTCATCCGTTTCATTTCATTTCGTTTATCTGCCCCCGTGATGGTGCGTCAGGCGTCTTCGACCGGCACCCTTGTTATTTACATACCTTTATATAGGGAGCTCATCTCATCTCATCCCTCCACCCGACCCTGAGTTGGACACGAGTTGAGGATATTATTTATTTATAAACCAAAATTTATAAACCCTATTTCACTTAAGGTACAGTGGGGTTACAGTTTGTGTCAAATTTGTGATTAATTGTATAATTTTATCTAAAACTGAAGTTTTTATGAACTTTATTTATGAAAACATGAGAAATAGAATATCTGTGATAAATGGATTAATATTGTTAGGAGGATCTATAGTAATACAAAAGCTAAAGTAAAAATACAGAATAATTTAACAGAGGAATTCACAGTGAATAAAGGCCTTAAGCAGGGATACAGTTTGTCACCAATTCTTTTTAACATTTATTTAGACCAGGCTCTTAACTTATGGTATAAAAAATATTCTGAAATGGGTATTCCTATATGAAGAAAAGTACTGCATTCATTGTTGTTTGTAGATGATGAAATCATTTTTGCAGGGAATGAAGATGGTATGAAACATATGATAAATAAACTTATGGATAAATATAATTAATGGGAAAGAATATAAATTTACAGGAAACAGAATATATGTGTTTGGGAAAGGATGTGGATGACCTCATACTTGAAACAGAGAAAACAAAAAAAATGTGAATTTTTTAAATATCTTGGGTCAATAATTACAAGTTTAGGTACCTGTGAGAGAGATGTAGGCCTACAGACTAAAATTGCAATGGCAAAAAATACAACTAAGACATTACATGGAGTAATTTGGAACAAAAATATATACAAAGGAAACTAAAATGAAAATTTATAAGAGCATAATACAGAATATTTTGTCATATGGAAGTGATACTTGGACTTTGACGGAATTACAAAAGAATAAAATTAGAACAGTTGAATTTGATTATTTTAGAAAGAAGCCTCCAAAAAAACAAGACAGGATAAAATAAGAAATTAATTCCTTTGGAGAGAAATGAATGTCACCACATCTGTTGTTAAGAGGATTGAAAATCAAACGCTTAAATGTTATGGCCATGTACAAAGAATGGAAAATGAAAGATAGCCAAAAAATATACGAGTATACCAGTGGTCACCCCCTGGAAGAAATAAACGTGGCAGACCAAGATGGAAATGGAAAACCTACGTCAGAACTATAATGGATGATAGGAATTTGGAAGAGGGAGATTGGAATGATAGAGATAAATGGAAACTGAAGACGGCAAACCTATAAGTGGAGGAAAGTCGAAGTAGAAGAAGAAGAAGAAGAAGAAGAAGAATATTTATAAAAAACACTAAAAGTTTTGTAGTTATTTTCTGTCAAAATCACTTTTGTAATGGGTGGTTCACTTAAACAGACGGTGTAATTTAGAAGACAGGTGTTAGTTCCAGAACAAAGGACAATCAAAGATAATGTGTTCAACACTTCGGTTGCTAATAACACATTTACAACTTTCATTCTCTCTGATGTTGAATCTCTGGAGGTATTGGCGAAATTTTTCGTGTCCAGTGAGGAATTGTGTTAGTATAAAATCTGGAACGTCCCGCGCCGTAGCCGAGTGGTTAAAGTAGGAAGCCTTGGCGCAGAGCTACGGGACTTGCGCTGGTTCGAGTCTCCATGGGGGAAGAAATTTTCTCATGGTATTTCGGCCAGTATGGGACCGGTGCCCACCCAGCATCGTGAGGCAATTGGGTAGCTACAATAAGTAGCGGCTCCAGGTTGAGGAACCAGCCATAACGGCTGGGGGACTCGACATGCTAACCACATGTCACCCCATACACTGGCTGTTGATCATCTACCTCTGTGATTGACACATGTGGATGTGAAGGGCCAGCAGCCGGCTGGTAAAAGGGCAACCGCTTAAAAGTGGAAAGACCCTCAATCGGAAATAAAATCTGGAACAATATGTTTGCATTTTATTGTGTCATAAACACTCGGAAAGAACAGTTCTCATATTAATATATAATAGATTGATAGTAAGTTGGTCTAATCCTTGCTGTCTATATTTTGTACAATCCTAGGGCCAAGTTAAGATATGCCATGGGCTCATTTGTTGTTTTTATATTTTATATTGACTATTTAACTCATGTCCCAAATGACAGTCAATGCCCCATCACATTTCAATGAATTTTGATTTACAACCAATCACAGTCGTTTTTCACCTCGATTTTATCACTTTCATTTTATCGTTTTCATTTTGCCAAGTGGCTCTCAGATTGTATATATAGTGTACGAATGTAACCAGAGTCTGCTTGCTAGATATAATAGAAAAACATTCGTAGCAATTGATTATACGATTAAAAAAACACTATTTGCACTTGCTTAAACGTATTGTTTCCTAGGAATTAACGTTGCAGAAAAATATAATTGCTATATTTACATCATAGGACATCAGAAATTAATTAATAATCTGTAATGATGTGTTTCCTTTTTTCTTCACTAGGGTGCATTCTTACAAAATTGCGATTCTACTATTTTGCAATAAATATGATCTGGTTGCAGAGATAAACAAATTAAACAACGTTTCTCATTTGTTTTCAAAGATCGCCGTTTACATTAAATATATAAATATTTAAAGATAACTATATTTAAATATTGATTTGTGAGTAAACAGCTTAATTTTATTCGTTAAATAGACCTAATAAATTCCACTCTTGATTTCCAAATTTTCTAGATAAACTCACTCCTCACTTCGTGAGTTGTAAATTTATCGATAATTTGGAAATCACTCGTTGCATTACTTATGATAAAATTAAATCTTCAAGTGGAGTCCATTTGGTATGCAGCCTAATGAATTAATATCAAACTGATTATAAATACAATATTCAAAAGCATTAGTCTTGTTGTCTGCGGAAGAGATTATCATACTTGATTATGGTTGTAAAATTCATGGGTACAAATCCGCGCACGGTCGATTAAGTTTTTCAGGGCAGGAAAATTCTTAGAAAGAGAAGTAAAGACGTAGGTCCCTTCCCGTAGATTTATAGTACGTAAAAGAACTTCGATACTGAAATGATAGGCCTCAGCAAAATTAGTCGGCCGTTTGACAACCAGCATTGATTTTCGATACTAATTACCTGGATGTTAAAGAGTGTCAATATTATCAGTACTGCTACTATTAACCCTTTAATTGGCAAAACACTAATTTTTCGTGCCAGTTATTTAAATGTGGCGGCCGCACTGAAAACAAAATCATGCATGACTGTTATTATTAGTTTCATTGTGTAATTCGACACATATTTAAGTTATTACTACTCATTCGTTTTCTTCTGTTTAGTTAATAAAACTAAATAAATCGAACCAATTGATGTATCCTATAGGATACATTTCCAATTAAAGGATTAAGAATGCTAGTACTAACCTAATATAATCCAACCGTAAATCCCCACGTGGGGACAAGAGTGCTCATTAGCTGGAGTTACTTAACAAAGCTAATTTATTTCCCCACAATTATTAGCAAGTGACATGTGGTTAGCAGATCGCCTCAATGAGTCTTCTAGTAGGTAACTAAGGTATTATTTGGGTGGGAAAGGCCGATTAAAGTTTTGGTCAGAGGTACTAATTTAGGCTTGAGATTCTTTTACGAATCTCGGGACCCACGGCTTAAAGTTCCTCCTGGAAGACTTGTACCTTGGATTTTTCCATCCTAAAGAATCCATCTACCCCGGACGAATTTGCACCCGCGACCTCGGAACCAGAGTAAGAAACTTAACCCCTAGACCACTGAGGTCGATGAGTACTACTAATATTACTACTAAAAATACTAATATTAGTATTACTACTACTGCTGCCACGGCTGTTACTATTATTACTACTACTTCTGCTGCTGCTACTACTACTACTACTACTGCTACAACTACTACGACTACTTCTGAGAAGTATTACGAACACTGTGGAACTGTTATTTAAATGTTTTCAGTTTGTTTTTGTTTTCATTTGTTTGTGCCGAAGTAAGAAGTTAATGATTTTACTGTGTGAAATAAAGAATTTAAAAAAAAATCGATTTATAGTATTAGTTACGAGGAGAGGACCATATTTTTGATAGCGAACCTTGTAGCATTTCCATATGACTTAACGTCCTTTGGAATCAAAAGTCAGTTTTTTTATAAAAGGTAATATCTTTATCATCCTGTGCTCGATGCAAGATAAAATAACTATTCTCAAATACACACATAGACTAAACATGTAGATTTTAAATGGAATTATTTAGTTAAGAAGTTTTTAATTATTTCAGTGCTGAGTTATGTAACATCCATCTACCTAGAGAATTGTATACCTAACGCGTTAAAGTGTAAGCTTCTAGACACCTCTTGGGTCTACAAAAACTGGATAATGTAACTAACAGAAACGAAGACAAATTCTAAGAGAGAGGGGGGAGAGAGAGAGAGAGAGATAGAGAGAGAGAGAGAGAGAGAGAGAGAGAGAGAGAGAGAGGGAGAGAGAGAGAGATAGAGAGAGATAGAGAGAGACAGAGAGAGATGAGAGAGAGACAGAGAGAGAGCGATAGAGAGAGAGAGAGAGAGAGAGAGAGAGAGAGAGAGAGAGAGAGAGAGAGAGAGAGAGAGAGATTATGAACTTATGTTTTAATCTAACGCACACGATTTTTGCATTACTAACAAAATGTATATTATTCTCCTTCTAAAAACTTGTAACGTCAGACCATACGAAGAGAGAAACCACTGTATAATTAAATTTTTATTGTGTTTATGTTTATTTAAATATATATACTCTTAGAGTATAAATAATTGTTTTCGTGTAAACATTACTTGCCTTATATTTGTAAAAATAAGAATATATATATATATATATATATATATATATATATATATATATATATGGTATTAAAATATTTACATACAGGATTGAGGTACAAAAAGAAATTAATCATAGGCTCGATTCTGAAAATTGGTGCTATTATGCATTATATGGACTTCTCTCATCCAAACTTCTCTAAAACAGGAATAATTAAAATATACAAAACGATTATTCTTCCAGGCATATGGCCACGAAACACTGGCTCTTACTTTCATGGAGGATAAAAGATTACGAATATTTGAGAATAGAGTTATTAAAAAAATTTTTGCACCAAAGAAAGACTGGTGAGGAATGCATAACTCTGAACTAACATGATCTTTATGGGAACAGTTAAGTCTCATAGAATTCAATTGGCAGGACGGATGGCACGAACGAGGAATGAAAGAGGGGCATGGAAGCTCCTTGTAGGAAATCCAGAGGGAAATCGTACAGTAGGTAGGGCAGGAATGAGATGGGAGGATAACATTAACTACGAATTGAGGGAAGTTAATTATACAGGGAATGATTGGAAAACATTAGCTTAGGATAGGATGCATTGACAGCTTATTTCCGCGCGTCATGAACCTACGAGTTCGATAGAGCCACTGAGTTAGAAACGCATCTTTCATTTCATTTCTTATTTGTAGGAAACAACTTATGTATTTAGATCCGTTCTAAGTCAAGAACTTCGCAAAATACTGAATTTATACTTTAATTTTATTTCAGGTCTAAACTAGAAAATAAAAAATAATTTAATGGAAATATCAAGTCCATCTGACCTCCTAATTTTAAAATATTAGAGAATAAATAGCCAGAAATTTGGAGAATGCTAGTAAAAGTTAGGACCTGTCATGGACTAGAACTAATTTATATCAAATTTATATTCATGTTAAATTCTGAAATAAAACTGTGTACCTACTTATGTATGCTTCCGAAACATGCATCCAGTAATAATTTCATATAGCCTGTTACTTAAAAGAGAGAGAGAGAGAGAGAGAGAGAGAGAGAGAGAGAGAGAGAGAGAGAGAGAGAGAGAGAGAGAGAGAGAGAGAGAGAGAGAGAGAGAGAGAGAGAGGGAGGGAGAGAGAGAGAGATAGATATTCTGTCCAAAATATATGAGCCTAGTAGAGAGAAGAATATTTGGAGAATAATTAATGTCCATGAGCTATATCAATCTTATACATTTCCTGATGTTATAGTCTACTATGAAAATGATATGCCTCTAATAATTATGGGATGTAAGCTTGGAGGAAGAAATAAAATGGGAGGATCTAAAATTGACTGGAGAATGCTGTGATGGAAATTGGTTGTAAGAAGATGGTGGACGGAACCAAAGACAGAGACAGACATTGGAAAATCCTGAAGAAAGTCGAGTTTTGGATTGGCTTTTAGAGCTGAAGTTGATGATAATGAATAGGTAGTTGTCTCATAATAAAATATTTCAACTTAACTATATTATCCGTGGTTAAGATTTTAGAGAAAGTTGGGAGGAAATTCATTCAGTTATGGATTTAGATACAAAATATTTCACTAAATTGTATCTTTTGTGGTTAAGCTTGTTTAACGAATACAACTAAAGAGAAAATATCTGCCTAAACCGGTATTGCCCAAGCAGCACAATGGTACCGTAGTGCGCCAATGCGTAAATCTGGAGATCTTGAATGATTGCCTAAGCAGCACAATGGTACCGTGGTGCGCCAACGCGTAAAGCTGGAGATCTTGAATGATTGCCTAAGCAGCACAATGGTACCGTGGTGCGCCAACGCGTAAAGCTGGATATCTAGAATGATCGCCTAAGCAGCACAATGGTACCGTATTGCGCCAACGCGTAGTTGGAGATCTTGAATGATTGCCTAAGCACAACAATGGTACCGTAGTGCGCCAACGCGTAAAGCTAGAGATGTTGAATGATTACCTAAGCAGCACAATGGTGCCGTATTGCGCCAACGCGTAGTTGGAGATCTTGAATGATTGCCTAAGCACAACAATGGTACCGTGGTGCGCCAACGCATAAAGCTAGAGATGTTGAATGATTACCTAAGCAGCACAATGGTGCCGTATTGCGCCAACACGTAAAGTTGGAGATCTTGAATGATTGCCTAAGCACAACAATGGTACCGTAGTGCGCCAACGCGTAAAGTTGGAGATCTTGAATGATTGCCTAATCAGGACAATGGTACCGTAGTGCGCCAACGCGTAAAGTTGGAGATCTTGAATGATTGCCTAATCAGGACAATGGTACCGTATTGCGCCAACGCGTAAAGTTGGAGATCTTGAATGATTGCCTAAGCAGCACAATGTTACCGTAGTGCGCCAACGCGTAAAGTTGGAGATATTGAATGATTGCCTAAGCACAACAATTTTACCGTAGTGCGCCAACGCGTAAAGTTGGAGATCTTGAATGATTGCCTAAGCAGCACAATGGTACCGTAGTGCGCCAACGCGTAAAGCTGGAGATGTCGAATGATTGCCTAAGCAGCACAATGGCACCGTATTGCGCCAACGCGTAAAGTTGGAGATCTTGAATGATTGCCTAAGCACAACAATGGTACCGTGGTGCGCCAACGCATAAAGCTAGAGATGTTGAATGATTGCCTAAGCAGCACAATGGTGCCGTATTGCGCCAACGCGTAAAGTTGGAGATCTTGAATGATTGCCTAAGCAGCACAATGGTACCATAGTGAGCCAACGCGTAATGCTGGAGATCTTGAATGATTGCCTAAGCAGCACAATTGTACCGTAGTGCGCCAACGCGTAAATTTGGAGATCTTGAAAGATTGCCTAAGCAGCACAATGGTTCCGTAATGCACCAACGCGTAAAGTTGGAGATCTTGAATGATTGCCTAAGCAGCACAATGGTACCGTAGTGCGCCAACGTGTAAAGTTGGAGATCTTGAATGATTGCCTAAGCAGCACAATGGTAACGTAGTGCGCCAACGCGTAAAGTTGGAGATCTTGAATGATTGCCTAAGCAGCACAATGATACCGTAGTGCGCCAGCGCGTAAAGCTGGAGATCTTCAATATTTATGTGGCACCCTTAAAAGAACACTGGGAAAGAAAGTAAGAAAATAAACACATTAAACGTTTTATGAAGTATTGGCTGCACCTGCAATACTGTATGGCTTAGATTAATAACATTAATAATAATACTGTAATACAATAATATAATAATAACAAGATAATAATAATAGTAATAAAATAATAATAATAATAATATGATTATTATTATTATTATTATTATTATTATTATCCATCATCTATAATAATAGCAATAATGGGAGTTATCAAAGGATTTGAAGATAGTAATTACCTGGGGATAAAAATTAACTGAAAATATACCCAAGAAAATGACATAAAATATAGAATTCAAGAAGGCAGATCGGTAATAACAATGTTAAACGCAGTTTTGTGGGATAAGAATATAAGAATAGATATCTAATTACAAATTTATAAATTCATAATTCGAAGCACGCTAACATACGGTGCAGAAACTTGACAGTTGAATAAAAATTGGAGCTTAAACCTTACGTCTACTGAATTTCATTGTTTTAGACGCTCAACTGGACAATCTAAATTGGGAAAAATCGTAAATACAATCATCACACAACAAATGAAAGTCCAAACTTCAACATTAGATTTTGTGAGATACAGACAACTAGAAGGGCATGGTCATACACGTAGGATGCCACAGTGGGCCAGAAACGAAATCTAGCTGGGAAAAACTATTTTCACTCAACCTCATCAATTTATCTTTCTTTCACTCTAATATAATTGTTATATGACTATTCTTAACTTATCTGCAAAGGAGGGTAGAATTCTAATTTTTATGAAGACAATATAAACATCGGAAGTTTCCGATAGTTAAGAACTCATGTTGTCAACATCCCAGTTGTAGGCGTTGTGTTTTCCAGTCCAGTGAGCTTACTTCTTATTCTATATGGTGATTTCACCTCAAAATTTGTAATTTTATTGATATACTAGATAATACCCGGCGTGCGCTGGCACGCCTAAAAAAATGAAATATGTTTTTTGTTTAGTTGAATAAGTAAAAAGAAAAATAATTTACAAATGTATATCCTAATTATTTTTAGATTTTCCGTGTTGAATATGCCCAGGAATCTACTTGTACCTTATCTTCTTGGCAACAATGAGCTGAAAGAAAAAAAAATGGCTATTATGATTAAGTTATCCGAAAAAAAATAGCCACATGCTGTAGTGGACTTTATTAATTTTTTTAGAGATATTCAATTCTGTGTACATTAATATGGTGTATCTATTATGGTTTAGGCAACGTAAGCAATTTACTCAGTGGCACTATCGAACCCGTAGGTTCATGGACGCGCGGACATAAGCTCTCCATACATCCCTATCCTGAGCTAATGCTTTCCAATCATCCCCTGTATAATCTACTTCCCTCAAATCATAGTTAATGTTATCCTCCTTCCTCATTCTTGGTCTACCAACTGGGCGTTTTCCCTCTGGCTTTCCTACAAGAAGCTTCCATGCAAGTCTTTCATTTCCCATACGTGCAACATGTCCTGCCCATCGCAGTCTACGAGACTTAACTGTTCTTATTATATCTGGCTTCATATGAAGACCATGCAGTTCATTGTTATGTAGTCTTCTCCATTCACCTGTCTGTTCATCTCTCTTTGGTCCAAAAAATTTCCTAAGTACTTTATTCTCAAATGCTTGTAATCTCCTTTCCTCCATTAAAGTAAGAGTCCATGTTTCGCACCCATATAATATAACTGGTAGAATAATAGTTTTATATATTTTGAGTTTAACGTTTTTTGAAAGGAGTTGGGAAATCAAGAGTCTCTGCAATGCATAATAGCACGCATTTCCAGAATTGAGCCTATGTTTAATTTCTTTGTGCATCTCATTCCTATTTGTGATTATTGTTCCTAGGTATTTGTAACGTAAGTTATTTAAGCGTCCAAAAAAAACAACCTTTTAGCGTACGGCTTGCTTTTTATTTACTTTTTTTAGTTCCGGCCCTATAGTATGTACGGTAATATGTTATAGTCAATATGTTTATTGTCCCAAAAAATCTCTAAACGATGGTAAAAACCTCATTCAAATTGGTCTGGTAATTTGAATCCATAAAGGACAGACAGACAGACACTAACACTAACTGTGGTCTCGAGGTAGCGTGCTGCCTTGTCACGCAGCGGGCCCGGGTTGGATCCCCGGTCGGGGCAGTTTTCTGGGTGAGGTTTTCATCGGGGGTTTTCCTCACGTGTAAGCCAAATGTCAGGAAGACTTTAAGGCCCAAACGGTCCTCGAAATCATATGGCCATCATCATCATCCTTCACCGGTGTGGAAAGCAACGGGAAGCTAGCACACCTACAATTCCATAGTAAAGCTGCAAGCATAACATGAAAATGCTATGATTGCACTGAAAGACCTGTATTCGGGCAGAATTACTATGGATGGATATATATCATCATCCGGTATCATGGCAGCTAACGCCGTCTTCCGGAAACCAAACGCCATTCCTCTCTGTCCATCCATTGATCTTCCTCCAATTCTCTGATATTCATAGCTGCTTGTACCCCTTCTATTCAAGTTTTCTTCGGTCTTCCTCTTTTCCTCCAATCCATGGGGTCCATTCCATAACAATTTTAGGCAATCTTTGTTCTGGCATTCTATTGACATGGCCATACCACTGCAATCTTTTCTTTTCTATAATGTCTATGATGTCCGGCTCCTCTTGCACACCCATTATTTCCCTTATTTCTTTATTTCGTATTTTATCCATTCTAGATTTTCCAGCTGAACTTCTTGAAACATCTATTTCTATACTTAAAATTCTTTTCATTTCTCTGGTAGGAATTTGCCAGACTTCACCATATGTTAAAATGCTCTGAATTATGGTTTGATATATTTGTAATTTTCTATGTTTTGAAATATTTTTAGTCCACCAAACAGAGTTTAAAATTTACTGCTTGTTTTGTTTGAGCGATTGTATTTTTAATTTCCACTGTGTTATCGCCAGATTGGTCTAATTTTTGTTCCTAAATAAGTGCATTCAATACTAGGTTTTTAGTTCTTGTCCATTGTTGAAATTTATATTTTGCATATATACACTGCTCAAAACAATTAGAGGAACACTTGTAATAAATTGAATAAGTAATTGTTTTTTAAAGCTGTGATGCTGAAAGTTGGACAATAAGTAAATTGAATTATTAATTTTATCATTGGATACAAATTTTAAAGATCCATGGCCTAAATACAGAGAAATTACCTCAAATAACAAATATAGAGATTTTTTTTATTTTGGAAGGCACTGGCCACTTATAATTGGTAACCTTCCTGATATTGCTATAGTGACGAATGTTGATTATTGCCTTGTTTATTGAAGTCTCTGACAAAATGAGGCATTTAAATGAGTTTGAAGTGTATCATGCTCTACATCTTTTACGACAAGGTCAATCTCTGCGACAAGTGGCTAGAGAGCTTGGGGGTTCTCCTTCCGTGGTGTCCAGGTTACGCAACAGGCACAGAGAGACAGATCAGTATTGTAGAAGACGTGGCCAGGGCCCGTACATTGTAATAGAGAAAGATTTGCGTTTAGATCGGTACTTGCTCAGGTAGCTCAGTTGGTAGAGCACTTGGTCTAGAGAACCAAGGGTCCCGGGTTCAAGTCCCGGTCTGAGCGTATAATTTGTCTCTTCAAATATGATTTATCCATCATTGAGATGCACGAAATCAATAATAAAAGCTTAATATATTGTTATAATAAAATATATTAAACATATAAATTTGATGTCAACATTTAGTAAGTAAATATTATAAATTAATCAGCCAACCGTTATGTACGTCTGCCATATTATACGTCCTACTTTCGTATACACGATGTGTTCCTGTGGTGTATATACATCTTTTATACAATTTTTGGATTCAATTTGAGGTTTATGCATTCAAATTGATGGAGAAGTTTTGACAATGGAAATAGGATACCTGGTTTAGTGTTAATTATGTTAGCTGAATACTATTCACAATGTGCTTATCTGTGATATATATATATATATTTTATTCGAAATGAGGTTTGTGCCTTCAAATCGATAGACCAGTTCTGACAATATATATATATATATATATATATATATATATGCCAGTTTACTTCTCAACCGCCTTAATTATCATACTATAACCCTAATGAAGACTGCGTGTTTTCCCTATGTGGATAGTTCTGACATTTACCACACTACCAAATGCAAACATAACCATAAATCCCCACGTGAACTCTGAAAAGAGTGCAACTAACATAGCTGACACTAAATGAGGTTTCTTATGTTCATTTTCAGAACTGCTCTATCGATCTGAAGGCGCAAACCTCAAATCGAATAAATAAATAAATAAATAAATATATATGTTAAATATAATACATATATAAGAAAAATAAGTGTTTGAATTGGATTCGCCTGGTAGAGTAATGGCTATCACGCTGAGGTACAGACTCAGAGATCCGGGTTCGAATCCCGTCCAGACATTTATTTTTCTTATCATTCCATATATATATATATATATATATATATATATATACTAGCTGGCCCGGCGAACGTCGTATCGCCTTTAAATATTTTTACGTTATTTTTTCCGATGTTTTAATAGTTATCTGCTATTCGGGGCGGAAACAAATCCAACAAATCAAAGATCATAAAAATCGGTCCAGCCGTTCTTGAGTTATAAATAGTGTAACTAATCCGACTTTGTATATATATATATATATATAAGTCCCGGCCACGCGTTGCTGTGGCTAAGGTATACGTTAAATTATGTTGTAGTAAACTAAGTGAGAAATCTAAATCAGAAAGTTTTTGTTTTACACAATTTTTTAGTTCTGGTACGTTAACTACACCCGGTATAAATATGGGTGGTGGTTTATGTGGAAGTGGTTTTGTTGATTGAGATGAATTTATGTTGTCTGCATTCTCAGTATCATCCATAAGTGTATCATAAGGATTATATACATTTATTGATGGAATATTTTGAGGAGGCTTGCTGATTTCATTATACTTTCATTTTTTTCTACGAACTTGTTGGCAGTTTGGATTCTCATCATCATCAAGAAGTCTCTGTATAGTAATATCATCTTGTGATATATTATAGTCATCTTGTTTTTCATTTAATTGAGGCATGGAGATTGTTTCTGTAATATTAGGCATATTATTATAACTAACAGACTTACTTACAGTTCTGTTATTCCGTTCCTTAGGACCTTCATATGTTTTTTAAATTGACATTCTTCTTAAATGTAAGATTTATGTCACATAGGCCTATACCAATTTGCGGAAATTCACTTGATATCTTATCATTCATGGTCTCTAGAACTGATTCGCCATATTGTTCGAATGTCTCTTCTCGGTCCAGTTAAATTTAAATTAAGTTGCTGTCTTTCAGCCAGATTACTTAAAACTAATACTTACACACGAAATTAATATTATTAATAAAATATATTGAAAATAAAATAAACACAAACACACTTAAATTATGAAATAATCAATATTTGTAATTCAATTGAAATTCACGGTTGCAACAAAAAGCACAGCCACCTGGTTAAATAATAAACCAATTACCTTACACGGCCATCTGTTAGAATCGTATGGAACTCACAGATAATTATAACTATTTGTTAAATAATAAACAAATAATTTGCAATAAAAAGAATGCGACTATAAATTTAGTTATAAACTTCCCTAAGTCTCAAGTTGGATCAAACTGCACACAGTGTGCAAAATTGTATTAAAATCGGTTCAGTAGTTTAGGATTCCATCGCGGACAAACAACGTGACACGCAATTTTTATATATTAAGATATATCACAGATAAGCACATTGTGAATAGTATTCAACTAACATAATTAACACTAAACTAGGTATCCTATTTTCATTGTCAAAACTTCTCCATCAATTTGAAGGCATAAATCTCAAATTGAATCCAAAAATTGTATAAGAGGTGTATATAGACAACAACAACAACACATCGTGTACATTCAAGTAGGATGATAATTAAGGCGGTTGAGAAATAAAAGGGTAAATATATATATAATAAAGTTGAAATATACACCTTGTTAGATTAGTGCCGTCGTCCTGAACTTAAAAAAAATAAGTGTATGCTTTTTTAAAAATTGAGGACGGCACTAACCCAAGAACGTACATATTTTAACTTATATATTTATTAAACATTTATTACATATTTTAGTATATTACTATCCACCTCAACGGCTTTAAACAATGAATATTATTAGTATTGATTTTATATATATATATATATATATATATATATATATATATATATATAAACTTCAAATTTAAACCTGTGTTTCTCAATACTGCAAAACTTGCACTTAACCCCTTTACACTTCTAAGCGCCTCAATTATGTTCTTCTATGTTCAGTGGTGATAGTTATGCATTTCTAATTTCATCACCACGTGTCTTAGTCTCTGGTTGGCTTGGCGTTGGTCCATTTCTGGTCGATCACGGCGTCCGTGCTGTATAAATCAAAAAGGGATTTATTTATTTATTTTTTAATTTTATATACTACTATCTGATACCCGGCATGCGCTGCTACGCCTAAATAAATGCAAATGTATGCGCTTTTATGTTTAGTTCAATAAGTAAAAGGAAAAATAATTATAAATTTATATGTTTTAGATACCCCGTGCTGATTATCTGGCGTTGCCCGGAAATCAACTTATCCCGATCTTGACATAAATGAGCTGAAATACGGAAATTTATATGTTTTATGTTTAGTTAAATAAGTTTGATAAAAAAAATTATCGTAATTATTTTTAGATACCCCGTGCTGTTTACCCGGTGTTGTCCGGGAATCTACTCATCTCGTTCTTCTTGGCATAAATGAGCTGAAAGACAAAAATTAACGTACTTCTTATGATTAGTTGATTAAGTGAAATGAAAAATAATTATAAATGTATATCGTAATTATTTTAAGATTCACCGTGCTGGTTACCCGGTGTTGCCCGGGAATCTACTTATCTCGATCTTCTTGGCATAAATGAGCTAAAAGACAAAATTCGTTATTGTGAGTTATCCATAAAAGAATACCCGCCATGTGCTGCTATGCTTGAACAGGAATCTACGTACTTGTCTCGATCTTCTTGGCATCAATGAAAGACAAAAATGGTTATTGTGAGTTATCCGTAAGAGATAAACATATGCTGTCGCGGACTTTTTTTTAGAGTTTTTTGAGATATTTAATTCTGTGTACATTAATTTTGTTTATTTGTTATGGTGTAGGTAGCGTAAGCCATTTAAGGGTCCAAAGAGATACTTTTTTCACGTTTTCTACTAGGAAGGGCTATTTTTAAGGGTGTAGGAGTTGAGTATCACAACTCTCTTATAGCCTGTGTTCATCCCAGAATTCTCCTGAATATTTTGCTAAAAGCCCCATCACATTCGTATCAACGGTATGGCCGCGCATAAAGTACAAACAAACAAACAAACATTCATGGATACTGGTAAAATTCATGGTAAGTTTTCGTTGAGGTATTAGTTCACATGATATAATGTACGGTTAAAAACTATAAAATAGTTACTTGTAGGTCCGTCTTCTCAACGTACGTTGTTTTAAAGCTCTCTAGGCCTTTCGGGACTAGTCCCATCATCAGCAGAATGCATTAGGTCCGTACAGTGCTTCAACAAAGGTCAACAAGTACGGACCTAATGCATTCTGCTGATGGTGGGACAAGTCCCGAAAGGCGTATAGAGTTTTAAAACAACTTAAGTTGAGGAGACGGACCTACAGGGTAACTTTTATAGTTTTTAACCGTATATCATATTACTGTAAACATTCATTTTTATATATTAGATTTAACGTTTTTCTATATAACATTATGTTAAATACACGTGGAACCATACCTTCCAAACACTAAAAAATTATACAATCATCTTACTTTATATCGAGTTACAAAGAAAACAGTTCTGAACAGTAGTACATATTTTAGTTATAATATAGAGTGATTTATGGACTTTAATTCCATCACAATAATATGTGTGCAAATTATTGATTTTTTAAATTAACTTTCTCATTACATGAGGGGCAGCAACTGAGGTCTACCGTCACGCGCGGAGTATTATCTAATTTAATATGGAAGAAAAGTGTTCGATAGAGGTAATAAGTGATCATTTAGTAAATAAATTAGGGTTAGGGGGATATTAGGATAATGTTTAGATTATATTATAAAACAATATATTTTTTGAAAAGCTATTTTCTCAAGTTGTGCGCGAAAAAAAAAAGATTTTTACTGATATATTCTAATTGGCTAGAAGTGGATGTTAACTTACCCGTTATTAAGAATTAATTTAGAAGAATGACAGTCGTTGGAAAATCCTGTTTCATCTGCTTATAGAATTGCAAGACCCAAAACATCTTTCATAGAGGCTGGAACAAAATAAATAAATAAATAAAATAAAATAAAATAAAATAAAAAAAGTTCACGTAAGCAGGAATTCTCTCGCGATGACCTTGCTCTTGCAAGAGAAATATCACTTCGATCATGATAAACGGGATACTGCTGAAGTTTTAAAGAAAGTACTAAAAATAGTTTTAAAATAATACGAAACATTACAAATCACAACGCCAAACTTCCGTCACTAATATGTCGGACGGAGCATTGTCTTTTTTTGACAATAAAATATGAAAACGTCAATATATTTACATGATACTAGGTGCCAAAAAAAGAGAGATTGTGATATTTATCCACCCAATAATGCTACTAGGGTGGCAAATTTGTTATGCTACCCTTCCCAAAACCACACTAGTGACATATTTCAGCAGAAATAAGACAATGTTTTTTTTTATTCCAGCCCCTTCGAAAGATATTTTGAGTCTTACAATTCCATAAGCGGATGGAACAGGATTTTCCAACGACTGTCATTGTTCTAAAATTTTAATAACGGGAAGTTAACATTTACTTCTAGCCAATTTCAATAGAAATCTATCTTTTTTTCTCGCACACAGCTTCCTATGTTTTAGAAAATCGCTTTTGAATTGTTTTAAAAATATATTTTAAAACATTCTTCGAACATCCCTTAACTCTAATCTATTAACAAATGGTCAGTTATTGCCTCTATCGTTGCCTCTATCGAACACTTTTATTTACATATTAAATAAAAAATTCTCTGCGCCCGACGGTAAACTACAACTGCCGGCCGCCTTCTGTAATAAGAAAGCTAATTACAAAAAAAATAATAATAATTTGCACACATATTATTGTGCGGGATTTAAATTCCATAAATCAATCTATATTATAACTAAAATTTGTACTATTGGTCAGAACTGTTTTTTTTTTCGTAGCTCAATTTAAAGTCAGATGATTGTGTAAATGTTTTAGTGCTTCGAAGGTATGATCCCACGTGTGTAAACACAATATCTGGTTGTATAGAAACATGTTAAATATATGAATGAAAAGTACAAACCGTGGGATAAAGTATCCATATAGAATAAGAATAAGAATAACTTACTGTAATTTAAATCAAAACGTATTTATTTCCATAGCTCGGAACACAACTGGGATACGGACCAGATGAGTTCTTAACTATCAGCAACATCCGATGTTTGTATTGCCTTCATCAATTTTAGAATCCTTTGCAGATAAGTGAAGTAAAGTCATCTGGCATTCAAATTAGCGTGAAGAAAGATGAACTGGAGAGAGTGAGTAAAATACTTTTTTCCAGCTAGATTTCGTATCTGCCCCACTGTGGATGCCAGAGAAAAGATTACCCACCTGGGAAAGGAAAGAGAGGTCGACCTAGATTTAAATGGATGGATGATGTAATAAGAGGTATGAGGGAGCTAGGTCTGGAAGAATTGGAATAGGAAGATAGAGAAGCATGGAGAAAGAAGATAGAAATTTAAAAAGCACAGGAAGATGTTTTATTACATTGTAAACCTGTTTATAAATAAATAAATAATTTAATAATAATAATAATACTAATAATAATAATAATAATAATAATAACTCTTCCAAATAGTTAGTGCGTTTTTCTTTAAGAACGGACCGACATACAAAAATAGAAAGCATTTCAACAATTGAATAACTTAACCTCATCGGGAATCGAACCTGTTACCTCTTGCATACGAATCAAGCCTCTAAGCACTTGCTGAGCGTTCGACGGCTTTCTGTGCTTGAAAGAATGATCTTCCAAGGAAGCTCTACTGTGCAATTAGTTTACTCGTGTGAATTGTGCGTTAGAACTTAAAATATTCAAGATCAGGAGTCGGCTCATTATTTTTTTTGATAAGTGTACATTTAAGCAAAAAAAGAATGAACCGCTCCCTATTATGGTCTACTGCGCATGCTCGAAAAGCTAAAGCTATGGCTCAAAGGGAACGCATTGTTAAATGTTTCAAATGCGCTGTATTTGGTTTTAATCGTCTTATATAGTTAAAGAACAGTGAAGGAGACATGTTTCTAGATATTTACGAGTGTTCGACAAATTCAATATTTCTCAAATTGCGACATTTCAAATAAAGTTCAACTCTCGTTCATAGTGTAAAAGTAAACAAGACAACCATGATTTAGACAACTAGAATCCGACGTTCGAGTAGCGTAGATCGTTAAATCAATTACAAGGAGATGAAATATATATGGGAGCCAGGGTTCGATTCCCTCGACATTGTTTTTTTTATTCATTTGTATTTTCGCAAAATACATCTTATAACATTTAATTCCTGCCAAGTAATCTACGTCCACTTTACACTATATTAAGTAATATTCCTGCCTTCGTAAACTCTATAACACTATTAAGCTACCGATATAAATTTTATTGTATGTGCAGTAAGACTTTTAGTAATAAAGCTATAGACTTATGTAACAAAATATAATATAGCTTCATATATTTATGTGTTTATTTATTTATTTATTACATATTAGTGAGGAATAAGTTTCACCCTTCAGTTAAAATATTTAGTTTGTGTATGTCAAGTCCAGCCTAATAATAGCCCATAGAGATGGTGGTCAATAATAATAATAATAATAATAATAATAATAATAATAATAATAATAATAATAATAATAATAATAATAATAATAATAATAATAATAATATTAATAATAATAATAATAATAATAATAATAATAATAATAAAACATTAATAATATTAATAATAATAATAATAATTTTTTTGTAAGCATATGTTTTCCCTTTATAGAGATTTAAGCGTTCTCCCCCTACAGGGAAGAATTTGAACCATACTAATTTAGTTACACTTGTTTTCGTATTAGATGTCATTTTGAGTGGTCCGTGGTCAGCGTTCCGCCTCATACTGACATCTAGGAAACCAAGGTAGTACTAGAACGGGAAAATTCGGCAAATTTTGCTTAGAGGCCTTTTCATTCAGGCTTAAGGATTTTTAATGAGCCTGAAAATCTTCAGACTCGGGACCCACGGCTTAAAGTCCCTCCCGGAGGACTTGCTCCTTGGATTTTTCCGTCCTAAAAAATTCATCGGCCACGGCCGGGTTTGAACCCGCGACCCTCGGGACCAGAGTCCACCGCGGCCGACTATAATATAATAATTATTATTAATGTTATAATAATAATAACAATAATAATAACATTAATAATAATAGTAATCGAAATTGGAGGAGTCTCTTCCGACTGCGGAGTTCACCCTAGTTATAAATATGTAGATTGATGGAGGACCACAGGGATGATACACTGGAAACTCACGGTAGAGCAAAATGTTGTAATGTTCCATAGTCGAAATAAATACCTTTGGTAAATAATGCTTTATTATTAAAACACATGATATTAATATTCACTGCATTGATGTTAATTTACACCTTTTAATAAACTGTTGCACATTAAATTATTAATTTATAATTGAGTTCCGAAATACATCAACATGGTGGACACGTCCGATGTTAGTACTAGTAACAGTAATAATAATAATAATAATAATAATAATAATAATAATAATAATAATAATAATAATAATAATAATAATAATAATAATAATAATAATAATAATAATAGTTCGTTTCATGTTTAAGAGTAGAAAGATAGAATAAAATAAAAAAAATTAACCTCATCGGGAATCGAACCAATGACTTCTTGCATACGAATCAAGCCACTAAGCACCGAGATAAGCATTCGCTTGCTTCTTGCGCTTGAAAGAATGCTCTTCAATGGAAGAAGGGAAATGCATTGTAGCTCGTTTACTCGTGTGAATCTCTCGTTAGAAGTTAAAATATTCGAGATCAAGAGTCGGGTCATTCTTTATTTTACTAAGTGTACATCAAACAAATTCTTTAGAGCGCTTTATTGCCCGCAGAATGGTAAGCTGCAGATAAAGCGCTAAAGCGCTTTTGCAGAGCTTTAGCCGCTAAATGCGTCCAATGTTAAGTGCAGTAGCGACATTTGGTTAGTTTTCATATTATAAACAATTATTCTTACAATGACAAAGTAATTTTTTTCTTTACTTTACCTTTGACTAGGATATTGTCACTAAATCAGTGAATGTTCGGTTGTGTAAATGTAATTAAGTTATAAATTATTATTAAATTAATATCGATTTATCCCGACAGAAGCGGGGATTTAAACTATTAATGAGAACTTATACCTACAGCACGAAAACGGCAAAAATTCCTATTCAAAACGTCATCTAACATTCCCCTATACAAGCCGTAGAAGTTTGTAATGGGAATTTCCGTACACTCTGCAAATGCAGCTTATGTTCAACATGATGTGCTTAATGCCGTAGCCCACTGTTGAGCCACAGCCTCTCTTTTGTCAGGAGTTAATAGACCAAGTTCATTTTAGTTATCTTACTTACTTACTCACTGGCACTATCGAACCCGTAGGCTCATGGCCGAGCGAACATAAACTCTCCATATATCCCTATCCTGAGCTAATGCTTTCCAATCATTCCTTGTATAATCTACTTCCTTCAAATCATAGTTAATGTTATTCTCCCACCTCATTCTTGGTCTACCAACTGGGCGTTTTCCTTCTGGTTTTCCTATAAGAAGCTTCCATGCACCTCTTTCATTCCCCACATGTGCCACATGTACTGCTCATCGCAGTCTACGAGACTTAATTGTTCTTATAATATAACTGGTAGAATAATAGTTTTACATATTTTCAGTTTAACGTTTTATTAAAGGAGATGGGATATCAAAAGTCTCTGTAATGCATAATAGCATGCTTTTCCAGAATCGAGCCTATGTTTAATTTCTTTGTGCATCTCATTCTTATTTGTGATTATTGTTCCTAGGTATTTGAATTTAGCCACTTCCTCAAAATTTGCCTCATTTGTCATTAGCTGTCCACTTCCATTATATAATATATTTCTACGTGTGACAATATATTTAGTTTTATTGGTATTTACTCCCAGTCCTAATTTCTTAGTGTTACTCAATAGTGTGTGCGTGTTGTCCTTTAGTATCTCCTCGCTATCGGCCAATAGTACAACATCATCAGCATAAACTAACAGCTTAATAATATCACTTATTTGCGCAAATATGTCATGAGTGTGCATGCGGCCAACACACCGAGTCAATGAGACATCTGGTAGGCAGCTAAGGTATTACTAGGATGTTTGAGATCGGTGCATTTTGTTTAGAGGCCTCTATGTTCAGACTTAAGGATCTTTTATGAGCCTGAAATGCTCCATACTCGGGACCCACGGTTTAAAGTCCTTTCCGGTCTTGCTGCTTGGATTTTTCCGTCCTAAAACAATCCATATTACTAGGATGTTTGAGATCGGTGCATTTTGTTTAGAGGCCTCTTTGTTCAGACTTAAGGATCTTTTACGAGCCTGAAATGCTCCATACTCGGGACCCACGGTTTAAAGTCCTTTCCGGAGGAGTTGCTGCTTGGATTTTTCTGTCCTAAAACAATCCATATTACTAGGATGTTTGAGATCGGTGTATTTTGTTTAGAGGGCTCTTTGTTCAGACTTAAGGGTCTTTTACGAGCCTGAAATGCTCCATACTCGGGACCCACGGTTTTAAAGCCCTTTCCGGAGGACTTGCTCCTTGGATTTTTCCGTCCTAAAACAATCGATATTACTAGGATGTTTCAGATCGGTGCATTTTGTTTAGAGGCCTCTTTGTTCAGACTTAAGGATCTTTTACGAGCCTGAAATGCTCCATACTCGGGACCCACGGTTTAAAGTCCTTTCCGGAGGACTTGCTGCTTGGATTTTTCTGTCCTAAAACAATCCATATTACTAGGATGTTTGAGATCGGTGTATTTTGTTTAGAGGGCTCTTTGTTCAGACTTAAGGGTCTTTTACGAGCCTGAAATGCTCCATACTTGGGACCCACGGTTTTAAAGTCCTTTCCGGAGGACTTGCTCCTTGGATTTTTCCGTCCTAAAACAATCCATATTACTAGGATGTTTGAGATCGGTGCATTTTGTTTAGAGGCCTCTTTGTTCAGACTTAAGGATCTTTTACGAGCCTAAAATGCTCCATACTCGGGACCCACGGTTTTAAAGTCCTTTCCGGAGGACTTGCTCCTTGGATTTTTCCGTCCTAAAACAATCCATCGACCGCGACTGGGTTTGAACTCACGACCCTCGGAACCGGAGGGAAGGAGCAAAACCACTAGTCCGCCGAGGACGACTTTTCAATATAAATACAGTGAAATTCTTAGTAAAACTATGTATTATCAACGTGTAAGTTCATAGTTTAGAAGTTTTGCATTTTAATATTCTCCACTGCATGCAGATTACCCGCAGCACCGAGTGTTTAAGAAGTAGTTGAACCAACGAGAGGAAGTTTGCATTTAATTATACAAAACATGAAGTGTAAGTCTTGTGAATGTAGTATAAGTACGCCAGTTATCTCGCTTAATTTTGCATAATAGCCCGTGTATTCCTACTAATTAGCGAGTCACCTTCTGGCAGGAGAGCTCCAAAACACAACAAAGAAATCGCGCACTTGTCACAATTGAGCTTCTCTTTGATAAGATAATTTCATCAGCCTCCAAGCTCTTTAAAATGCAGACACATTAACTTATACAAAGGTTTAACAGAACAAATAATTCAAGTATTGAATTCATTCAGCAATTAGAATTTTATTCAGTACTTATTTATCCTGGTGCGAATAAGGCATCTCTTATACTAAATCAGGATAAACATTAAATATACCAATTACTATAATGTAACCTATAATTAAAATGTTGATAAAACTGATAAAAATGTACTAATAGCCACGATGTTAATTATCATCCGGTATCATGACAGCTGCCTCCGTCTTCCGGAAACCAAACGTCTTTCCTCTGTGTCCATCCATTGATCTTTCTCCAATCCTCGAACAATCATAGCCTCTTATACACCTTCTATCTAGGTTTTCTTTGGTCTTCTTTTCTTCTTCCTTTCCATTGGGATCCATTCCATAATAAGTTTAGGCAAACTTTGCGCTGGCATTCTTTTGACAGGGCAAAAAACTGTAATATTTTCTTTTTACACGCTTTATATTAGCTTGACCTGTATCTATGTAACGAAATCTTTGAACACGATTTTCACCCACTTAAAAATATTGGATCGACTTGAAACTTTGTATACTTGTAAACGACCAATGACAATACAATAATTTTGTAATTTGTTTCCTAAAATCCTGGCCAGAATCATCAGAAAAAAAAATTAAAAACCGGTATAATAGGTTGCGACTTATCAACTTTTAGTCAATCGCTTTAAGAGCTCAGTTGGTAGAGCGGTGGACTGTAGTGGTATATAATTTCAGTTATCCACAGGTCGCTGGTTCAAATTCGACCCGGAGGATTTTTTAGAAGGGTGTTAAGCAATTAGATTTTCATGGGATTCCGGTTTATGACAATCAATTAAACTAAAAACTAAACAAATAAATAATAGTTTAAAAACTAAAACAACACACTTTATTAGAAAACCAAACTAAAAATATAAAAAATAAATAATAGTTTAAAAAACTAAAACAACACGCTTTTCTGACTAAAAAATGAAAAATAATTATATTTTCCAACACGCTTGGGATACAATTATAGTGGCCAACAAAAACATCATCTACAACACATATAGGATAAAACTAGAGTCATCAACAAAAAGAAAATAATTTTAACATCAAAAGCTTTTTATGATTTTTACATTTTCTTCTTAGAGACTTTACTTTTACCAAAAATATTATCAAATATATTAATTGATATAGAGCACCCCACGCTTTTGATGGTAAAATTATTTTCTTTTTGTTGATAACTCTAGTTTTATTCTATATGTGTTGTAGATGATGTTTTTGTTGACCACTATAATTTTATCCCAATCATGTTGGAAATTAAAATTATTTTTCTTTTTTTAGTTCGGTTTTCTAATAAAGCGTGTTGTTTTAGTTTTTTAAAACTATTATTTATTTTTTAAAGCGAATATATATATATATATATATATATAAAACTCACAGTAATACTCATCTTCCAGTTTTTCTATTTGGCTTATAAAGCACAGAGCAAAAAGTGCGAATTTACATAACTTCAGTATCTCCTGTCTTGTAAATAATCGATGCTACTTTCATGCATGCGCATATTTAGAAGTATTCATTACTTGTTTGGGAAACTGTTTTACTAAAATGCTCTCTACAGGGACGTGATCTATCGGGAGAAAAATTTAACTATGAATTACATACATGTTTTTTGACCAACAAGGGTATGGATAAAATTTCCGGATAAATGATCAGTTAAATGCCTCGCCATTTCCAAGACAACACGAATTTTTAAAGCTTGGCAGGTTATTTAACACGCCAAATAAGACGAATATGATTTGGTTTGGCTATGAAGTGCAGCTAATGTTCGTAATGTTTCCTCATAGTTATATTTCAAGTAAGGAATAACTTCTACAAGGATCTCAATCCGGAAACTTATCCCGACCAGGGATCGAACCCAGGCCTTCTGCGTCTGAAGCATGGCGTTACTATTGGACCAAAGAGGAGGAGAAATGTGCTAATGTGTATATACAGGGTGAAAATTATTTAAACCGACAAACTCTGTGAGGTTGTAGGGGACACCAAAGCAAATATTTTTCCCTAATGTCATTTTTTTCTATGATGATTATTTAAACCGGTAGAGGGCGTATTGTATCTGTTTACTAATGGAGCGATACACCTGGAGTGAGTACACTGATATGGTTGGTGCGTACTACGTAGCGCACCACAACGGACGAGCTGCACAGCGAGTTTATCAATAACAATATCCTAATCGCCGTATCCCGCATCATACAACGTTTACTGCTGTGTACCAACATCTGCGTGAGACCGGGTCATTTAGCAGATCACCTGGACAGGGACGATGTCGCACAGTAAGAACGCTCCGATTTGAGGAAGCATGTGGATCGAGATCTTCAATCAGCACTCGTGCAATTGCGCGTAACATGGGGACGAATCAGACGAATGTAAGAAACGTCCTTCATGAGCAATTCTTACATCCATTTCACTTACAGCGTGTCCACAACCTGGAACCAGTTGATTATGCACCCAGAGCACAGTTTTCGCAGTGGTGTACCGAAATCACGTTTTCGGTACGTAAGACTACGTAATACTGCGCAACTACTACGTCATCGTGTCTTCATTTTTCCAGTGATCTTAGTGAACAGTGCCAAATTCCCATCCTTGTTGTCCTCTTTCTTACGTACCCCCCTTTCCATAATACGCAGCGTGTTACTGCGCATCTTCCCCCTTGCTAGTGAAGTCCTCAAATAAGCGGTGCACATGAACATCAGGGTCATCATCTATTTAGGTTTCGGTGAGTCAAGTCGATATAGCTCGAAGGAGCCTGTTTGGTTAATCGGTCTCTTAGGCCAGGGTAGAGTCACAAGGACCGTCTACCCTAGTCCTTGGCGGGACTGGAGTGAGCGGAAGTGTGTACGTATGTTTATTATTATCATTATTGTTATGGACTTTTGTTTAGATGATCAATAAGGGTATTATTTTTTCTTAACTTATTTTTCAATGTCAAGAAAACTATCTTTTGTTATTTATATTTCATTATATCTGACGTTTTGACTCTTATTAAAGATAAGCTATTTTAGTTAATTTCTGTTTATTGATTGAGTAGCTAGTCATGTCAGATATTGATATATAGTTCCAAAGCTTTCTCAAGCGAATTTAATCTCCTCTTTCCTTAAAACTTCCACGATTGTAATAATGTGTAGCTTACAGTACTATATGTTTAACAATTTATTAAGGAAAGGTGAATTAATCTTTGCCTTCTATGGGCCCGAGCAAAGGTATGTTGATTTAAGCATTCTATGTTTTCAAACTCAAGGCAATTATAAACAAGATTGGTACGATCCAGCACGGACACGCGAATGGTTGCAATTAATGTTAGCAGCACGTGAGGGTGCAGTGGTACCTGGAACAGTGTCAAATGCATCCTACATTTCTATCCTCTGTGTTGTTTACAGATGAAGCAACGTTCGGGTGTGATGGAGTCTTCAATATGCACAGTGCGCATCTTTGGAGTGAGGATAACCCACATAAAGTGCGGTTCTTCGTTAATGTGTGGGCCGGTGTTGTTGGGGACTGTTTAATTCGGTCATATCTCCTACCTAGGTCATTAAATGGCAGGCACTATTAACATTTTCTCGCCAGAGCATTGCCAGAATTGCTGGAAGACGTCCCGCTCCCTATAAGACAACACATGTGGTTCCAACATGACGGGGCGCCGGCACATTTCAGTCGTCGTGTGCGTCGATTCTTGAACCAGAAAAGTGGATTGGCAGAGCTGGTTCTGTACCATGACCTGCTCGGTCCCCAGATATGACCCCTCTGGATTTTTTGTGTGGGGAGAGATGCGCAACCTTGTTTACACAAATACTGTTGCATCAGAAAAGGATCTGGTTACCCGGATAGTAGCAGCAGAAGGAGTAATTAACGATATATAGTCCTGGAGTTTTTGTCCGTGTTAGACAGAACATGATTGCCGGTGTAACCTTTGTTTACACGTCAATTGAATCATTTTTGAACATCTACTGTAATTTAAGTAACTGCCTTGTATTTATGTGTTGTATCTTGGTAATAAAAAATGCAAATGTGTTTGTTGGTTTAATTAATTTGCCGCCAGAGAAATCTTCCTCTACCGGTTTAAATAATCCTCATAGGAAAAAATGACATTAGGGAAAAAATATTTGTTTTGGTGTCCCCTACAACCTCCCAGAGTTTGTCGGTTTAAATAATTTTCACCCTGTATTCATGTGATAATAAATGGTATGATGCATACTATTATGATAGGCTATATGAAATTAAGATAGAATGCTTGAAAAAAACAAGATTAATATGGAAACATAACAAATATCGTGATAACAGTTTAAGTGATCTAAATATGAAACAAAATACTTTGTTAAAATGTATGTCAAGAAGAACTAATTAAGTATTGATTTGAATGTGAATGAGAAATAGTAAAAATAATTTATCCTCATCTTAAGTGTTCATATAGCCTTTTTTGTTTATGTTAGGCAAAGTGATCCCACCATAGACCTTATACAATGGGCACGAGATGTCAGCTTGGTTGTCAGCCCTGTATGATCGGCCGCCTGTATTCCCAGAACTTAATCTAGTACTCATTTTCGTTAGGGAATGAGCCGGCTCCAGTGTCATGATATCGCCATTAAGTTTAGGCGAGTTTAAAAATCCCGATGCTACCGTGAATCAAATCTCGACCTATGCGGCTTGTAGCGTATTGCCTTAACGAACTACGCTATGGCGTACCTCCTTTCGTGTGTGTTGCATATACCTTGTGTAACATGCGCGGAAATAGAAATTACCTAAGATGAAGCTGAATTATTGTCACTATTTTCGGCCGTGGTGGATTAATGGTTATGTTCCTTGCCTCTGGGCCCGGGTTCAATCTCGGCTGGGGTCGATGGATTTCTTAGGACGGAAAAAATCCAAGGAGCAAATCCTCCGGGAGGGACTTTAAACCGTGGGTCCCGAGTATGAAGATTCTCAGGCTTGTAAAAGATCCTTAAGCCTGAATAAAAATACCCCATAGCAAAATTTATCGACCTCAAAATCCCAGTAATACCTTAGTTGCCTGCTAGATGTCGTGTTCACTCGGAGTGTTGACCGCATTCCAGTCTTGACATCTATGTACAAATAAGGTAACTAAATTAACTTGATCTAGTGACTCCTGACAAGGGACAGGCAATGACTCAACATTGGGCTACGCCATTATAGGTAGATTTTCATTCATAATAATTTCAATAATTAAATCTTCTTGTTTTAATACTAGACTTATATTTTTGAGTGAATTTGTTATTAATAAATATAATAAGAATCAATTTCACTGAATGGTGTTCATTTTGTACACATCCTGTTAGTGCCTTAAATACAAAGTGATGTTAGTAAGTTTTCATTTCACAAACACAAGTGATCGCCTATGTACAATAACGGTTAATATGTAAGTTCAACACCCCGGGGATTCCGAGTTTGATTTCCGGCTCTACTAAGAGAAATGTCAGTTTTTATACGGGGTCTACTAAGCCTCATGAGGGGAAGGAACTAAGTGCTTCGCAAAATCCGGGTAAGAAAACGAAAATGAATGCAATAATAATAATAATAATAATAATAATAATAATAATAATAATAATAATAATAATAATAATAATAATAATACTAATAATAATAATAACAATAATAACCTAATAATTGCATATATATATATATATATATATATACATACAGGCCAGATATAATGAGAACAGTTAAGTCTCGGAGACTGCGATGGGCAGGACATGTGGCAGGAATGGGGAATGAAAGACGTGCATGGAAGCTTCTTGTAGGAAAACCAGAGGAAAACGCCCAGTTGGTAGACCAAGAATGAGGTGGGGGAATAACATTAACTATGATTTAAGGGAAGTAGATTATACAGGGGATGATTGGAAAATATTGGCTCGGGATAGGGATGTATGGAGAGCTTATGTCCGCGCGGTCACGAATCTACGGGTTGGATAGTACCAATGAGTTAGTTTTATATATATATATACATATACATGTACAGATTTCAACGATTATACATCTTTCTGTGCCTAAAGTTTTATTTTCCTTCTCCACTCGTCCCTCTCCAGCCACTCTATGCCATCCAGTCCAATTGTGTCTTATTCCAGTTCTTGTTTCTTGCATCCACGAGTTTCGAGACCTTCCTTTCTTTCTTCTTCCAAGTGGACACAATTCCAACGTTTATATGAGTAACCTTTCTTCTTGCATTCGTCGTATATGCCCATACCAATTTAATTGCTTACATGATAATAATAATAATAATAATAATAATAATAATAATAATAATAATAATAATCCGAATAAGAATAACAATAACATTAACAATAATAATAAGGGCGACGGCGACAATAGCAGCATAGTAAGTTAATACAATTTCATTTCTAATAATTTGAAGTAATCAGCTGTCATTCTATTTCTGCACTAAAAAATAGAATATCCTCAACTCGTTTCCAACTCGAGGTTGCGTCGAGGGTGAGATGAGATGAGATTGGAACCCCTATATAAAGGTCTGTGAATGGCAAGGTTGCCGGCTGACAACGATTCCTTTAATGTTTTTCATAATTATTCAGCTGATGATTTAATGCCTCACATCAATATCAAATTAAACTGTTACAAGGTTCCTTGTATCCAAACATTCAAGTAAAGTCCTTGAATCCTTTTAATTTTTTGTTTCCAATGTGCTTAAAAAATTACAAAATAATATCTGGTGTATTTGAATGAAAATCGAGTCTCATTGAAAATTATGAATTAGGCTTAATTAAGATATTATAATTACTGAGATTTAAACTTGAATTTGTTTTGCTTGGTATAAAACTTAATTCCCAAAGCCCACATGCGTGAATTATTTACAAATGCGAGGAAATGTTTTGGATTAGTGTAACGTGCATTTAAACTATAAATATAACAAGAAATAAACTAAATGGCACTTAGCTGTTGTAAGCACATCGTTAACAAAGAAATATGCTTTCGTGACACTGCTTTACTATCGTGTTACGTGTATGTATTTCCGCCAAATATACATATTCGTATGCCTTAGTTCTCATGCGGTTCGCGTAAATTATTTGAATGATATAATCTAGAAATTTATACCACTTTACAGCTTTACTGTGCTGGTTCAGGTGATAGAATGCCTGCTTCCTGACTAGCAGACTCGGGTTCGACACCCGGTGGGGTTGAACATTTTAATTGTTAAATTTAGTTAATTTGGGGCACGCCGGGACTTGAACCCTCAACCTTCCGGCTTGTAGCGCACGGTGGGGGTCAGGATTTTTAAACTGATCAAAACCTTCTGGCGGCACTATGGTCCTGGGGCCTCTAACGGAAATGAGTACCATACGCTTGTTCTGGGGGTAAAGGCGGCCGTCACGCAGGGCTGATAACCCGGCTGACATCAAGTGCCGATTGTCCAGAAAAGTGGGAGCCTTAAACTCCCACTACCCCAAGGGCCTCCTGAAGTCTGTAGTGGGAATACTTTAGTTTACTAAATTTATTTAATTTCATTTTCGGGGACAGGAGAGGTGATAATGGACAACTTTATTCGCTAGACGCTAGATTGTGCACCAGATTCCTAAATTAAATTTTAATCTCTCCGTAGTACATATATTGAGAATACATATGGTACTGTGATAACGATTCCTCCGTCAGATGACGACATTAAGCCTGACTTTTCGATAGGAGTAGGGTACGTGCCGGCAACTAGTTTCACCATCTCTTCTCAAAATGGGGTACACTCATTTTCTTCCTCATTACTCAGAGTCTGTGTGTCAATTTAGGTCGTAGTCGGGCTATTGGGAGAATTATAGTCCCTCCTTGAGGCCTTGGGTCTGCCAAATATGTGGCAGTATGGGTCATGTGTGAATGTTTGGTGTGTGTCGAATCAGAAAATCTCGGTTCGATACATCAGTGCTGTCATCCTCCTTCTACAGTGAGATTCGTGAACTATACAAATTTCCTTTCTCTTTGTATCTACTCCCACTCTCCTTTCTACCCCTCCCTTTGCTCTGTTTGTAGTGCGCAACTTCCCCTTCTACCTCGGTACGCTCAAATAGGCTAAACACGTAGTGAACACTATCATTCGATCATAGATTTTCGTTGGAACACTTGTTTGTCGTCTGGAGGACGCAAGCTGCGTATTTTGGGTTTAGTCCGGCAAGCCAGGGTAAAGCACCCTAGGCAGGACTAAAAGTATGTATGAGTGGTTGATTGTGTAAATTATGTTATTTCTGGTATTATTTATTGTTTGTTCTTTAATATTTAAATGATCAAGTTATGTATTTCTTTATTCACTTTTCAAACTTCAGACGTGCTATTTAAACATTAAATATCATTTTAAGTAAATATCAATGTCTGATTATTGTATGTTAGCTACGCTACAGCTGTCTTGCATAATTCCTGTATATAATCTTTCTCAAAAAGTTATATGAGCTCCTTTTTCCCGTCTAGCTTTCATGGCTGAGAATAGTATATTCAGGTTAACTAAGTATCATAAATTACTACAGTGTTTTTTAAAGAATTGTTATTGATTAATGTTTATGAACTTGGATAGGAAGGATGAATCAATCTTTGCCTCTTATGGGCCCGGGCAAAGGATTATTAATAGCACTGATAGCTTCGAGCTCGATGCTAATATATACCCAAAAAGGTTGTAGATCGAAACACGGCAGCGCAAAATGGTTGCAGTTCGCATGGTTTAAACATTTTGGTAACCAGGCACTATATATCAATGTAAAGTAGATTTCATTGCATTCGTTCTATAAAGTAAATATGGATATTACCTGCAGTGAAAATAAAGGTTGTCGTGTCGCGATCTTAAAAGCTCGAACCTATCTCTACTAATCTACTCTAAATTAATGAAATAACGTAAAAAATGGCATATACCCATACAAAAAATAATCAAATTATTAATGAATCTATGTCTATATGACATTGGCCGACACTTATACCGTTTTTTTTTCACCCGAGTTTATGAAATACGAGTTCTTACGTCACTACACACAGTATACTGTATGGATAACAGCATAACACAATTAAATAAATCATGTAACTCCCTACTCGCGACCGTTTCATCTCTTTGACAAACAGTACGTGCAAGTTGTTTATTATTGTCATCTCTATAATCCGTAAAAAAATATAAAAGTCGCTAAATCACTCTGTAAAATGCAGCAGTTAAATTTGAATAAATATGAAATTATTGTATTGTCATGGGTCCTCTACAAGTATACAAAGTTTCAAGTCGATCCAATGTTTCTAAGTGGGTGAAAATCGCGTTGAAAGATTTCGTTACATTGATACAAAAACACTTTTTTTTATTTTCTGATAATTATGGCCAGGATTTTAGAAAATAAATATGCAATTATTGTATTGTCACGGGTCCTCTACAAGTATACAAAGTTTCAAGTCGATCCGATGATTTTAAGTTGGTGAAAATCGCGTTGAAAGATTTCGTTACATAGATAGATAGATAGGTACATGTCAAGCTAATATAAAGCGTGTAATAAACATCAGGAATCTCTTCCGTCTATTGGTTCTGTAAGATATTCTGAATACCAAAATGTTTTTAATGTTTAAACGTTATAAACTAATGGCACATGTTTACTATGTTTCACTTATTTGTCGAAAGTCCCTTATTCATTGTCGGTATAAATTACATTTAATATTTAACAGACTATATTGCTTATGGAACTGATAGGAACAATACCGCATACATTAAAGCACTTTCTATCTACAGCCAACTCAATGTCTGATATTATATTAGTTTCATAGGATGCGAATATTATACGATTCCGACCTATTCCTAGCCTTCCTAATAGTTTTTTCCCAAAAAGTTTCTTAACTAAATTTTTAAAAGCATTTCTCTTGTCTGTGTTTGAGCCTTTGGCATGGGTTCCCTGAAGTAGTCCCCGCCCGGAGAACCGAATGGGGGACTATTTGACCTCCGGAAAATTTTACCCCAGTAGAACCCATGTCCGCATTTCTTGACGGTTGTATTTTTACGGTGAAAGATCGTCACTCTTTCGACCAAGGTACTTATTTCGTCTGGCTTATCACCTTCGACCAGTCCGGCATGGGTAACCCTATCGGCAGCAATGCTACCGCCGGCATAGCTCTCAGGATCATTTAAGCACACAAGCCACTCCACCACGACAAGGTAAAGATACCATTCAAGATCAAGGATGAGTTCTATGAAGAATTAGAATGCTTATTTGATAGCCTTTCACGATATCATATGAAAATTGTCTTAGGAGATTTTAATGCAAAAGTGGGGCGGGAAGATATATGTCAAACCGAACAATAGGCAGAATTCAGTCTTCATGAAGATAGTAACGACGACGGGTGTTACGATTAGTCACCACGTTTGCCACGTGACAAAAGGAATTGCATTGTTAAGAGCACACCACATTTCAGCATAACGATATTCATTAAATACACATGGACCGTCCCCAGATGGAGAAGAAAAATCGGAACCAGATTAGATCATGTATTCGTGGATAATATAAACGCTTGGCACAGTAGAATCAGTGATTGTGTAGATCACGTAAAGGGACAGACTGCAATTCAGATCGATCATCTGGGTCAGTGGTGGACCTTGCCAAATCAGACAACGGCTATCGCCTTATGAGAGGGAACAAACGCGTAAAGATTGAGTCTGTAAAATATAAATTAAAAAACTTGAAAAATGCTGAAATGCGGAGAGGGAAAAGAATACGCGAAAGTCAAAGAATGGCTAATAGATTTGAAGTACTGGAAGATCTTCAGATGACAATGGGCAGACGACAAACGAAGAAGAAACTGATATAAATAAAGAATGGGAGGCTATAAGAGATACTATTAAATTGTCAGCATCAGAAAGCATTGGTTGTTTAAAAAAGAGGCAAAACAAGAAATGGTTTGATGAGGAATGTGCCGACATTGTAAAGAAAAGAAAGCAAGCAAAAATGAAATGGTTACACGAGCCAAATGAGGTAAATTTAGAGCAATTGGGTAGTGTTAGACGGGAAACCACCAAGTTACTAAAGAGTAAAAAGAGGGAATATTTGAGAGAGAGAGATTAATGATCTTGAAATGAATGCAAAAAATAGGAACATTAGAGAATTATATCAGGGAATTAGTATAGAGAAGAAAGGGTTTCAGGCTAGAACAAACATAATTCGGAATGAAAATGGGGATATGATTGCAGATTCCAAGAGTATATTAAATAGATGGAAAAGTTATTTTAATCAGCTATTAAATGTACATACAGAACAGGACATTGAGGAGGATAAGTTACAGACAGCAGAAATGCTAGTCGCAGAGCCAAGTGCATTAGAGGTTGAAATGGCAATTGAAAAATTGAAGATGTATAAAGCATCAGGTTCAGATGAGATCCCAGCAGAACTGATAAAATCAGGGGGAGAAAAAATTGATGGACAAGATACGCTGTTTGCTTAGTATGATTTGGGAAAAAGAAGCTCTTCCAGATGAATGGAAGGAATCAATTATCGTACCAATTTATAAGAAAGGAGATAAAACTGATTGCAACAACTATAGGGGCATCTCATTACTTTCAACTTCGTACAAAATTCTAACAAATATATTAGTAAGCAGACTTACTCCCTATATTGATGACATTCTAGGAGATCATGAATGTACATTTAGAAGAAACAGGTCTACAACAAATCAGATTTTTAGTATAAGACAGATTTTAGAAAAGAAATGGGAATATAATGGTACTGTACATCAACTATATGTAGACTTCAAAAAAGCATATGATTCAATTAAGAGGGAGAAGTTATATAGTATCCTGCTGGAGTTCGGAATTCCTAAAAAGTTATTTAGACTTATACGAATGTGTCTAAATGGCTCAACGAGTAGGGTGCGTGTAGGCAAACAGTTTTCAGACACTTTTGAAATCCAGAATGGGTTGAAGCAAGGAGATGCACTATCTCCTCTACTATTTAATTTTGTACTAGAGCATGCCATTAAATCTTTAGAGAATGAGGAAGGCTTACTACTGAATGGTATTAATAAGCTGTTAGTTTATGCTGATGATGTAGTACTACTGGCCGATAGCGAGGAGATACTAAAGGCCAACACGCACACACTATTGAGTAACACTAAGAAATTAGGATTGGAAGTAAATATCAGTAAAACTAAATATATGGTCACACGTAGAAATTCAGTATATAATGGAAATGGACAGCTAATGACAAATGAGGGAAATTTTGAGGAATTGGCTGAATTCAAATACCTAGGAACAATAATCACAAATAGGAATGAGATGCACAAAGAAATTAAACATAGGCTCAATTCTGGAAATGCATGCTATTATGCATTGCAGAGACTTTTGATGTCCCAACTCCTTTCAAAAAACGTTAAGCTGAAAATATATAAAACTATTATTCTACCAGTTATATTATATGGGTGCGAAACATGGACTCTTACTTTAAGGGAGGAAAGAAGATTACGTGTATTTGAGAATAAAGTTCTTAGGAAAATTTTTGGACCAAAGAGAGATGAACAGACAGGTGAATGGAGAAGACTACATAACAATGAACTACATGGTCTTTATAGGAAGCCAGATATAATAAGAACAGTTAAGTCCCATAGACTGCGATGGGCAGGACATGTTGCGCGTATGGGGAATGAAAGACGTGCATGGAAACTTCTTGTTGGAAAGCCAGAAGGAAAACGCCCAGTTGGTAGACTAAGAATGAGGTGGGAGAACAACATTAACTATGATTTGAGGGAAGTAGATTATACAGGGAATGATTGGAAAGCATTAGCTCAGGATAGGGATGTATGGAGAGCTTATGTCCGTGCGGACATGAACCTACGGGTTCGATAGTGCCAGTGAGTGAGTGTGAGTGTGAGTGTGATTTCTCTTGTCTTGTCTTGGAACTAAATAACTTGCACATCTCAAAATATTTCTGATTGGTAATTATATTTCCAATGTTCTTCAAGAAGAGAATACCTTCATTTTTAATTTTAATACTTGACTATGAGTGTCAAATGCTTTAACAACACTGATGACTGATTTTTTTGTGTTCTCGGATCCCTATTTCTAATTGGCTATTGTCTACAATTCCTATATAACATATAAATTAATTCGATTTAGGGAATTTAGATTCAAAAAAGTTAGATGATTTAAAAATAATCATGGAAACATTTGAACGACGTGTCGTTCATAAAAAGCATAAGTTAAAATTAATAATAACAATAAAATAACAATAATAATAATAATAATAATAATAATAATAATAATAATAATAATAATAATAATAATAATATCACCTCTAAATAACTTCACCAAGGATGTTGCTTATCACCAGCACTTTTTAAAATTTATTTGGATGCAATTTTAAGATTTTGGTGTAGAAAAGTCAGGTTATGGGAATTCACATTGAAAATGTATTATTCGCATAACCTATTATTTACAAATGATCAAGTCATTATTACACAAAATATAGATGATGCATCGTACATGATTAGAAAATTAATCGAGGAATATGAATAATGGAACTACAAACTAATATATAACACTATATTTTACAATTAATATCGATGAACAATATCTTAGAGGAATGAATGACATTTCATATGTCAAATAATTTAGATATCTACGATAAAAGTAGAAGAAGAAGAAGTTACATCACAATTAGAAGTATAATGGACATCATCATTATCATCATCATCATCATCTCACGGCGTGGAAACCACTACAATATATATATGACATGAAAAGAAAAATTAACGTCTTAACCGGGATTTGAATCCGAGACCTCTAACTGTACGTTAGCGCGATACCTGTTCGCGAACACCGAACATAAACTAGCCATCATAATCATATTCGCCATGCTTAATATGAATGTGTGTGTATATGTCTGTGTGTGTGCATGTGCGCGTGCGTGTATATGTGACTGGTGTATTTCGTCTTAATGTTCTGTTGCCTCGGAGGAGTTCCTGACATTGAGCTGATCTCTCATTCGGGGAGACCCTCCATGTCCTTATATGATCAAAAAGTATGTATGTGATCCATAAATAAAATTCCTCTCCCGACAGGTCGTGTTACTACGTATGAGACCCGTGTGGCGTATGACATGTATTAGTTCCTAAAAGGAGGAAATAAAATTAGGTTAATGGACTGGATACATTGGCCTGTATAAATATACTACGGTTAAAGTGATTAATCAGCATTTATATATAATCATTAGACATTATGTATGATGACCATGTCAAATTCGGTACATGAATAACTTCAGCTGTAATACACACACATACACACACTTACTTACTTGCTTACTCACTGGCACTATCGAACCCGTAGGTTCATGGCCGCGCGGACATAAGCTCTCCATACATTCCTATCCTGAGTTAATGCTTTCCAATCATTCCCTGTATAATCTACTTCCCTCAAATCATAGTTAATATTATTCTCCCACCTCATTCTTGGTCTACCAACTGGGCGTTTTCTCTCTGGCTTTCCTACAAGAAGCTTCCATGCACATCTTTCATTCTCCATACGCGCAACATGTCCTGCCCATCACAGTTTACGAGACTTAACTCTTCTTATTATATCTGGCTTCCTATAAAGACCTTGTAGTTCATTGTTATGCAGTTTTCTCCATTCACCTGTCTGTTCTTCTCTGTTTGGTCCAAAAATTTTCCTAAGAACTTTATTCTCAGAAACTCGTAATCTCATTTCCTCCCTTAAAGTAAGAGTCCATGTTTCGCACACATATAATATAACTGGTTGAATAATAGTTTTAAGGTAAAGCGAGGAGTGATGACGCACTTTTCAAAAAAGTATTCTAAATCGAAAAATTGGAGATATATTTCAAAATGAATACACATTAATTAGTCTGTATATATTTGCTTTGTTAGGAAAGTAAGCTTAAGTTTAAAAGATTTTCATTTTAATTGAATTTTAAATAACTTTTGAAAGTGTTACATTATGCTCTCTATCCTCCCTGGGTAGGTAAGATGACGCACGGGGATAGCAGAGTTGCCGCTTGAGTCTATTAGTCATAAATTGGAAAGAACATTGTCCTTATTCTTCAGAATTATTTATTAATATTATTACATACATTTCTTAACATGTATGATATTAAAATAATAATTGTTATAGTATTTAACTCCTTATGCATTTGAACGAAAATAAATTAGTTATTTATAAATGTGTAAAACTGCAACATAATTGAAAGATAAATGTAGACACATGAGTTCACTTTTTGCTGTTCTCTCTGACTTTTGTTATGATTTCTTCCACAGAGGGCACACATATTGTCATAAATGAAACAGCTTTCGTGCAACCACCTTTTGCACACAACACACTGAAACCAGTCTGACTTAGACTGAGTTTCAGTTCAGGTCCAAACATTCTACACATTCATCTTCATTACACTCATCGGATTCATCATCAGGAAAAATAACCAATTCTTCATCGACGATCCTCATCCGTAAAGTTTTTTTTTCTGGAATATTAAATTGTTTGCTTACTCCTCGGAAGGACAGAATATTGTTTTAATACAGCATTGCTTGCATTTTTTAAATCATCTTCGCTCCAGTAAGCTCGATTACTTTTCCTAATGTAAGTAATGGGCATCATGCCCTAACCTATAAATACAATGTATGTGATTTAGAGTCATTATACTTGTCTTTTATAAGATATTTAATTATATAATATAAAAATAAGCATGCGTCATCTCTCCTATTATACAAGTGCGGCAATTGTACTAAATTGGTAGGAGAGAGGACGCACCTAGCCTCTCAGCTGTATAAATGGCTGACTAGTTTTTAATGTAGTAAAAGCCATAGCTACTACCCCGCCTATCATTAGAATCCATCGTTTTTTATTAACTGATATACAAAAGTACCAGATAAAAATATTGCACTACCTTAACGAAATTTCAAACACTCACCTTGTATAGATTGTTAATAAATGTCTTCTTAAAAACCACAAGTATGTTTGAAACGTTTAAAGAATTCAACCGCATGTCAATCACAAGCCACAGTTCACCCACAAGTGAAACTGATTCTGTAACTTTGTAGCAGACATGAGAACAAAGGCCGCGTCATCTCTCCTACCTGCGTCAACTCTACTAGCTTTACCTTATATATTTTCAGTTTCATGTTTTTTGAAAGGAGTTGGGACATCAAAAGTCTCTGCAATGCATAATAGCACGCATTTCCAGAATGGAGCCTATGTGCATCTCATTCCTATTTGTAATTATTGTTCCTAGGTATTTGAATTTAGCCACTTCCTCAAAATTTCCCTCATCTGTCATTAGCTGTCCATTTCCATTATATAATGCATTTCTAACACACACACACACACACACACACACACACACACACACACACACACACACACACACACACACACACACACACACACACACACACACACACACACACACACACACACACACACACACACACACACACACACACACACACACACACACATATATATATATATATTTATATAGGGATATATACAGATTTTTAATGTTTACACATCATTCTGTGCCTAAAGTTTTATTTCTCTTCTCCACTCGTCTCCATCCATCCATCCACTCCATGTCATCCAGTCCTCTTGTTCTCACATCCAGTTCTTATTTCTTGCATCCACGAGTTTCGAGGTCTTCCTTACCTTCTTCTTCCAGGTGGACACCATTCTAATGTTTTCTTGGTAACCTTTCTTCTTGCATTCGTCGTAAGTGCTTATATGTTATATATTGCTTATATGTTATATATTCCACCGCTGTGGTCTCGAGGTAGCGTGCTGCCTTGTCACGCAGCGGGGCGGATACGATCCCCCGTCGGGGTAGTTTTTCTGGGCGAGGTTTTATCGGGTTTTTCCCTCACCTGTTAGACAAATGTCAGGAATACTTTAAGGCACAAACGGTCCCCGAAATCATATGGCCATCATCATCATCATCATCATCATCATCATCCTTATCATTATCATCATCATTATCCTTCACCCGTGTGGAAAGCAACGGGAAGCTACCACACCTACAATTCCGTACTAAAGCTGCAAGCATAGCATGAAAATGCTATGATTGCTAAAAGGACCTGTCTTCGGGCAGAATTACTATGGATGGATATCTTATATAATCTACTATTGAATATCTAATATTCATTTTTTCTCGTATGACAATTTTTTTTTCTAATTTTGAATATCTTGTTGCTCTCCTCAAGAGATCCATTTCCATCTTATATTATATTAGATTATAAACTTTACTAAGGTTCCAGTTATTTTTATAATCCTTGTAAAGTTTTATTTTTAAGACATACATTTTTGTTGAATTTCCAAACTTCAGCTCCATATATGACAGTACTTCTCACTATTGAATTATATATTTGTAACTTATGTTTTCTGGTTATATGTCTGTTCCATAATGACTCCATTCATCACTGCTGTTATTGCTCTACCTTTATTTATTCTGTTCTTAATATCACTTTCTGGCTTATCCTCATTATCTACTTTTACTCCCAGATACTCAAATGCATCACATCCTCTAATATACCCCTTTTGACCTTCTAATACAGTATTACATCTTCAGTTTCTACTCCACATCCACTAATAAAGTGTTTGTTTCTAAATTTATTTTCAAACCCCAGTTATCGTATTCATCCAATACTTTTCTGAACATAAACTCCATGTTTTCATGTTCTTGAGCAATTATTATCTGGTCATCCGCAAATAACAGTGTATCTGTTGATCCATCTTCAATTGGTACTCCCAATCCTGAACATTTTTTGCTCCAGTTTGACAGTGCTTTATGTTTAAATATCTTTATATATATATATATATATATATATATATATATATATATATATATAGGCTATATATATATATATATAATCCAAGTAGTATATAACAATGTAATAATCATATTTAGCATTAATTATAATGTTGGTTTTTGCACTGCTTCGATATATTAAACACAATACAGATTGGGTTGGGTCGTTAAATTCGCGACGGAATTTCTTTCTCAAATGGGGTTATTCAGGAGAATTCACATAGTTAGCCAGTACCTGCAATTTTTTTTTCTATTGAATTTAGCTTTGCTTAAACAACAAAGATCTTTTGTACCTCAGATCTTAAAGAGTCGAAACAAATATGTGAAATTACAATATACCTTACACTGTACGATAAATAGACACACGCTTACATATAAAAAATTGTATGGTGGGATAGTATGTTATAAACACCGTTCCGAAGAGGATGTATTTGTACTATACAGAAAATATAAACTTTCAGCTTCCATCAAAGAAGAGGAAAACTATTCAGTGAGAAATACAAAAAAAGAGCTCACCACAGATGTGGATGTAAAAACCAAGCTATTCAAATCTCTGTTTATAGTCCAGGGCCGGGTATTGTAACTTTTAAAGCCAGGTCTGTCATTATTTAAAAATTATATATTAAATAATGTTAATTCATGGTACGAATGCTCAGAAGAGCCAAAACCGACTGAATTGGTTGACGCTACTAGCTACGTCTCGGCAGTAGAGAGAGTCATTGGAAAAATTCAATTTTCTTAACAGGATTTAATGGCTTCTCGCATTAAGGAGCCACTCTGTTGTCAGCACAGAGTCCACCCCGTTCCACACTCTATGTTCAAAGACAATGTCTATTAGGATAGTGATTAAAATTAGGATACCGGGAAAACAAGATAATTGTTACACATACCACAGAAAACGCTATAAAATTGTGTAACTTTGAATTACATTGAAATCGTATTATTTGATTTTTTATTTTAATAACAAGTTTTGGTAAGTGGGATTGGAGTGTGCTCTCGAAATTTTATTATTATTATTATTATTAATAATATTATTATTATTATTATTATCATTGAAGACATTATTTTAGATTATATATTAAAACTCAGCAATTAAGATGGTAGGACATGTCCAGTGAATGGAAGAGGATCGGCTACCAATTATGTTTTGGAATGTAAACCAGAGAGAAGACGAGGCAGAGGAAGACCTAAAACCTTCTGGAGTCAGGGAATATACGTAAAACTTGCTCAAAGCGGAACCGCATGGGGCTTTTTTTTTCGCATTTGACAACATTCTGGATTATAAAAACTAAAATTTATTAATATTCTTAGATTATAGGGTACCGTAATGTCTTTTTTATAATCTTGGATTATAGTCCGGTCAAAATAGTCATTTCAATTTACAAAAAATTGCATAGAACTGAAAATTGGTACGAATGTTGGGAACACCATTATAAATGAAACGTGAAAAGTCCCCATCGATACCATATCTGTAAAAAAAAAGTTATTCAAGGTCGAAGTTCGCGAATATGGGTTATATGCATTTTTCAGCCAAATGGTAAGTTTTATCATAAAAATAGGTCAGACAAAAGTTGTAGATCATGAAATTGTCTACACAAATTGCTCGTATACTTTTTTCATAAGAATCACCATTCTTGAGATATCACGATTCTAAAATTTTAAGATGTATTCTACATAATATGCACACATTTCCGCACCACCTATGAGGTAGTGTACTTGGCGCATATTTTTATTGTGTTGTCTTCGAAAGGTATACTCCACGATATATTGTGATTAAGTTTTATCAAATAATATTCTATTAACTAAAAAATGGTACTATTGGGAATGGTTTAAATTTGATTAGATAGATAGATGGAAAGCTCTGCGGCCATCACTTAAGTGTTGGCGGTGAGCGATCCATTTTGGTCCTCCTTAATAGGTAGAACCCCGGGTTCCTGTAAAATACATTAGCCCCGGTTTAAATTTTGAATTTAATTTTGAAGTTAATTAGAGAGTGAAGTCGGAAGCGGACCTTTTGGGGTTCTATTCCAGCATTTGCTCTTTGGATTGAGGGAAACCGCTTAAAACCTCAATCGGAATAGTCGATCACGCGGGATCTTGCCAAGTTTGGTTTTCGGATGACTCTATATTGGGAGGGCATCCAGGCTTCTCTTTATTTAAATATAATGTGCGTACATTTCAGATTATTACAATTAATCATACAATTATGGTAACGTGCATTTTTAATTTTTTTTTTGTATTCTTCAGTTGTTGCTGTTCTATCTGTAGTTGTCAGGTGATGTCAGTTTCTCTGGAACTGGTGGGATGAACCTGTAGCAGTAAGATTAGTTATTAGTTTTTAATTTGTTGTGTTAATATATTTTATTAATGTACATTATATGCTAATGTTGTAATTGTAATTGAATAATTGTGTTTCTGTGTGTGTGTGTGTGTGTGTGTGTGTGAGTGTGTGCCCTATCAGCTTTCACTGGTCAAGTGTTGTCCAGGATCCATTTTGGACGCTTGTGTTTGTTGTTGGCTGTTTCATAGGTTCCCAGCGATGCCACGAGTGGATTATCATGGCCTTCACATGTATTATAAAATTTAAGAGCCATGCGTTTAATATACTCCTCGATTGTTTCTACACCCGTTTGATCGTGTAATATGTCAACCGGTGTTACACGCGGTAGTTTTGTAATAATATATAATAATTTGTTTTTAAAAACTTGCAGTTTCTTTATGTGAGTTCTAGCGGCGTGTCCCCATATGGGGCTTGCGTACGTGAGTACTGGCCTTAATAGTGCCTTGTAGATTGTTAGCCCTGTGTTATTCGAATTTTGTTATGGTTATTTAAAATAGGGTATAGCAGCTTCAATGTCCCATACGCTTTGCCTAAGGTATTTTGGATATGTTGTTTAAACAGTAGTTTTTTGTCGAGTGTTACACCTAAATAAATGGCTTCGTTTTTTCCACTCGATATTGTGTCCATAAAGACTTAATTGTGGGGGCATGTATCGATATTGAGAATACCTTTTTGTATAAAGAACTGCTTTGCATTTATCTACGTTTATTTTTATTCTCCATTTTTCCAACCATGGTTCGAGAATATTAAGATTATTTTGAATCTGTCTAGACGCGTGTATTGTTCGGGAGGATTGACAAGTGATTAGAGTGTCATCTGCATACATATATAGATGAGTGTTGTTATGTCTATTGTCATGTGGAATATCATTTATGTATATATTGAAAAGTGTAGGTCCTAGAATACTGCCTTGTGGCACTCCACTATAGACGGGCCGCAGGGCGGATTTTGAGTTATGGAAAGCAACTTCGAATTGCCTATTGTTTATATATTTAGCTATTAAATGAATTATTCCGTCATCTAATCCTGTTTCGACTATTTTCCGTAGTAGGCCGTGATGCCACACTCTGTCGAAGGCTTGTTTTATATCTAAGTATAATCCAATCGTGACACGATTTTCGTTGAAGCCTCTAGTGATATGTTCAACAAGTCTCATTAGCTGAGTTACTGTGCTATGTTTTGGACAGAATCCGTTCTGTTCATCCCGAATTATATTTAATTGTTTTAGATTGTGATTAAGGCGCTTACATCTAATTTTTTCAGATACCTTACTCATTGTGTTTAATAATGTTATCGGGCGATAATTTCCTGGTTCTCTAGGATTTTTTCCAGGTTTGGGGAATAATATTATACGCCCAGTTTTCCATATTTTTGGGAAATACTTCATTTCGAACATAGCATTTATTATTTTTGCTAAAAATGCATATCCGATGTTGGGTAATTGTTTCAGCACTATGTTTTGTATGCCATCAGGGCCAGGTGCTTTTCTATCGGGAAGGTGATTTATTAGCCATTTGACTTCTGAGACGTTTGTTTTTCTGATTTGTTTATTGGGTATTCTATTTAGAAATTCTTGGACCATTGTTTCCGTTTCCCTTGTAAATTGCGGGTTATTCGGAGGGTCATGTGGTACAAAGGTTCGCTCCAGATGATTTGCAAATGCTTCCGCTTTTTCCTGATCTGTGACGGCTTTCCCGTTAGGCAAGATGAGAGGGGGATATGTATCCGCTTTGTGTGTTACTTTTTTAACCATGTTCCATGTTCTCGGCATGTCCTTAGTATCTAGACTGCCGATTGCATTTTCCCAGGTGTCTGACACGAATGTTTGTATAGCAACCTTGATTCTTTGTTGCAGATCATTCATTTCTTGCCTGTATTGCAAGTTATTGTGATGCCTTTGCCATTTTCTTCTTGCATCGTTCCTTTGCCTAATTAGGCGTAGGATATGATCTGGGAGATACGGCTGGTTGGTTCTAATAGATTTTTTTGGAATATTAGTGTTAATAGCCGTATTTATGCTATTTGTTAGGCTGTCTACCCCCGTGTCAATATCATTAGCCGTGTTTAATGGTCGATCTTGTAATGAATTTTCAATATCTATTTTTAATTGGGTCCAGTTTGCTAATTTGTAATTCGGGATTTGTCTTGTTTGAACTCTGCTTGGTCTACCTCTTAGTGTAAGGCGCACTGGGAGGTGGTCTGATTGGAGGTTATTTTCTACCGTGATATCACAGGGATTGTTAATATTTTTCATTAAAGCGTTATCAAGAATATCTGGTCGAAAATGTATGTTATTAGGGTAGTGAGTGGGCTTATCTGGTGCCAGGATTTGAAAGCTCCTATTGGAGTCGTAAAAAATCCCCTGAGTTTGTTGCCGGCCCTATTACTTGTTCTGCAGCCCCAATCAGTATGCTTGGCATTTAAATCGCCAGCTAGTATTATATTGTTATTTGATCCTATCAGATTTTCTATATCATTTATGTCTATATCTCCTGGAGGATTATAAGTACAAATTAGTGTTACCGTATGGCGGCCAATTTTAAGTCAAATGGCTACGCATTCCGTCCTATTTGTGATGGGTAAGTCGACTAGGTTATGTTTGACGGTTTTATGTACCAAGATGGCCACACCACCGCCTTGTCCATTGTTTCTATCCAACCTGTATGTTGAATAGTTTCTGTTGTTGAATTTTTCTCTATCCGTGAGGTGAGTTTCCGTTATTAGTGCTATGGGAATTTTATTTTTGTTTAAATAGTGTAGTAGTTCTGCTTTTTTATTACGGATGCCTTGAGCATTCCAGAATAGGATCCCAGTTCCCCTACTACCCATGATCAGTAGAAGCTCAATAGGGTGCTGACAAAGCGTGCAGCTACGTGTGGCAATACCCTAAGGGTGGGCTCTCTCCTCAGCGTGTCATATGCATCGTCTAGTGCATCAAATACCGCCGAGATGAGACCATCCTCGTGTATTGAGTGACTCTCACTCCTGTCGTCTGGTACGTTGTTAGCGTCCCGACGATCTGGGAGTGGACTATCACTATGTTGGTTATTGATTGGTTCAGTAGGACCTTTACTATACTGTATCCTGGCTTCCCACATCTTCCGCTGCTCCAGGAATCTGTTCTGCTCCTCTCGCAACTTTTGCCACTCGGCTCTAAGTTGCTGAGTTTGCCTAGAAAGCAGTTCCTGTTGTTGCTGCAGTTGATGCTGAACTCGTCGGATTTCCAGCATTTGTGGGTCCTCCGATTGTGTGGGCTGGTATTGTTGCTGCTGGTGTTCTTGGGTATTATTATTGGGTCGAGCTTCAGGTGCTGGAGCACGATCCCGAGGCTCTTGGAGCCTTGTGGGCTGCGGCTGAGCCTGAGTTCTGGGATCTCTTTGGACCGCCAGAGAATACTCACGGTTCTCCGCCTCCCTCACGACTCTCTCGCCCGTTCTCAGTGCTTGCAACGCCTGTTCTCTTTGTGCTTGAGGAACGTGTTGTGGTGTATTATTGGGTCTGTTAATTCGTCTGTTTTGTATTGGCGTTCCTCGTGCTCTTTGCGGCGTGTGTGCAATGTTGTTTTGTGTAGTGTTGTTTCTGCCCCTGTTTCTAATGGAATTCATCACTGCCTTCCTGATTGGGCACTGATTTGAGGTTGCTGTGTGCGACCCTTTACAGTTTGCACAGCGTGGTGCGCAATTCGGAGGCAGTCTGCAGTCTGTGTCTGGGTGTGAATCAGCACAGATCCTGCAGCGTGGCGAGGCCATACATGATTCCCTGTAATGTTGGAATTTTAGGCAATTTTTACATTGCACTACAGGGTCCCTATTCCTGTATGGTTCTACCAGGACTGAGTAATAGCACAGACTTCTTAGGTTATATATTTGCTTATTTGCAGCGTTATCCGTAAGCTCCACTGAAAATAAGGGATAAGGAGCTCCAGTTGGGGATTTCATATTTTTACATTCTGTGATTTGGAAGCCTTTTACTCGAAGTGCTTCCTCAATTGTCTCTGGGTGGGTGTTACTTGGTACGCCACGGATTACGACGCTTAGGACCTTGCGTCTCGTTTCGATTATGTGAAAGGGAACCTGAGATTCTTTTAAGTATTTAAGTAGGTTCACATAATCCCTTCTAGTTGAAGTTTTAACCTGTGTACCCTGATTAGTCAGTACACAGTGTAGGGCTAGGGGAGAATACCTTGTTGTGAATGTATCGTTTAGTCTTGCCATGTCCCCTTGGTAGGTATTGTGAATTATGACAGGATATATTTGTTGTGTTGGTCTTGTCATAAATGAGTTTGCGGAGGAAACAGAAGAACCAGTAGAAGAGTTTGTGTTTCTTCTTTCCCTCCTTGTTTGTGTATTTGGCGTTGTGTTTGCTGCAGGTGGCTGAGTGTTTTGTTTTATTGTTTTGCCATTCCTGCCCACTTGTTGGTAATCTGTGTCGTCTGTTGTGCTGTATGTGTCCCTGACTTCCACATTTTGTGGAGTGTTAGTTGTCTGGGGTGAGCCAGGTTCACTGTGAGTTACTTCACACGCATTGCCAGTGTTTGAGGGACCCGCCTCAGAGTTCAGTATATTTTGGCTCTCCTGGCTTTGAGCAAGCTCTGCTAGTGTGCGGTATTCTCTTAAGGAATCCTGTGTACTGTTTGTTCTGTGTGTTTCGTTTATGGGCTCTGAGCATACAGAGTCCATGTCTGTTGAGACAGTAGGCATGCTCGTACCAGGAGATCTCTCACCCAAACCTGAGGATGGTCTCTCTCTGACCGGCATACGTGTGGCTTGATGTACTTCAGGCTTATCAGTGAATTGTAGTTGACGACTGATGCCTGGAGGTGATCTTTTTGATGTTTCTGATTTGTTTTGAGATTTAGTTTTTTTTTTGTTTTGTTGTTTTATTAAGAGAAGGGTAGCTTCTCGTCCGAGTGAGTACCATTTTTAGATACTTAGAGTGTATAACACTGATATGAATATTTATGTATATATGATGTCCCCTCTACCATAGGCTATAAATCTGTGGAGAAGGGATTTCTTAAGTGCTAATTTATTTATATACCTATTTTGCTTATTTATTTTAATACTAAATTGTCTTAATTAATTATAATACTCTCTTAATTTAGAGTTTTCACTATTATCACTTATCAATTGGCTCGTTGGCCGAAATTTGTTAGTTACCGGACATCGTTGGACCTCTTGGCCCACGAACGACGGGCATTGGGGCCATTAGGCCCGGGGTGGGCCTACCTACTTATTAAAACTTAATCTAGGTGGCTATTCGTTTTGTCCTGTTATTTAAATTTCACACGCGGTATTATATAATTATAGCCGAGTGAGTTAGAATGTGCTATTGTTATGAATACATAGTTCTTTATATAGATTTTTTTATTGTTTTATAGATTATTTTAATTATTATTGCAAAGTCGTTTGAGATAGAGTTTAGACATTGAAGTCTGTTGTCGTTTGAGATGGACTTTAGACATTCAAAGTCTTGTTGAAGCTAACTGTAAACATCCCTACATTTAGTTCTTTGGAATGTTAGTATGATACAGTTACGGGTAATTCGAGGTCAAAATTGAATATATAACACTTGAGAAGTGATGGGCTCGTGTCTGTCTGTGTGTGTACTGCTGGAGGGTAAGTCACCGACCATTTTTCTTAATATGTAGTCCATGTCTTTTTGTAAAAGAATCAATTACCTTAACTATTCTGATAGAAGTCTAAACATGTAGACTGTTTTAATACGATATTTTCAATAAGGGATATTTTAATTATGTAGATTTGGTTAGATTTAATAATTCCACAACTCCCTCTTCTCAACCCCCAAGATAGTGCTGTAGTTTAATATAGGCTTAGAATAGAATTAGGGCTAGACTACTAAGGATTTATAATTATTTATACGTTAGTAATAAAATAGTTTAAAATATGACTCCATTTGTTTATTTCAAAACATGTATATCTGTACATCCTCATACTAACGCTCGGCTAGGAAACCGCTACCAGATTTTCCAAGTCCCGAAGGTCCTTTAAGCCTAATAAATCCAGTTGGACTCATAACATTGGTTAGCAGCGGGTGGTATATCGTATAAATAATTTTTTATTATTTTTTATGATAGGGAAACGGACCCTTGCAAGCTTTCTGGACCGTTTGGAATACAATAAATATTAAAATTTTGTGATAAGTACAGTTTTAGGTTAAAATCAGCAGTGTAAGATTTATGTAGAACATAGGATATTTATTATTTAATAGAAATTAAATCAAGAAAAAGATATTAATTCTGGATTGGGATTTAGATTAATCAGACCTTGGAAGAGAGAGGGAAGTTGTGGAAGAAGAACAAAAATGTTTTTTCAATGTAGCTATAGTGATTGAGCAACCATTTTTTTTTCTCTTGTAAAATTGTAAAATCTGTGCATGAAATTAAGAATGTGTATTATTTGTTTTGTCTAGAAAATATGTCTGTTAGGACTGAATAGGATAAAAATATAAAACCAATATAGATTGCAAAACTCATTGCTGAAACGTAGCCTGAAACGTAGCCTGAAACGTGGCCTGAAACGTGGCCTGAAACGTGGCCCTCCTAACGGGATATGTCGACGTATGCGAACCGAACTCGTGGCTTGTGGACGGGATGACACGCCATCATACTAACATGAATATTTTTGCCGATGGTGATTGTGACCAATAAAAATAGTAATGAAATAATTTCTCTGCAATAATAATTACGAAAAAAAATAGCATGAACTAATTACCTTCGTGGAAAATTACTTCCATATAATACTGAAATACATATGGTTTAAATGTCTCGGGTTATTAATTACCTCAGGGCAAACTCAAGCGATACCAACATATGAACGAAATGTTGAATTAAATGAGAAAATTTAGAAACGTTATATAGGAATTATTTTTAGATCTTTCCTGCGAACAGATCGTTTCTGCGTGCGTTGGAAAATATATTAAATATGGAGATTAAATAAATAAACGGACTGTGTCACTCCTATGTTGGCAATACTAAATGTCAAGTCGAAATCATACCGACTTGTTTAAAATTAGTGAAAAATGACAGGTCATATGTATGTATATATATATATATATATATATTTATGTAGCATATATGAAATAATTTACGGGGTAACTACAGGGTATTTTTAAGAAAATATTTAGAGAAAGGAGTCTCGGGTTCGAACCCTGGTGACTAGCTTTACAAGATGGCGGCTGGAGTGAAGACTAGGTTTTGGAAAGGTCGGAAAAACAGTACAATAAGTTTCACATACGGTGACTACCAGTTGTTTTTTTATTAGATTTCTTGTCCGAGAACGGTAAGCCGGAGTGTTCAAAATTGGCTATAATACAAGTATATTCCTAGCAGGAATGTTAAGAGATGTCCGAGGAATATTTAGTATGAAATATGTCCCCGTATGCGAGGCTATCTAACGGGATTTTGATAAAGGTTCTGGAAATTTACATGTTACCGAATCATCAGATCAAATATCCAAAATCATAAAGAGTATCAGATTTTTTTTTAAACAGATTGATCTGGCAACACGTGTAATGTGTTGGCTAGGATGTCGTCACTAGAAGTCCTGGTTTCGAACTCAGGAAAAATGTATTCAGTATTTGGTTAGTCTCTCCAGTATAGCGCAAAATAGCCAGAGTGTAACAATTTATTCTAGGTCCTTGGAGCTGGAACTGATAAATTATTTTCCATTTTTTTTTCTTTACAAGTCAGGAATATTTAGCATTTGTCGGGAGTAAATTGGAAATTTTCCGCAACTCGTATAACTAATTTATCGAAGGAAAATATGGAAGTATGGAACTTAGATTCTTTTACAGATTAAATAACAAAATTATTTGAAATAAAATAAAAGTGGCTCATGGAACTCAGTTTCCTTTACAAAAATAAATAATTAACTTAGATAAAATCTTGGTTTCAACGGAGTTTATTTAAAGTGTAACTTATAATGGACCTAATTATACTTGGATGGAAAGCTGTAATGGGAAATCAGATTAGATCTCGTAACGGTGTATTGAAAATAGATTCTGAAAACTTTCCACGACTGTTACAAGGTATGTCAGCTGATGGTTCGAACTAGGACACATATTTGCCGCATAACGTCCTTATAAATTAGAAACAGAAGAATATAATTAATCTATCTTATCGAATCGGTCGATGAACGTTAATAACCATAAGCGGTGAATTTATTACCTAATGGGTTGGATGCAGGGAGTTGATGAATTATAATGATTTAAATGATGTTGATTCATAAGATAGTCAGTACTGCTGAGGGAACCTTGATGCTGAACATTCTTATAATTCTCTGTCCGAGTAAACGACCTTGCCCGCATTAGACTAAGCCTTTAATTAAATAACAACAGAACATTATGTTTGGCAAAATAAATATGCACTGATAGGCCCGAAGATGTTAAAAGAAATAATAATAATTACTAGGAATCATACATATTCGATACCTTAACGATCGCAATGGAATTAATGATAGGAAATACCTAAAGTATATCACAACCAGTAACGTGCCTATAAATTTTTTATTAAAACATTAGAAAACATAAATAGTCTTTTATATAAGTGTGGTGATAATAACGTCTGTTTTAGATCTCACTTCAGAAGGAAATAATAATAAAAAAAAAAAATAATATCCACAAAAATAAATGAATAAATACATGGAATTGTCTATTAATCCTAACCCCAAACGATATGATACTGCATAACCAGGGATATTTTTTTGAGTTTCTGTTGTGAATTATAAGTCTTATGTTTTATCTGCCTTATAAATTTTTTTTAAATTTTCAACCGACTTTATACATTAATTAGGACTTTTGAGTAAATATTTGAATACCTATATGGTGAATGGTGACTTGCAGTTTCCCCAGAGAGATTTTTATGCAGTGAAGAGTTTGGATTAAATCAAGAGTGTCTAGTTATTTAGGCATTATCTTTTAATGCGACTACATACTTAAAACAATATAATTTAGATAGGTGGCAGCATTTTTGTAAGATTGTGAACTGTTCCGATAAATTTTATAATATTATTGGATTATTTAATTTCATAGTGAGGTGAGCCAATCGAGTCGTAGATCTTTTTGGAATTTTATGGTAGCAAGCGAAGTTGATAATTGGAACGTGGTGATAATGCCGGCGCACTGTAGGACCATAGGACTCTGGAAATAATTTCTTGTCATTTCAAGCGCAGTTTTCGAATATTTGAGTAGTGAAGCAGACTTAGTGGTTTAACCTAATCCGTAAACGCTCGATCATCATAAATAAAAAACTTTCATTACATATATTCCAGATGAAGGAAATATTTGAGGAATGAGAACATGTGGGAAGTTAGAACTCAATCAACGGATGCTTTAATAATAATAATAAATAACCAATAAACAATGATATCATTGGAATAATAAATAATAACCTTACTAAAATAAGCTAAAAATCTGTGAATTTAAACTAACTAATTTAAAAGTACAACATGGATGGTAAATGAAACTAACTGAGGAAGCGAGTAGATAATCTTAATCGCTACAATAAGTTTAACCCAATGATTATGAGAGCCACCAGTAAATAATGGACTAACTACGAGTAATCTCAACAAACTAAATTAAATAATATTAATAAGTAATTAATAATAAAGCAGTTTGGCAGGTATAAAGGAGCATCAGATTACGAAGACAGGTCATGAGGTAAAAGAGGATGACCGAGACTCAGTGAATAATCAACGGGCACTGAGCTATAAAAGTAAAACATGATAACTAATCGACCTAATAATGAAAGAAATGATAATAAAAAAATAGTAATAATCATAATAATAATTAACAGAAAATTAATAAACAATAATTATAATAATAATAATAATAATAATAATAATAATTCACAGAAAATTAATAAACATAATATTAATAATAATAATTCACAGAAAATTAATAAACAACAATAATAATAATGATAATAATAATAATAGTAATAAATAAAAACTAATTGCACTAACATAATGATTAACATAAGATGTTATATCGATACTTAAAGTAATAATTAATTATATGAGAAACACTCAGATTGCAGGACCAATTTGTTCATGATGATGATGATTAATTATATGAGGAACAATCAGATTGAAGGATTGCGGATAAATATTGAAGGACAAGGGCAAAAAAATCGTAACACTGAGATACCAGATAGGACTAGCAGTAATCATGGTATAGTATTTTAATAATAATAATAATAATAATAATAATAATAATAATAATAATAATAATAATAATAACCTTAATAACTATATTAATGAAAATAAACAATGATACCAAACATCAGTAATAACAATAAAAGTGAAGTCATACTGCATAATAATAATAATTCACAGGAAAATTAATAAACAATAATAATAATAATAATAATATATAATACTAGTAAGAAATACAAACTAATTGCAATAACATAATGATAAGCATAAAACGTTATATTAAAATAATAATTAATAATAGGAGAAATCATTAGATTAAAGGATGGCGGATATTATTAAGAGGAAAGAGGTCTAAATGATCGTAATACTGAGATACCAGATAGGACTAGCAGTAATCCTTATATAGTATTTGAATAATAATAATTAATACCAGAAGTAAAGGAAGTAAACAACGTGAAAGGAGTGACAAACAAACATCGACGAATAAAACCAGGAAGATAAAACTATTAATATTAGTGAAGATCCTAAAACTTAATAAAAAATATAATAATAATAAACCGCCCGAATAGTAAATAATAATAATAATAATAATAATAATAATAATAATAATAATAATATAATAATAATAATAATAATACTAATAACAATATTAACTATATAATAATAATAATAATAATAATAATAATAATAATAATAATAATAATAATAATAATGATAATAATAATAATAAAAAGATAATAGACATCAGTAATAACAATAAACCTTAATGATCATACTAATAAAAATAAAATAAAATTACCAGTAATGATAATGCATAATGATAATAATGAAACACAGTAAATTTAAAAACTACCAATAATAATAATAATAATAATTCGCGGTAAATTAATAAACCACACTAATAATGATGATTAAATAAGAGCGAACTACCAGAAATAAGACTTGTGTTTATGAATAAAATGAAAGATAACGGAAAACCACAATCTCATTTTCAGCAATTAGGACTCATTTAAGTATGAATGGGTTCCGGGATAAGTAGTAGGCTAGTTCGCGAGAAAATAACGTGGAAGCAGTCCAGATAGAGGCACGTAGTATGTTAAGCCTATAGCGGAAGACGACTGATGGGTTCAATTAACCAGCAGTTATGCCAACACGGAGGGTAGTAGAATTATTTTAACATCGCAAGAAATAAGGAGTGACAACAGTTCAGATTAAGAAGGGAGGATGTGCATTATCCAACTTGGGTTTAAAAAAAAATGTATTACAAAGAGAACGGAAGAGGGGCATGGGAAATTTAAAACTTATAAAATTTATAAACTTTTGAAACGCAATGAAGATTAGGACAAGCGTTGAAAGATTTTCCCCAGAATTATCGAGTGACAAACATGCAGAAATGATCAAAAACAAATTAATTTATCCCCATAGTAATTTAGAAGATGGAGGTTAGGATACTTCACCGATAGGTGGGTGTCTTAATCGATCTAGTGGAAAGTATTATCATATAAATTTGGGATTTCAAGGGCTACACTGAATATATTTCTAATGGAAATTACACAACAATTATTATACTCGGCTGATCATGACACTTGACTGAGATGCATACAGGAGGAAACAGAGAAAGAATCTGCGGCCAGGATCTCTCCCTCTGTACACCTTGATAGCATATCAGTGGGACTAGTGACCAGTTGAGAATAGACACACACACCTGGGATTTGAAACTTATTTAAATAGTAAATGACCATTAGATCGCCTTAAGGCTCGCCAGACTTGGGCCCACACTCACTCGGAACCATATTCAGATAAAACAAGCGAATGAACTGTAACCTAGGTCAATCTTGGCTAAGCGATGTTAGGGAAATCACACAGAAACCCACAAGAAGTTAGAAGAGTAACAGATTTAGGATAGGAAGCAAGGGAGGCATACTACTTCGAGGAGGCCTGGCCTACGCTAGAGCCACTGGGTAGGGATGCGAACAGAGACCCTTAGGAGAAAAACAGTGCACAGGCGAGAGAGACAGAGAAATAGTGAGGAGCTAGGGAGTGAACAGTTGGAAGGTGGGACACCCCCGTAATAAAAGGATCTGGAGTCACAGACCTCCTCGGTTATCCTGGGGCACTGGCAATAGCACCTTGCCGACTTGGCACTGACGTTTAGGACCATGGAACAACAGCAGATAGAGAGTTAGGCATCGGAGAACGAATATTAAACGAGAACACGGATTCTCGAGGAAATAAGCATTAGTGATACCCGGGTTTAGGGAGTGATGAGGACAACAGGGGAACCCCATCAAAGAGATTAGGATAAAATCCACTTTTCGGATGAGGCGGCGTCCATGAGTTCAAGAAGGCTCTCCCTAAGATTAACGTTGACAACGAAAATTCTGAGGCAACAGAATTAGAGACGGTGTGTCAGGAAGGACCAGGGCCACTGTTGACGGGAATGGAAACGGCTTGTCTCTCCCTCTGTAGGCCGAGCCCAGAGAAATCTAGGGCCACCATTGTGGAAGACGGGATCCATTTTCCGCCTTCAAGGTCGCGCCCGGCCGCTTCGCTGGCTCACTCGACACAGGTAGTGCAAAGGAAAGCACAAACGGGGACAGGCATGACTAGGGCCACCGTTGGCATTAAGGGAAACGTTGCATATCCCCATGCCTTCGAGGCTCGTAGCCCAGTCATGGTCTGGGGCCCCCCCAAGAAGCGATGGTCAGGGACCATCCAGAGTCAATAATGATGCCAGGAAATCCGCCGGTGGTGAGAAAGCGGAAAGGAATACCGCGAAGTAAAGACGTACGCACAGATAGAATATGGTCCTAACGGGTAGATAACTAATACTAGCAAAATAACACCGGAAACACTAGTGCACTAGAGGGAACAGAAGGAAAATTGGGAACCGCGCATACATACGATTGTGCCATCGACAGACAGAGCCAAGAGGGGGTCAGAATGAGCGGGAGTACGGTAGGGACGACTTGGGCCCCGAATGGCCAGGGCGGTGATGGATCCCCTCCCTTGAGGCGATTCGCTCGAGTTTTCTTGGGCCCCGAAGGGAGTAAGGAACTAGCGCCGTCCCCCATTGAGGCGACTAGCTCGACGAGTCCGCCAGAATGAAAACGGAAGAGGGACAGATTGACCTAGGATGGAAAGGGAAGAGGGCGACATATAAAAACGAGAGGTTAAACACCTATGGTGGTGTAGATAAGTTTAAGCGCATAAGCAGTCTAAAATAAATAGAATCCTAGGATACAAGCAGAACAGATAGGAGTAGTTCCGAGTGAAAGAAGAAGTAAGGAAAGAACCTGGAGTAGGACGTGGGTAAATATCTCAGAGTAAGAAGGGAAAAATCGAACCCCAATAAATGATGATATGTATGTAATGGGAAATCAAGGAAACCCCGGGAGTAAGAAGTAGAAAAAAGCAGTTTAAATACATGTAGATCAAGAAACAATCAAGGAATAAAGTATACAAACGAAAAATAAAAGTATAAAAAGTTCAACAAATCAGCTATGAGAATTTGCCAATCAAACCAACAGTTAGGTGAGGCAAGAGAGTGTAAAGTACGCCGTATCTGAAGTTATGGCAGCAGAAGGGAGAATTAGGACAAGGACTCAGGTTACGTAAAATCACGGTGACTTCTAAAATTGAATCAGTAAGGATTCAGAGGTTAAACTAAGTGGATTGATATATTAGCAGTAAGATCAGATAGTCCGGGAAAATTAAACCAATGAATAATGAAAACCTGAATCCCTGTCCAGACACCAGTAGCTTAAAAAATCATATCTCAATAAAGAAAATTAAGACTAGGAAAGGGAGAGTTAAGAAATAGAGGCAGTTATTTCAGAAGTGGAGAAAGGAAAGAATGCTCTCAAACTCAGGACCCTAAGGAAACGATGACAGAAATTCAGGATACGAGTATTAATTGGCTAATTCGGACTAATTCGGCTTTGGTCAAGTAGCATTTACACATAAATAAGTGTAGTGTATGTATTTTCCGACTGATGTGAAGACGAGCGCACCCAGTCGAACCTAGGACTCTATTATAGAGAGAGGGACTAGATAAAACCCTTAGAATTAGGCAAAATTTAGGGCTGCTAAATACAGCAAAATATCGACCGATCTAATTATGGAAATTATGTGTATATATACACCTGAAGTACTGTCAAATTGAAAGTTTTAGGGAAGATAAAAGATGATTTAGGAACTGATATTTGTTGATGAAGGCTATGCAAATTGATAGGCATAAGAGCACTCTTTTCGGTTTCCAGTGTAAAATCTAGCAACGCCAAAAGATAAAACAGGGATAACATTTGTATAGGAACGAGGTTGGCAGTTTAAAGTTTAATGCAAAATACAATTTTGCTGGTTGCACCATTGAGATATGACTAACTAAAAGTAAATTTAGAGGAACTGAACGTAGGAAAATTATAAAAGTAAAGATGTACATGGTTGCTCAAGATTCGGGGTTAGTTAAGAGGGATACTATTCTTAGTAAGAAACTAGGATTTGGTTTTGAGACCCCAGAAGGTACTATTGATTCATTTCTAAAAGTCCATATGGAATTTATTAAGAAAAGGTAGTGCAAACCCATGGTTTAAACAAATAAAAAATCAAAAAAAAAAAAAGAAAAAAAAACACAACAAAACTAAACAAAAATAACGGTAAACAAGAAAAAAACCCTCAGCACAAGAAGAACGACTACGCACACGATCTGACACTACGGGCACGACTGGGCTAACTAGAAACGACGAAGGATGTTGAGTCACCTAGGACATCCCCCACACCACGAAACATAGATCAGCTGATACCAAAAAACAAAAGGAGGAAGACAGGGTCTATGCGGGTACGACTTACTACATCAGGGATAGTCATTCAACATGGGAAATGTCCACCAGTCAATACGGTGCGACATGAGAGACCAAGCAAATACCTTAACCATATCAAACCGAACCTCTGATCGTCCGTGGATCATATAATAATTCCCAACCAGTATTATACAGTAAGAAAATTGGATAAAAACACAGAAATCCCATTAAACCTATCCTCCGGATAATCCATGGCTCCTAAAAGAAATTGCTGGTCTCGAGAACTTCAAAGGACAGACCCAGTATCCGGCATGGCTCTCTCCCGACTGAAGGAAGATACCATCACCGAACGTGGACCAAGCATCAGATTCAACCAGGGATGCTGTAAGAGATCAACATGAGCGCGGACATGCGCGGTGACAAACAAGAACTAAGTGCTCAAGTTTCTCGGTGGACGCGGCTAGTGGAAAAGCCGAGTGTTGTGAAGAAAGTGATAAGCTCTAATTAAAGTTTTAGATTTTCTTTTTTCAGAATGACAGTGTGGAAAAGGAACAGCATTGAAGAAAACAGAACTATGGAACAGTTGAAAGGGAAGAAGAGTAGATAAATTGTGTTTTATATATGTTTTCTTGTTTCAGGTTCGGAGTGACAGGCTAATCCATTTTCCAGATATAATTTGAAAACCAGATAATGTGGTTGATAAAGTATGAAAACGTCTATGTCCCATATAGAGGAAGGGAACTACGGTTAATTGTAAAGAGAAAATGGATTAACTTGAACACACAAAATTTCATGACTATATAAAAAAATTGTTCCTGTTAAAATTACTGTTTGTGAATACTATGTTAGAAAAAGTTAAGTAGCCTTTAGGAACAGGAGATAGAGCAAATCTGTAGTATCAAATGTAAACAAAATCCAGATCAATTAACAAGCTTGTGCGTAGTCTAAGTACACAATTTCAGCGGCCCCAAAAAGGGCCTTAAAAGACCCTTTCTTGGGATTGAGAAGGGGGAATGTTATGAATACATAGTTCTTTATATAGATTTTTTTATTGTTTTATAGATTATTTTAATTATTATTGCAAAGTCGTTTGAGATAGAGTTTAGACATTGAAGTCTGTTGTCGTTTGAGATGGACTTTAGACATTCAAAGTCTTGTTGAAGCTAACTGTAAACATCCCTACATTTAGTTCTTTGGAATGTTAGTATGATACAGTTACGGGTAATTCGAGGTCAAAATTGAATATATAACACTTGAGAAGTGATGGGCTCGTGTCTGTCTGTGTGTGTACTGCTGGAGGGTAAGTCACCGACCATTTTTCTTAATATGTAGTCCATGTCTTTTTGTAAAAGAATCAATTACCTTAACTATTCTGATAGAAGTCTAAACATGTAGACTGTTTTAATACGATATTTTCAATAAGGGATATTTTAATTATGTAGATTTGGTTAGATTTAAAAATTCCACAACTCCCTCTTCTCAACCCCCAAGATAGTGCTGTAGTTTAATATAGGCTTAGAATAGAATTAGGGCTAGACTACTAAGGATTTATAATTATTTATACGTTAGTAATAAAATAGTTTAAAATATGACTCAATTTGTTTATTTCAAAACATGTATATCTGTACATCCTCATACTAACGCTCGGCTAGGAAACCGCTACCAGATTTCCAAGTCCCGAAGGTCCTTTAAGCCTAATAAATCAAGTTGGACTCATAACAGCTATATATCTGTGTTTCTTATTTACTACTTAAGAAGATTTAAATTCCGCGCTCAATTGCGGATTCAAAATGACCGCGCACTCAGGAGTAGTATCTAGGAAGCGGTGAGAACAACATGGCTGCCGGGAAAGATGGTGGGGGACAGCGAGTTGGAGGGGACAAGATGTCTGCGCTGGACAAAGCAACAGTCACAAATGACGCTTTCTTAATAACTAAACTGCTACTTAACCTAGAGAAAATATAATTATGTTAAAATGATCAGTAAAACTTAATCTCTAACTTATGCTACAACTTATCTGTGTACACTAAGCTTAAACCACTAATTATGCACACTAATTAGAGAGCACACGCTACACACGTCTTCCACTACTAGCGGCCACCTAGACACTCCAATGATTTAAATGACGAAATTGTTCTTAATTCCGGGTAATGTTAATCTGATTGATAATCTTCGAATTCTACTACGACAGTAATGTCTTTCGATTTCTTCTTCTTCTTGCCGGATATTTAATTGTTCTGAGAAGGATGTATCAGTTGTTTCCTCATTGAAATCATATAAATCTTCATCTGTTCCATGTTATTCAACATTGGAGTAAGGCTGGCCTTGACAATTGGTACATACTGGCGAACAAAATAATCTGACTTTTTTAAAGCCACATTTTGCACTACAACTCTTTTTGCAATTGCAAAAAAATGATGTTAAGAATATTTGTGGAGCAGGTGGGAGTAACGTTTCAATTGGTTCCAAAGTATTATCTACATATTGACCCAATTGCAATTTTGATTTGAAATATCTGGGCTAACAGGAGTCATAATACTGTGGCTGATATTAGTAGGTCTAGTTTAAATTGTTTATTTTTAAGAATTACTTGTTACAAAAAATAAGTCAATGACTCCGCAATTTCGCTGTTAATATTTTCAAACATTCGACTAGGCGGGGGGTAATTGGTATTATAAAATAGTAAGATTGGATGTCCTCTCGAATGATTACTGCTGCAGCTTTGATGATTCTAAATCGTTCTTCCTTTTAATTTTTACTTTTTTCTCATACCAAGCTTGGTTAAGAATATCGTGATGATCATCAATGAAACAATTTAATGTTAATCTTCCCGGTTGTTCAGTGATAATTTTATTGCCATACTTTAACTTCAATCGAATCTTAATTGTTCTATTATCTAAAGCTGGATTTTTGCAATTATTTTGTAATTCTTCCAATGAAAACTGATAGTCATCACTATTTTCAATGTATGTAAATATTTCCTCCATCTTGAGAACGACCGATTTTACCCCCAGTGGTAGGTCTCAAGATGGAATTATAGCAATTATTATGGTTCCTAGGCAGCAACTAAATCATATTCGTACTGAATACGTGCAGTAACATTATTTGCTACTTCATCAGAACGAGTCCGAGCTACCTTATGAATGGATTCTTTAAATTCAAGTGTAGCAACTTTATAAGTTTTACGCCTAACATTTTCACTTTTTCTTCTCAGCCTCTTCATTTGCTTCATCTCCACAAAATATTTTTAAAAATAAAAAACGGATTCAATTATGCGTGCTCTAGTACGAGGTAGACTGATTTCAGATGTACTGGCTTGCTCCATATCATGCGGTCTTTTAACTGCAGCAATAGAACTCTTCCGAGTGTACATTTTACGGCACTGCACATGAATTGTCACAGATTTATAGTCCTTGAGGTGTTCAGAAAACACATAATTTCTTTCAACACTTGAATCGATCAAAGTCTTCATCCCACGATCAACAATAACTGTTTCATTTTCAATCAAAGGTTTACTACGAACGAAAAAAAATTGCGACATTTTTTTTAAATATTGAACAGCACAAATTGTTTTAAGAAATATTAACAAGCACGTGTATCAGTAGCCACGTGTATTGACTGTAAATGAACACTATGTAAAAGTATTTCGTTTATGCCTTCCAGAAAAAACAGGTATATGACTATTACCACCCGGACAAAAATAGAATAGTCAGCAGATGTTACTTAGAGTTATACGGCCCAATTAATTTAGGGACTGACTTTCTTTTTTATATACATTCTCACAATCATATAATATACAATTTGTACATATAAGTTATTCAACCAATATTTTTATTATATTAAATATTCCATAATGTATAGAAGGTTCATTTGCGGTTGAAAACCGTGCATATTATTGTTTTCAGTATTTCAAATGGTGATATATCAAGAATGGTGATTCTAATGAAAAAGGCATAATAACAACTTTTGTAGATAATTGCATTGTCTACAACGTTTGTCTGACCTATTTTATGATAAAACTTACCGATTGGCTGAAAAATGTAAAAAAACCCACATTCGCGAACTTTGACCTTGAATAATTGTTTCTTGCAGATGTGGAATCGATGGGGACTTTTCACATTTCATTTATAATGGTGTTCCCAACATTCGTACCAATTTTCAGCTCTATGCGAATTTTTGTAAGTCTACCCCTATATTTTGAGCTAACTTGACCGGTCTATTAATTGTAGTTCCGCTGCCGTTGAAAAGTGAAGTATAGTATGTACGAACGACTTCGACGGTAACGCGCGAAAAACCCGTCCCGTTTCGTCAGCGTTAAAACTGTCTCTTTGGCGCGTATCCTGATATTAAAGTATGCAGTTTTGGTTTCCGCTCACTAACTACATTTTTGTCCACATCCTTTGATTCCCCGCAAATTTCAATCCACACTACATTGTGTCGTCTTTTAGAACTCTCCAGCTTACCTGAAGATGCCTTGAAAATCGTTATTCCCTAAGGTTTTAGCAACAGCTAGAGCTTGAACACTCCCACAATATTTCATTGATTTCTTTATTTCCTCTTCTTTTTAAGCTTTCTCTTCTTTTGACCATTTCCTTGCATCCATTCATTATTTTTTCTTTGTGTTTTAAAGTCTCATAAACTTGAGTTTTTTCACATTTAAATTTAGTCATTATTTCAGGCACTGAGTTTTTTTTATCTTCAATCACTTTCACTTTTTCGTTTAATGACAATGAAACATACGTTTTAGCCATCTTTATTCCGTAAAATTCAGAACGCTACCTGTGAAATATCGCTCTCAGAACTTAAATTAATTTAATATTTTACAGTGTAATGGTTATTTGTAAGACAGGTACAGTATCTGCATTTCGCATAATGGGTGTGTAGTGAGGTCGATAGAAATTTTCATGTACAGGAAGAATTCACCCGGCGGCAGGAATCATTCCTTATTGTTTTTTGGCCTAACGTGTATTCAATGAAGTGGAAACTAATTTATTTATCTCTCTGTCTTTCCGCTTTATATTTTTATTCATGGATTGTATACAAATATCCTTTCGTTTCCGCGTTGGTCAGATTCCGTTTTATGCAAAATATATACACGTAAAATTACTAGTTTTTCGCCGGTACCAATAAATTTGTTCACATTGGACCGATTTCCGCATTATTCACATTCCGGGTTAAACAAGTTTTACTGTATTTATATATGAAGGAGAAACATCTAGAACCAGGAGATTCGATGTACCGACAAAATTGGCTATTGGGAATCGGACGATGTCAAAGACATTAATCAACCGATCATCTATCTATCTATTATTATTATTATTATTATTATTATTATTATTATTATTATTATTATTATTGTTATTATTATTATCATTATTATCATCATCATCATCATCATCATCATCATCGGGAAGTGCGTTTTCTTCTTCACAGCTGTTTTATATAGGGTACTAGAATAATTAAATTAAATTAAATTTTGAATTAAATTAACCGAATTTTAAAATGAATAAATATAAGTTATTATCGAAACATATACGGTATCTATCTCGGTTTCGTTGTTCTTATTTTGTACATTGTCTCGTTCTACTAAAAATTAAACACACTTATACAAAAAATAATGGTGGAAAAATATTAACCGAGACCTTCAGAAACAGAATTTAAGATTACTGGACTGCAGCGGTGATTATAATTATCATCATCATCATAGTACATTCACGAATTTAGGCCATTTGTTGACCTGTTTCGGCCTCAAGAGAAACACCATCCAGAAGTCTTTTGAGTGGACGTCCTGGTCTTCTTCTTCCTGCAGGTTGATATAAGGGGTAGTGACGTGTGTATAACCTCTCCTACCCAATTCTCATCCTCACCTTCTCGTGGTACAACCTGTTTTCACAAACGAGGCTCTGAGGACCGAGTCACGGCGGTATAACCGTTCCATCAGGTACTGAGTAAATGCGGTATCCTAATGTCTGTCCAGAGACTAAAAGGTAGCAGCCCTACCACTGGACTACTTAGCGTCGGGCCAGTAACCTGTCCTAAGGAACTTCAAAACTACTTTCAAGTCTCAACACGAAAAAAGCCAGAAGGAATTGAAATATGATTATAATTATATTATGCAATAACTGTTTTACTAGTAGTATTGAATCTGGAGGTTCAATCCTCTACAGCCATAATCTTTCCGTACATCTTAAAGGTGGGTTGTTGGATGTGATGTCCCACGTTGTAGATATATGATTGTAATAATTTAGATCACTGTTATTTGCCAAGGCACAGATGACTCCCTTCAGGGGAATGAGGAAAAGTTTCTTACATAAACAAATAACGACACTTTGTTAACAGTTAAATTAAATGTTATTTTATTAAAGTTTTCACTTCTATTTAGTTGAATCTTGTAGATGATCAATAATTTAAAAGATTCCGGCTTAAATTAATAAATTTCACTTATAGAAGATTATTACTTCATATATGTAATAGATGACTATTTCCAACGGTCAATTTTTCACTCACACTTTATTTTTACTTTATGGATTATTTATACTCCATATGAATTCAATTTATACCACAATATTATTTTCCGTAACTTTGACACCATTTTGTCAATTAATATTAAGAAATGAACAATAATTCTCTTATTTCTAGATGAGCCGTTGTTAAACATGTCTGACTTCTTTCAAGTATTGTATCCATCTTGTTGTTCTGGGAAAAATCCCATTTCATTTTTGTTATAACCTGGAAGTTCTGATTGGTCCAACTGAAAAGGAAGGAGTACTATTGGCTGACTCCCATACAATTCGTCCAATCCCACTTATTTGTTTATAAAAAATATCAATTCAAATATTTAAAGCATTTTTACATATTACATCAGTTAGAAATACATCTAACTGTATTAACAGTTTATATTGACCAGTTTGAATTTTTATATACTTATAAAAAATTTTAATTCTCTAAATCATTCTTATTTCCATTCTTAAAAGAAATAAATATAATTATATTTAAATATTAAATAAAAAACCCTTATTATTATTATATGGGGATAAATATCCGGTTTTAATCTCTGCTCTGAGATAATATTTTCTAATGATTTCCTTTACAATTCATCTCCTACAAATCATAGTTAACGATATTTTCCTACTTCATTCTTGGCCTGCCTATTGGACACTTTCCCTCTGATAAATATATATGCAATACTTCAGCAGTTAAAAGACTGTACTTAGACATTAGGCAAGGCCACAGAGAAAAATCCTCAGCAAAATGTCAATAACATTTTTTCGAATAGAGGAAAATCCGATAATTTGGATACCTTTGGGGAAGGGGTGAGTTGTCCAATTTTGTATAGTTGTAAGTGTAAGACCTCACGACTACCATCGTTATTAGCCTTGTTATACAGGCTAATACAGAATATTAAACATCTGAGCAAAAAATGGAGGACATTTTACTTCGATTTAGATATGTGAGGCGATATTTGAACTTTTTAAATGGATATAAATTTCGTAACCACGCAGGAAATAATTGCACCGCAATTAGTGAATGAGAATATCCATTTGATGAGACCTTATTTGGAATCAAGTAAGAAATAAAAAAAAGTACAAATTTCGCTTGTTTTTAGAATGTCTTGTTTACTTTTAGTTCTAAGCTAAATATAGTGCCCAGAAGCCCTTTTGAACCAAGTGCCGTTTTGAAGTAGTAATTTATCTTAGCTTAATCTAACTACAAATTAAGAAAAGCTACAATTAACAATCACCAGGTGGTTGTGAACTTAATAAGCATATACACCCCTGACTAATACATACTGTCTCTGCGTTCGTAAAAAAAGTCTGAAGAAAAATAAAACAAAACGTTAAACAAGCACAAAAAAAAGCATACACCTCTAGCATAATATGTTAGGTAAACCCTGTTGGTTCTGGGAAAACAAAAGAGCAAACATTATAAATAGGAATTTTATATGCATACTGCGCCATTTTTATCGTTTACCTCTGCAATTCATTCTTATGCTATGAAAAAAAAATCTCATTTCTAAATAGAAGTGCTTTAAAATCTTAACACATCCATTCATAAAAAGAAGGCTGTTGAAAGACAGAACTGGCATACGAAACAAGCAGAATGGGATTTGATTATCATAATTAATTACATTTCAACTCTTCTAATGAGATAAACATTAGCCGCAAAAACAAGAGCCAAAACACCGTCATCTCATATGTCGGTTAAAATAGTACTACCAGGTTTTTTATAACATTCTTTTAGAACTAAAATACCGATAAAGAATTTTTGTTTGTTGGCTGTTCCACATTCCAAAGGCTTCAAATAGTCCATCACAGCAAAGAAAACTTTTTTATTTCTACGATGAAAAGAGAAGGATAAAATATATAAAAATGTGGAAATTATCTTCTTAACCTAATCACATAATTATCTTATTTTTTAAAACCAAAGTAAATAGTGTTAGAACTAACATTTCCTATTAAGATAGGCTTCGATATAAACTTTACAAATTGTTGAAATCCATTTGGTGTTTAAGCTAGAATTTATCTACAGTTTTTAAGGATTTGAATAATGTTTGTCTATTTTGCTAATTTTAAGAAGATACCGTACTGCGCTGTACAGTGAAGTCAGATCCTGTTAGTCGTGGCGCGAGTAGTAGTGGGTTGTGTACCGCCCGACGCATCCTTCTGCTCAATTCAAGTCTCATATTATGGAAATTTTACCACAAATTATAGGATAGATTATACACTAGTATAATTTGATTAAATAGTCCATGAATTTAGTTGGTATATACAAACTTAATTGAAGAAAAGGTAAGGAAAAGAACAGACTCAGTCTTGTATTCACGTAGACTTTCAGTCTCAAGACAACCCTTGAGGATGCCAGACGCAGTCTTTGGCGAAACGTCGGGGAACTACAAGCCTCACGACCACGGCCTTACAGCCCGAAAACCTTCATCAAGATCATCACAGACTCAGTCTTCTTTTACGTTAATATTTTATTTTGGTGTGTTGAATCGACTTAATTTAATTTAAGTTTTTGCTTTTTATATTCTTCAAAAAGTGCTAATATAGAAAATTAATGGAAGGTGCATGAATTAATGCATCAACTATTATCCCGAGTCCACCGCTGTGGTCTCGAGTAGCGTGCTGCCTTGTCACGCATCGGGCCCGGATTCGATCCCCGCTCGGGACAAGTTTCCTGGGTGAGGCTTTTTCGGTGTTTTTCCTCACCTGTAAGACAAATGTCAGGATACTTTAAGGCCCAAACGGTCCCTAAAAATCATCTGGCCATAATTATCATCAATATCATATTCACCTCATTAGATTAAGTTTAGGTTTAAAGCCTCTCCTGACGCATCATTACCCATCGTCATCACCCATCATATAATTGGGGCAGCGTAACCCCGCCTTCCAGGCGCCCTAACCTCAGAAGTGGGTTACAATACGCCAGTGCCAGGAGAATATACCTGAAATGTCGAATGACAAACAGATGGCATTGAACAAAAAAAAACTATTATTCCGATTTTATTATAATCCCCAAATTTGTTTATACGCACTACATTCATGAAATATTTAAATGTTAATAGAAATGTTCTCCTAAACCAAACAATTTGTTATATATAAAGACATTGGATAATTTATATTATCTTATTTCTCAAAATATTTCTATCTTGTTAATCTTCTTATGATAAAACAAACCTTTGGAAAGAATATTCAGCATTGTTTTCTCCAAGATTCCAGTAGACCTATTGTACAATTTATAGATATGATACAACGAACACTTTTTCTCATTTTTTTTTCAAACCAGACACTTCATAGTGACATGTAATATGTTTCCTGAACCTCTAGGGGCCATAGAAAAAGAATCGGTATGGCACTAACATAAAGTCATTTCTTGAATTTCTGATAACTGGATTGATACATTGAAAAAAGTAAGTTTTTAGGGCTGGACACAATGAAACTCCTCCTTAATCTCTGGAGGCTAGAGATAGTGAAGAGCGCCATGTTCTTGAAGAGAAGACTAATGCATTATTCATTACACAGCTTCCACGTTCGTTCCTCCAGGAGAAGAAAAAAAAATCGAATTCGGAATGTGTTGTGTGCTTATATGTGCAGTAAACGTTACTGTAAGGGCAGAGAGAGAAATTGTCATAAGTTCGCAATGGGTATCATCCTTAATAATAATTATTATAACCAAATCTTTAAAATGTTTAATCATTTGTATTATGAAAAAAATAATTGTAGGCTTTTAGGAAATGAAACATTCAGTCTCCGACTTAAATCAATAGCCCAGCGACACACTGAAACCTATACAATGTCGTGCGTGTGAAGAGAAGGATCACAGTGGGCCAGATACGAAATCTAGGTGGAAAAAATGTATTTTACTCACTATCACCAATTCATCTTTCTTCACTCTAATATGATTGCCAGATGACTGTTCATCACTTATCTGCAAAGCAGGGTAGAATTCTAAAATATATGAAGACAATATAAATATCGGAAGTTGCCGATAGTTAAGAACTCATCTGGTCCGCATCCCAGTTGTGTTCCGAGCTATAGAAATAAATATGTTTTGTATTAAAATGCAGTGAGCTATTCTTCTTATTCTATATACCTCAAGGTTTGTACTTTTCATTGATATGTTCAACGTGTTTCTATACAATCAGCTATTGTGTTACAAGTGTAATCATATCTTTGAAACACTAAAGCAATTTACACAATCATCTTGCGAAAAAAAAAAAGAGTTCTAAACAGTAGTACACATTTTAGATAGAATATAGAGTGATTTATGGACTTTAATTCCCGCACAATAACATGTGTGCAAATTACTGCGTTTTTTTAATTAGCTTTCTTATTACAGGAGGCGGCCGGCAGCTGAGGCCTACCGTCGCGCGCAGAGAATTGTTTGATTTAATATATGAAGAAAAGTGTTCGATAGAGGCAATAAGTGATCATTTATTAATAAATTAGAGTTAGGGGATGTTCGGAGAATGTTTTAAAATATATTTAAAAAAATGTTTGAAAATCTACTTTCTAAAACATAGGAAGTTGTGCGCGAGAAAAAAATGGCAATTTCTACTGAAATATTCTGATTGGCTAGAAGTGGGTCTTCCAATTTCATAAGCAGATGGAATAAGATTTTCCAACGACTGCCATTGTTCTAAATTAGTTCTTATTGACGGGAAAGTTAACAACATCTTCTAGTCAATCAGAATATTTCAGTAGAAATCTATTTTTTTTTTCCGCTCACAGCTTGAGAAAATCACTTTTCAAAAAATGTAATTTAAAACATTCTCCTAACATCCCTCTAACCCTAATTAATTTACTAAATGATCACTTATTGTTTTTATCGAACACTTTTCTTCATATATTAAATCAAACAATTGTCTGCGCGTGACGGTAGACCTCTGTTGCTGGCCGCCGACTGCAATGAGAAAACTAATAAAAAAAGCGCAATCATTTGTACATATGTTATTGTGCGGAAATTAAAGTCTAATTGCTCTATATTATGACTAAAATTTGTACTACTGTTCAGAACTGTTTTCTTTCTTGCTCAATTTAAAATAAGATGAGTGTGTAATTTGTTTACTGTTTGGAAGGTAAAATTCCACGTGTGTTTAACTTGATATCTGGTTATATAGAAAACGTTAAATATACCAATAAAAATTACAAACCTTGAGGTGAACTATCCATATAGAATAAGAAAAAAAAAGCTCACTGAACTTGAACACACAACACAACTGGGAAGTAGACCAGATGAGTTCTTAACTATCGGCAGCTTCCGATGTTTATATTGTCTTCATAAACATTAGAATTGTACCCTCCTTTGCAGATAAGTTATGAACAGTCAAGTAACAATTATATTAGAGTGAAAAAAAAGAAGATAAATTGATGATGATAAGTGAACGTAGTTTTTTCCAGCTAGATTTCGTTTCTGGCCCACTGTGGGATGTGGGTGCCTTGCATCCAGTAAGAACCAAGATTCACATATAATATTAACTTTCGTTTGAATTATCTCGACGTTATCTATACAGAGTGTTCGAAAATTCCCATTACAAATTTATAGGGATTGAAGAGCGGACTGAATAGATAACGTTGTGAATAGAAACCTTTGTGCGGAAACGTAGGCCTACCGTTTTCGTGCTGCAGTTAAAACAAGATCGCATTAAATATTTAAATCTCCTGCATCTGCCGGGGATAAATCGATAGTAATTTAATTAATTATATCTCAATTAATTAAATTTACACAACCCAACATTCGCTGTGTTCAGAACATAATTCGCAGGTGAAATGTGTGTGAAACGATCTTGGTGGTTGCCGCATCGAGCAGCAGCAGTTTTAGTGGATAAAAAACTAACCACAACAGTAGAGGTGTTGGATAGTTTGCGTATAAACAATTGTTCTTACAGTGTCAAAGTGAAGTTTGTATATTTTTCTCTTGGAATCGGAGATTGTCATGAAATCAATGAATGTTGGGTTGTGTAAATGTAATTAATTAAACCACTAATCATTATACTAATGTCCACCGCTGTGGTCTCGAGGTAGCGTGCTGCCTTGTCACGCAGCGGGCCCGGGTTCGATCCCCGGTCGGGGCAGTTTTTCTGGGTGAGGTTTTTATCGGGGTTTTTCTTCACCTGTAAGACAAATGTCAGGAAAACTTTAAGGCCCAAATGGTCCCCGAAATCATATGGCCCTTATCATTATCATCCTTACCATTATCATTATCATCATCATCCTTCACCGGTGTGGAAAGCAACGGGAAGCTACCACACCTACACAATTCCCTAGTAAAGCTGCAAGCATAGCATGAAAATGCTATGATTGCAGTGAAGGACCTGCCTTCGGGCAGAATTACTATGGATGGATTATACTAATGTGGATTTATTCTCGGCTGACGTGTGGGATTTAAACACTTAATGCGAACTTAGTGTACTTGTCAATACTAATGGGTATGTAGGAAAATTCAATTGAAGTGTAGTTAGATTATATAAAATCATGATGTAAAATTTTAAAATTATATACATTTAATGTAATCTCCTCAACTATTAAAGCGATTAAAGTATTGTAGGTCTTTCAGGACCAGTCCCATCTTCAGCAGAAGGTTGTACATTATTCTACAGCTCTACAGCTACTATCCAGGTACCTGCAGGACGAAAAAGGTACTTTTCCGAACAAAGGTTCCTATTCAAAACGTTATCTACTCAGTCCCTTCAACTTGACCTAGAAGTTTGTAATGGGAATTTATAAACAATTTGTATAATGTCACTCAAAAAAATTAAGAAAAAATTAAGAAAAGAGGAAAAATATATCCAACAAATTGACACAATAATTTTCCTGCAACTAGGAAATGGAAATATATTATAGGTCCAGAAACGCGTTATTTTTGTTTTAAGATTTTATTTTTCTACGGCTGTCTCTTAAATGTTTGTAGACAACGGTCAGTACTCCAAATGATGATTATTATATATCTGGTTTAACTTGGCAAAGAGAGAGATGGAGATATAAGGGTAGATCCTTCAGCGCATTCGCTCAGTTACAAAAGAAAGAACCCCCCCCTGTTGTCAGTTTTCGTCTTCCCCTTACCCCTATTAACATCTGGTGAAGAAACTCCGACAACACTGGTGCGAGTGAGGGAGGTGAGCACAGCTCTTTCTACAAATTTCTTACAAAGTTAAGCCAGACGAAGTATAAATGTGGAAGACTTATAAAATATTCAAAATATCCCCATTAGCATGGATACATGCGTCTACGTGACTCCCGGATGTGCCGAAGTAACCCTGGATGATTTTGAATTATTGTTTAGCAGCCTTCCGCACTTCGATACGAAGACCCTAGATACCTTTCATTGTAATTGCGTACCCTAGGAATTTCAAATGGCCCCATACCGCAAAGAAAAGTGAATTTATATAGGGCCTAATGGAGATAAATGAATCTTCCAACTCTACATATCAATGGCCACAGAACGTACAATTGAGAAATTTGTGGACAGAGACTTCGAATCGAGTAAAACCATAAAGCACATATTTTGTTGTATCTGCTATAGAACATTCTCTAACAAGACAGGCAACCTGTTCTACAATAATGTTTTGTATCTTCGTCCGTTGAGGATACATTAAAGAGCATGATACCCTAATTAAACAGTCATCTACAATGCCAGCCCACAAATGTACTGAAAATCGAAGCTGATATTGTGATTGGATAATTCAATAAGGATTCTCATTACATATAAATGCTGATTTAACAATTCACGATCTGATCCTGTCCGACGGAGGCCTCATATATAGAAAGAACAGCTGTCCCGAAGTCAGGGTTAATACATTGTTGGACACAAGAACACAAGCCGCACAAGAAGAAAATCAGCTGGTGCAGAACTTGAACGCGCTGTAAATGGTAAGGGTACAAATTCTCATGTAAACACTCTCTAAATTGTTATAAGGTTCACATATTCACGTGTAGGGAGTCCTCTTGTGTTCATACTAGGAATTTCCTAGAGATGTCGACGAATTTCTTCAAATGTCATCCTTTTTTAGCACTATCGATTTGAAAATCTAGTAAGATACAAGCTCTGAGTCCGATGCTATTAACGTGTGCTAATGTATGTAAGCGAAATGAATATATGCAACTCTGCATTTGAATACACCATACTGTACTTACTTACTTACTCACTGGCACTATTGAACCGTAGGTTCATGGCCCCGCGGACATAAGCTCTCCATACATCCCTATCCTGAGCTAATGATTTCCAATCATTTCTGTATAATCTACTTCCCTCAAATCATAGTTAATGTTATTCTCCCACCTCATTCCTGGTCTACCAACTGGGCGTTTTCCCTCTGGCTTTCCTACAAGAAGCTTCCATGCAAGTCTTTCATTCCCCATACGCGCAACATGTCCTGCCCATCGCAGTCTACGAGACTTAACTGTTCTTATTATATCTGGCTTCCTATAAAGACCATGTAGTTCATACACCATACTGTAATATAACAAAATTCTTAATGTACATACGACACACTTGAAACTGCAAGTGAATGCCACGATTAAAGGCATATGAATGTGGGCCATGTCGAAACTGTTTAATCACAAAATAACATAAATGGGGCGATTTCTAGTAAGTAATGGTTCCAAAAAATCCATTGAAGTAGTTCTTTCCTGAAGACACAGCTTCAACATAACCCCTCTTCATATACCTTAAACAATGGAACTCACAATAACTTTACTTGTTCGGTACTATTTAAAGCTCAGAATGAATCAGAAGATAAGAAGACTGGTATACAGCTGATCGACCAAGCCAGTGCTTCAGTCAATCGCGTAACTATAATTTGATACCTTTATCACAAATTACTAAGACAATCCACATGTGTTGTCATCCCATCCAATAGCTTAATGTCGACAGTACACACGCAGGTGGGCATCCTGTGACCTAAAGCCAGTAACCAGTGATACAGGGTGTTAACATAAGCTGTAGAGCAACAACACATACATTAAGACACGAACTGAGTTTTGGTACAGGAATTGCTTATCTATGGTGCACGTGCACTGTGAACATTTCATTGTCGCTCACTGCCTATAATATTTAATTATATGACTGTTGTTTGGAACCATGAAATCTCATCGTGTATTATGTTAGATGTTCCACTTCATTGTATTTTAATATCATCGTCTCATTAATAAATATCGTTAAATGTAGAGAACTGAAGTTGATAAACGACATATTAGAAGTATTATTGCGTTGTTAATACGAACAAATCACATATTTATTTGCATTTATATTGTTCTAATAAACTAGCTCAGAATTTTTAAACCTTTTGATTAATAAGCTGTTAGTTTATGCTGATGGTGTAGTACTATTGGCCGATAACGAGGAGATACTAAAGGCCAACACGCACACACTATTGAGTAACACTAAGAAATTAGGACTGGAAGTAAATATCAGTAAAACTAAATATATGGTCACACGTAGAAATTCAGTATATAATGGAAATGGACAGCTAATGATAAATGAGGGAAATTTGAGGAAGTGGCTGAATTCAAATACCTAAGAACAATAATCACAAATAGGAATGAGATGCAAAAAGAAATTAAACATAGGCTCAATTCTGGAAATGCATGCTATTATGCATTGCAGAGACTTTTAATGTCCCAACTCCTTTCAAAAAACGTTAAGCTGAAAATATATAAACTATTATTCTACCAGTTATATTATATGGGTGCGAAACATGGACTCTTACTTTAAGGGAGGAAAGGAGATTACGAGTATTTGAGAATAAAGTTCTTAGGAAAATTTTTGGACCAAAGAGAGGTGAACAGACAGGTGAATGGAGAAGACTACACAACAAATAACTACATAGTCTTTATAGGAAGCCAGATATAATAAGAACAGTTAAGTCTCGTAGACTGCGATGGGCAGGACACGTTGCGCGTATGGGGAATGAAAGACGTGCATGGAAGCTTCTTGTAGGAAAGCCAGAGGGAGAACGCCCAGTTGGTAGACCAAGAATGAGGTGGGAAAACAACATTAACTATGATTTGAGGGAAGTAGATTATACAGGGAATGACTGGAAAGCATTACCTCAGGATAGGGATGTATGGAGAGCTTATGTCCGAGCGGCCATGAACCTTCGGGTTCGATAGTGTCAGTGAGTTTGCTCTGGAGGCTCTCCTCAATCTCCAAAATTTGAACGCAACTTCCCTGTCAAAAGTGAAAATGTGACAGCAAGAAATGCATGTGTTCTTACAAAATAGACTAACACTATGGTAAAATATTAATAATAACAAAAAATAAGTGTTGTTAATAGTTCTCTGGTGATCTACACCTTTTCAGTGTAATAACTGATAAGTGAGACATTATCAATGGTAGGAAATTAATATAAAAACTTACTGATACCCGATGTTTCCCAGACATTTAGGTTATCCTAATAATTGTTACTTAGCGATCTGTAAAACTATGAATTCGACACTAATCTCGGTAGTTTTGGACATTTAATTTTTCACCCCATTTCCCTCTCATGCAAATGGGGGTTGAATTTGGACTTACGTGTTACAGGCTGTGTCCTTAGCGTCCCTAAAACTATGGATTCGACACTATTATCGGTCGTTTTAAATTATCTTTGCATGTCACCCTCCGCTATAGTGGTGTTAGGAGTCAAACTTGTCATCGAGACTATCATCAATCATCTTAGCAACCATAAATGTTTGGATTTCACGCTAATCTAGGTCATTAAAAACATTTTTCGCCTCGTCTCACTCTATAGATGCGCCAAGAGTCAAAATTGGGCTTAAATGTCATCGAGATATCAGGAATCAGCTTAACGACCCCGAAAATAAGGATCCGACAATAATTTTGGTCGATTTGGAAATTTAATTTTTCACTCCTTGCCTTCAATTCTCGTGCTCCAATGACGACGTGGACTGAACGTAGATATAAATCATACAATTTGTTCTTTTTTTAACTCCATTTAATTAGTGTGGCCTCGTTCAAACATTACAAATAGTTAATCCTTCATAAAGTAGACTTAACACTTTGCATAGTTTTGGGAAAATATCTGGAAGATATCACAATAAAATTGTGGGAAAAGTGTGTGCATTACAGCCTATGTACAGAAAGAAGATGCATGTCACAATGCGATATAATAGATAATAGTCAATTTGTCTTAAACGTGAATAAGCAGGAGCAGTGGCAGCAACACCGAAGACGAGTAAACACGACATTTGCGCTTCTCGTTTTCGAGTTACTGTAGTTAATGTAATTATACATTTCTATTGCAATACTTAAACAGCCACTGTTTATGGTTGACAGCTGGTGTCGATTTTTGGCGGTGAGCAATAATAAAGACATACCGCACGTTTGTCAACCCGAATGTTAAGCTAATAAAGGGAGTTTTTCTTATTCAATGCCCTAGGTTGTCACTTCGACATTTCTGGTGTTCTCTCCTGGCATTGGCTTAATTGTAACCCACTTCTGAAGCTGGGGCTGGAAATTAAGATTATTTTTCATTCTTGAGTTCGGTTTTCTAATAAAGCGTGCTGTTTTAGTTTTTTAAAATTATTATTTATTTTTCTGTTTTTCCTCAGTCGTCATGGTAAATACTGTCGATGATTTCATAACCAATCTTTATTTTAGCAGAATCTTTATTGAATAGTAGGTAGGCACGTATCATCAACTAATTAACTCACGGGCTCTATCGAACCCGTAGGTTCAATTGCAGCGCGGACATAAGCTCTCCCATACATCTCTATTCTGAGCTAATTTTTTCCATTCCCATATCACAACCCTGTATAATCTACTTCCCTCAAATCATGGATAATGTTATTCTCCCACCTCATTCTTGCTCTACCAACTAGGCGCTTTCCTTCTGATTTTCCTACAAGAAGCTTTCATGCACCTCTTTTATTCCCCATTCGTGCAACATGCCATACCCATCGCAGTCTACGAGACTTAACTGTCTTATAGTATCTGGCTTCCTATACATACCATAGTAGGTATATAATTGAATGAATGAATGAATGTAGCCACTATGTCCCATGAAGGGCTAGGGCCTCCTATAAGAGGGGGGCTCAATTTTAAAGTTTTAAGTGGTTCATGTGGTGAGCTAATTCACGTGAACATTATGAGTCTTTCACTTGTGCACTTCACTGCAGTTTATTAAGAATTTAGTCCATTCCACTTGTTCCTGTTGCGGGCTGTGGTTGACCAATGTCCTCCCAACATCAGTTTGAACGTGTCTGCCTGTCTTCTTCTTGGCCGACCTCGTGTTCGTCTTCCAATGTAGGGGTCCCACATGGTGGTTTCCCGCGCCCATCTGCCTTGTGTTGTTGTCTTGTTACATGACCGCCCCATGTCCACTTTGTTTGGAGGGCTTTTTGAGTAATGTTCTTTGAAGTTGTAATTTTCTGTAGCGTCATGTTCGAAATCTTATCCCGGAGTGAGACACCCACTATTTTCCTCTCCATCTTCTTTTGGCAGATTTCAATGCTCCTCCTTTGCCTCTCTGTTAGGGCCCAGATTTGGCAGTCATATGTTAAGACCGGGAATACGCTTGAGTTGAGGGCTTCTAATCTTATTCTGCGGTTTAGGGACTTGTCTAGAAGTGTGAATTTCAGCGCCCAAAAGGCTTTCCAAGATTGTGTGATCCTCCTTTGTACTTCTTTCTCTGTTCCTTGGTGTAGTGAGACAGTCTGTCCAAGGTAAATGTAGTCCTCCACATATTCTATGTCTTTTGCATGCATCGAGATTGATGTTGGCTTCCTGTTCGTCATTACTTTTGTTTTGTTGTAGTTATTTCAAGCCCGACCTGATTGCTCCGGTCGTTCAGTTCTGTTAGCATTTGTTGCAATTCGTTTGGAGACCTGGCGAATAGTACGACATCATCCGCAAATCGTAGGTTGGTTAGTCTCTTCTGTAATTTATTATGATGTCATATGTATTGCCCCATTTAAGCTTCTTGAATACTTCCTCTAGTACGCTTGTGAACAATTTTGGTGAAATTGGGTCGCCTTGTTTAACTCCTCTGCCTAGTCGGAAGATCTCTCCCTCTCGTTCCGTCTTCACTTTTGCTTTGCTCTGGGAATACAAATTGCCCAGAATTTTGATATACTTTGATTGGTATACAATTACAATATTAAAATCAATTAATTTCTTTAGAAAAACACACAACGACAATCATAATAGTACGAGTAACACACAATCTTTTATCTACACCAGAAGATCCTAGAAGCGATACAACCTTAGATTTTAAAGCATCTAAAAATAAGAATGAAAATTGACAATTTGAGATCAAAATTGGCATTTTTTGTTTTTTTTTGTACTAAAAAATAGCCTGTACCTGTACTCTAATGTATATGTTGGCAATGTTTCAGAGCTTCTAAGTGCCCGAAAGTGCTTATTAGGCCTGTATGTTACATATTGTATTTAAACTGCATGCAAATCTTTAACCTGATTTTCCACACTTTATTTTCACTGCATTTTTGTACATTCAAAATTGAATGGAATTCACAAATTTTGTCCTAAAAGGTTCAAATTTTTACTGCATGTCCTAAAAACAATGAGTAACAAAGTAGTGCATGGGTTTCATGATTGAAGTAGTATTTTAAGAAATAAAAAAATAAAATGCATGCATTATTTTTTTTTTGTAATTCCACGCATCAGGTACAACATTTTTTTTTCTCCCTTTGTATTCACATTGTAAGAATTCTAATGCATTATATTTTTCTAAATATTTGAAGGATCTTGTAAAAAAATCAGACATTTTACTAAAAGTTGTGGAACCCATTTAATTATAATATATGCAATTTTTTTGAATTTAATATTTAATAACTCGTTCACCGCTGTGGTCTCGGGGTAGCGTACTGCCTTGTCACGCAGCAGGCCCGGGTTAGATCCCCGGTCGGGACAGTTTTTCTGGGTGAGGTTTTTATCGGGGTTTTTACTCACCTGTAAGACAAATGTCAGGAAAACTTTAAGGCCCAAACGGCCCCCAAAATCATATGGCCATCGCAATCATCATCATTCATATTCATCTTAGGTTAAGTTTAGGATTAGGGACTCTCCTGGTGCACAATTATCATCATCATCACCCATCATATCATCGGGGCAACGTAACCCCGCCTTCCAGGCCCCACAACCACAGAAGTGGGTTACAAGTACGCCATGCCAGGAGAGAAGCCAGGAATGTCGAAAGACAAACCTGGGGCATTTGAAAAAAAAAAATTAATAACTCATAAACTAAATGTCTCACAAGAATTAAACTTAAACACATCATTATGTATCATGCATTGAATGTTTGTACAAAAAGCAAGTCTCTAGCTCAAAAATTTAGAAAATAGAAATTTCATCCAGCACCCCCCTTAAACAACTTGGCTACAGATAACGTATGCACTGCCTATTGATATACACTAAAATATCTTAGAAACGATATGACGAAGAATGTGCATGTGAAAGAGTATCAGAAAGACATAAAAGTTAAGAAATATATAAAATTTGATATCATTTTTTAAAATTAGGCATCATTTTAATTTATATTTATACCGAGTAGTTAGTTGTACTATCAGTAGCCATTGTATAAAACAATTACCATCAGAGGGACATAGGACAGAAGGATTCATGAAGTATGTAGAATGAAAGCGATGCTGATTGTGTCGATAAATGAACTAAGTTAAGTGTCAAAGTAGAACATGCATTGACCCAGCGTTTTAATCTAGCGGTCCGCGTATTGATTACCGGTCTGAGAAAGAATTTTAATCTCTTCCCATGAGACTGTTCTGTCCTTCTGAATGACTTTCATTGGCCTTGTTGAAGTCGATTCCCGGCTAAACCGCGCCGGCCTGTCCAATAAAACCAATTACATTCCCCTTCCTGTACTGTAACTGCAGCAAGTCAACGAACAATCTGCGTATATTAGATGTAAGGCGGCACAACATAGTGTAATTGTTCGAGATAATACGCTACAAGCTGGAAAGTCGCGTGTTCGATTCCCGATGGGATCAGAATTCTTAACTGACCCAGATTCTCTAGCAGCATAATGATTCTGTGGTCGACACAACTTTTAACAGAAATAAATACCAGATATATGTTCTGGGGGAGGGGGCACGCCGTGGCATAGTGGTTAAGGCACTGCGCTACAAGCCGGAAGGTCGAGGGTTCGAGTCCCGGTGGGGGTCAGGATTTTTAAACTCACCCAAACCTTCTGGCGGCACTATGGCCCTGGGATCGACCCAGCCTCTAACGAAAATGAGTACCAGACGCTTATTCTGGGGGTAAAGGCGGCCGTCACGCAGGACTGACAACCCGGCTGACATCAAGTGCAGATTGTCCAGAAAAGTGGGGGCCTCCTGAGTTCTGTAGTGGGATCACTTTACCTTTTATATGTTCTGGGGGTAGAGTCAGTATCACGCAACTTTCTACTAGCTGAAGGGTCTCTTACGGTTTATGAGGTCACTTTACCTTTACCTTACTGACTGTAAGAGTACCAGAATATTTCAGGTCAGAATAACTGACATCTTAGTTACAATGAAAATATTAACTGCATAACAATTATATTCAACATTTTGTATATACTAATAAATACTCATCTAGGGAGCTTTATTTATTTTATTTTATTTTATTTTATTCCATGTTTTGTTCGTGTTAGCTAATATTAGACCACATCCGCATTATTTTGTTAAATAATTATTAATATTTTTGAAACAATAAATTAATTAATATACTAGTTCCAAATTCTTCGAGAATTTTTTTTTACCCCCATTCATATTCAGCCAGAATGATTCTTCTTATTTGCTTACGCCTTCTTACGATCAATCCCCAATAAATTAGGAGGAGTAATTACCCTCAGGTCCCGCGCCGTAGCCGAATGGTTAAGGCAGCAAGCCTTGGCGCAGAGCTACGGGACTTGCGCTGGTTCGAGTCTCCATGGGGGAAGAAATTTTCTCATGGTATTTCGGCCAGTATGGGACCGGTGCCCACCCAGCATCGTGATGCATTTGGGTAGCTACAATAAGTAGCGGCTCCAGGTTGAGGAAACCAGCTATAACGGCTGGGGGACTCGACATGCTGACCACATGTCACCCCTACACTGGCTGATTATCATCTACCTCTGTGATTGACACATGTGGATGTGAGGCCAGCAGCCGGCTGGTAGGCTAAGGGCCTTGTAGGCCTGTCGCGCCAGGAGTTTTTTTTTAATTACCCTCAGCCTATAATTTAGTAATATTTAATATTGTAATAAGTATACAATTGCCTAATCTCTGGAGTGATGATGATGATGATGAATAAGTATGCAATTTTTGTTTGATTCGCTGGTTGAGTTGAAGACAAGGCCTTATGGCCTTAACTCTGCTAGCTTAAATAGTAGTAGTAGTAGGACTTTATTAGACAAAAAGTAAGATATTTACAATATTATTTACAAATATGGGTCGCACGGGCAGTAATCCGTACGTGCTGTTGACAGTCCGTTACAATAAAGTAATAATTGGTACTAGTGTAAAGAAAAATAAACAACAAAAAAAAGCAATAACATTACAATTACATAAAGAAAACACAATAATATTACAATTAAATAATAACACAATAGCATTATACACTAAAAAAACATTAACATTAAATTACATAAAGAAAACACAATAATATTACAATTAAATAATAACACAATAGTATTATACACTAATTAATTTATATATAATTGTTAAGAATTAATGGTATTGCATTTTGATAACATATATTTATTTATGAATGAGTGTTGTCCTTATTTTCCGCGTTTTGTCCAGAAATTTACCGAGGTTTATCCAATTTTCTGGATTTACCAATAACTCGTAGCATGCCAATCTTTCCCGATTTGAATTTAGAAATCTTTCCGGTAATAACTGACGTCTCCAATATTCTAAATCATTACATTTTCATAATATATGTATCTCATCTTCAAAGTTCCCGCACATTGGACATATTCGCATATCGGGATCGTCGCTAATTTTTAGAAATTTCCATGCCCCTAGCCTAAACCAAGCAAGCCCTGATCTCTCCTTAAATCCTAGGTTGAGTATATAGAAAAATAAACAACAAAAAAGCAATAACATTACAATTACATAAAGAAAACACAATAGCATAATATTACAATTAAATAATAACACAATAGCATTATACACTAAAAAACATTAACATTAAAATTACATAAAGAAAACATAATAATATTACAATTAAATAATAACACAATAGTATTATACACTAATTAATTTATATATAATTGTTAAGAATTAATGGTATTGCATTTTGATAACATATATTTATTCATGAATGAGTGTTGTCCTTATTTTCCGCGTTTTGTCCAGAAATTTACCGAGGTTTACAGCTAGCTTAAATAAAGTATTATTATTATATTTGGACGACGTTTTGTATTAGCCGGCTAAGCGCCATTCTAAAAAAATGAGATTTTGATGCCATCTGTTGCACTGACTCATGAAGTAAGTGTACGCACATTTTTTAGCGCCAAATCTTTAAATATAGCCCTATTATTAAAGAAAAATATAAACGCCATCAGTCCTATCGGATATTCTATGTATTGCAACAAACGGCTATGAAACCAGATCTTCATAAATGCTAATCTAAAATGCATCATGCAGCTAAGCGCCAATTGTTCTCGGCTCTTAGATTATTGATGCATAACTGTCAGACAAGGAAAACAACTTGCAATATCCATCCAGCATTGTTACTTTATGCTACAGTAATATTGAAGACTGACTTAAACTTAAGCGCATTTTTCTCGAACTTGCATAATGGAGCATAGCCGGTTGATGTATAACGCCGTCCATTTTTCTAACTAAAACTTTCGCAATGAATCATTTAAAACAATTTTATTCCAATTTGTCAAGTACTCTTCCTTTTTATCCTCGCTCATGTGGAACTACACACTTCCCTATAGACAGGGAGTATGGATTCAGAATAATAATTTAGATAGGTACACAGTAGCGGATCTTTCTTGATTTCGGATGGCGGATGCTAGAACCATTGCTGAGGACAACAAAGTGTAACAAAAGACAAGGGACTCGTTCTCAGATAAAGGGAAGACTTAAAATTCCCTGTCATGCTGAAATTTGAAACAGATATCCTGAGTGAACAGATAATGCCTTACGAGTCAAATACCCTACTGTTATATTCAAATATACCTATTAATTATCTCTTTTAATATAGGCTACTTTATCTTTCTATTATTTTATAATTGACCGGTGTCTTATATACTATATTTAATATTTTAACTTATTTTCTGTAAGTCCATATAGTAAAATTATTTAGGTTTAATTGATTTCATGTTTAAGATTAGAAATGTTTGGCCTTATCATCTCTACAGAGATAAATTACGCATACTGTAGTATAGAAAATAAAAGAAAATTGCAGAACTATGATATTAAATGGAAAGTTTGATAATAAAATTTATTAGGCCTTAGGTAAGAAATATTAGAATAAATGTTTTAATTATCTCTAAAGGATAAAGGAGGCATACAATTCAAAGGCAATAATCAACTACTGGTATATGTTGATATTACAGTATTATTAGGAGATTGTGAGAAAATACCAAAAACCAACACAAGTTAATTAAATAACACTAAGAAACGGGGACTAGAAATCAAGGTAATTAAATATATGGTTACATGTAGAAATAATTTATTAAATGGGAATGGATTGCTTAACAAAAAATGAGGAACAATTTGAAGGAAGATAAACATTCAAATGACCTAGGAACAATAATTACAAAGAACAGAATTAAAATGCCAAGAATAATAATTACAAACATGAATGAGGTAGAGAAAGAAATTAAACAAAGGTTAAATTCTGGAAACGAATGCTATTATATGGGCTCTTGTTATCCCAACTTAAAAAAATTAAACTGTAGAGGAACTTCGGGTAATTTGGACCCCTGTTTTGAATTTGTTGTTTTTCTTCTTTTTAATTAAAGGATTTGAATTTTGTTTAATTACAATAATTATCATTAGTGTTGTAACTATGAAATAGCGTTGTTATTTTATTTAAATATGGAAACATCTTCATAATTTGTAAACTTTTTACATTACAAGAAAGGTCCACTTTAATATCCATATTAGGATAAACTGAACCCCAGAGTCCACCTTAGCTTTTAGTCTACTTTTAAATTTATTTACTATCTTAATTTATACAGATAGGCATAGATTAATCTGAAAGTATTAATGACTGATCATAATTAAAAAGCGTTGATATTTATTTAATGTGTTGAAAAAATATTGTTGAATATAAGATTATACCATTCACACGTCATTCAACTACAGAAAGCGACGGTCTTTGGGTTTAGTAAAATTACAAGGATATTAAATAAAATTTATTAAGTGAATGGTTTTTGCAGATAGCATCCTCATTGATAAAATATACGTATTCGTGTAAAGTTTTCCAGGGCCTCATGGAGGGTCCAGATTAAATTAATTCCTTTATTATGTTTAATTATTTTATACAGCCACCATGTCACATAATATGAAACCAACATCTACATAATATAATATACTTAGTAGGTTTTTCAACATTTTTGTAACATTCAATAGCAGAAATTAAGAATTGATTCTTAGCTTGAAAAACTTTTAAAGTGGTCGCTTTTATAAATATCACAAATAAACCCTTCTTCGCACAAAGAATAAAAGAAACTGGCCTTGAACCCATCAAAGTTAATGAGGGGAAGAAGTTAAAATATTTTCTGTTCGAAGGCAGCACCAATTAAAGAAGATATTTACAGGATCCACATTACTCGAACTATATATATATATATATATATATATATATATATATATATATATATATATATAAAAATAAGAAAATGAAGACGACTTACAGAAATCAATGCATGCATTAAATGAAATATGTAAATTATACGATCTAAAAATTTCTGTAAGGAAACGAAGACCATGGCTTTTAGAGGAAGAGATCCAGTGAGAACCAAAATTATTTTAGAAAATCAAAGTATAGAACAGGTGTCTAGTTTCAAATATTTGGGCTGTGATGTTGGCTACAATGTGGAAAGAGATATTGACTCCAAAATAAATAAATTTCAGACGGTGTGTGGAACAATACAGAGAACATTCAAAAATAAAATTAGAAAGAAACCAAGATAAAAATGTATAATGTTATGGCGGTTCCCACAATATTGTATGGATGTGAAACTTGGGCTCCAGTGAAAAGACAGAAGGATAGAATACAGACGGCAGAGATGCGGTTCCTAAGACAAGTAAAAGGATGTACAAGACTTGATAGAATAAGAAATGAGGATATAAGAGAAGAATTGAAAGTACAGCCTTTATTGGATAAAGTCACGAATTACAGATAGAAATGGATTGATCACATGGATGGAATGAGCAAGGAGAGATATCCATTGTTAGCCAGAAATTATCAAGCAAGAGGAAGGCGTGATGTTGGAACACCTAGAAGACGTTGGGCTGATGCAATATGAAGTCGGAACGGGCAATTGCCTAATCCTTGGAGTGATGATGATGATGATGATATATATAAATTGGTTCCACATAAAATATTGTTTTATGTAATTTTTCTCCGTTAACCTGTATATTCGTCTCTCTTTGGTCCAATTTTTTTTCCGATCACTTTATTTTCTAATCTCATATATATATATATATATATATGCTATAACGGATATTCTTGCATTTATATGGTATTGATGCATATCACTTGTATCCTATTTTAAAATAGGAGAAAAAATGTGAGATTAGAAAATAAAGTGATCAGAAAAAAAATTGGACCAAAGAGAGACGAATATACAGGTTAACGGAGAAAAATTACATAAAACAATATTTTATGTGGAACCAATTGTAATAAGAACAGTTAAGTCTTGTAGAGTGCGATTAGTATGACATGAGGCACAAATTGGGAATGAAAGAGGGTCGTGGAAATTTATTGTAGGAAAACCAGAAGGAAATCGTCCAAAAGGTAGGCAAAAAATGACGTGGGAGAATAATATCAGCAATGTTTCGAGGGAGATGAATTATGCAGGAAATAATTGAATAACATTAGCTCAGGATAGAGATGTATGGATAGTTTATGTCTGTACGGCTATGAAACTCCTTGTTCAATAGTGCCAGCTAGTTGGTACAATTTTACTTTCCCAGAAATAAGTAGGCTATATTGTTGGGACTATTGAATCTAGAAAATTAAGTTGTATCTGGAATATGCAATAATATAAATTCTTCCAATATCTTTATTGGTGAAACCCTTGGAGAAAAGACGACTATGAAGGCCTAGGCACAAGGTGACAGGATAATTTTTCGATGGATCTTAATTGTGTAACCTATAAGATGATACGTAATGGCGCACTAAATGTAGACCTAACTGCAAATAGGAAAGTTAAATTAAAAGAGAGGAACAGTGTAAGGAATTGAGAGAGAGGAAGAGAAATATAGGGTGAGATATATTGTGAGAGTGAGAGAGAGACAGAGAGAGAGAGAGAGAGAGAGAGAGAGAGAGAGAGAGAGAGAGAGAGAGAGAGAGAGAGAGAGAGAGAGACAGACAGAGAGAGAGAGGGGGGAGGGAGTAAGAGAGGGGGAAATAGGAACTGGATTTACTTGCCTAAAGATGAGGAACGGTCATAGTGAATGAGGATTGACCTACTAGTTCCATAAGCCACAGGGTTAGGCAATCATAACTGGTTTACTCTACATCATTTACATATTTTAACTACTAAAACAAAATACAAATGATAGAAGCAGATAATCGTCGCTGTGGCGTTGTCGGTAGAGTCCGTACCTTCCACTCCGGCGACCCGGATTCGATTCCCGGCGGAGTAAGGGATTTTAAAATAATGCCAATCTTGGGACTGGGTGTGTGTCGTGTATAGTTGTACCCATTGGTTTAATTCCTCTAAAAAAACTAAAACAGAACCAATAGTAAAATTCAATAAAAAAAACCTGTAGACCTAATATTCCAACTGTGCTCTCGAGGTAGCGTGCTGCCTTGTCACGCAGCGGGCCCGGGTTCGATTCCCAGTCGGGACAGGCTCCTGGGTGAGGTTTTTTTGGGGTTTTTCTTACCTGTAAGACAAATGTCAGGAAGTTTAAAGCTCAACGGTCTCCGGCCATCATCATCCTTATTATTATCATCATCGCCCTTCACCGGTGTGGAAAGCACACCTATAATTCCCTAGTAAAGCTGCAAAACATAGCGTGAAAATGATATGATTGCAGTGAAATACCTGCCCTCGGGCAGAATTACTATGGGTGGATGAATGGATAGGCCTAATGCAGTTTTTTCTCTCTCCTGTCCCTCTGTCCCCCTCTTCATTATCTTTCTTTCCTACTCTCTTCCACTGTTCCTCTCTTTTAATTTAACTTTTGCATTTGTGTAGTTAGGCATATTTCTAATACTCTGTGGCACATCATCTTATAACTAACTAACTCACTTGCTCCATAGAACTCATGGTCGGATAAGTTCTCGATACATCCTTATCCTGAGTTAATGTTTTCCATTCATCCCCTGTATAATCTGTTTCCCTCATATTGTGGTTAATGCCATTCTTATAGGTTATACAGTTAAAATTTACTTTTTTTGAAAATTACATAGAAATGGGTGATATATTCTAGAGTAATACTTATACATAACTGATTAATATACAGGGTGGTCCAAACGTCTCGATCCATTTTTTGAAAGCATTGACCAACGTTCATGACTGTTACATATGTTATTTGTCAGATGTCTGTGAACAATCTTCAGTACAGTTCAATCTGTACCCCTTGCATTTCGAGGCATTGCTCCCAGCATTGGACTGTTGCTTTAAACACATTACGCAGATGGCGTGATGTAATAGCTGCTACTGCTTCGTAAATGCGTTCCCGTAAATGAGGAAGATCACGAACCTTAGTCTTGTACACATGGGACTTGATAAAACCCCCACGCAAAAAAATCAAGTGGGGTTAAGTCTGGTGAGCGCGGTGCCCACATTCTTGGCGCAGCTCTGCCGATCCAGCGACCCGGAAATGTTGCATTGAGATAGGCACGCACACACAGAGCGAAATGCGGTGGAGCACCATCTTGCTGAAAGACAACAGAGTGTAAAACACCATCCCGCGTAAGCTGTGGTTCTAGAAATTGTTCAAGCATGTCCAAGTAGGTGATTCCAATGACTGTGAGTTCTTGAAACATGAATGGACCGTACAGTTTTTGTTGCTGTTACACCTAGCCATACATTAATTTTTGGTGTATCTCGTTGCCATTCATATGTAGCATTAGGTTGCTCGTCGGCCTATTTTCGACAGTTATGCCTATTTACACGACCACAAATGTGTAATGTAGCTTCGTCACTGAAAAAGATATTGTTCATTAGATTTTCATAAGCAACAGCCTGAAGCAAATCATGGCACATAGCCTGACGGGCAGCATAATCTTCCTGTTCCAAGTGATGTAGCACTTGCAGATGGCATGCACGTTTGTTGAGTTTAAACCTCAAAACCCTCCAGACTGTTGTCCTGGAAATGTCCAGTTCGTTACTGAGCCTACGAGTTGACGCGCCTGGACTGCGTTCATTTGCGTGCTGAATACGTCCAACATAATTTGCAGAGGTATGTGGTCTGCCTGAACGTTTTTCATCAAGAACACTTCCTGTTCGTCTAAATTTGTTCACCAACATCCGGATATTGGCTCTAGTAGGTGCTAGTTTGAGAAACTTTCGTTCAATTTCCTGACGCACTCGTTCATAGCTTACCAATCGCAATCGCGCGGAAACAACTGTTATTCTTTCTTCAATGGTCAGCATACTTCGTGATGAACCTGAATAAAAACTAAGAAAATATTAATTTAATGGAAATGGATCGATACTTTGGACCACCGTGTATAGTTAGCCCTTCAAAACTCAACCTTAGTTGATAATGAGTTCCAGAGTCAAGCAGCAGCTGTAGAGAAAGTTACTACGGAATCACGTGCAATTATATAAATTGAGCGTGTGTGCATAGGGAAGTTCGGGTAATGTTGACCCTTCTGTTTGAGTGGACCCTGTTAATATTTTCTTTAATTGGTGCTGCCCTCGAACATAAAATATTTTAACTTCTTCCCCTCATCAACTTTGACGGGTTCAAGGCCAGTTTCTGTTATTCTTTATGCGAAGAAGTGTTTATTTGTGATATTTATGAAAATTACTACTTTAAAAAATGTTCAAGCTAAGAATCAATTCTTAATTTCTGCTATTGAAATTTACAAATGTTAAAAAAGACTCAAATATATTATATTATGTAGATGCTGTTTTAATATACTGACGGGTTTCATTTTATATGTAACATGGTGGCTGTATAAAATAATTAAACATAAAAAAGAAATTCGGTTTATGTGGACCACTCGAATACGTATATTTTATCAATGAGGATGGTATCTGCAAAAAACCATTCACTTAATTAATTTTATTTAATATCCTTGTAATTTTATTATGTCGTTCTTGTTTATCTTATTTATTTCCTTTTGTAGAGTAGTATAAAATGTTTTTGTTTCTTCATCTCTCCCTTCCTCCGGTGCATATATTGCTATAATTGTCATATGTCCTCTATTATGCTTAAATCGCATTGGCATTATTCTTTCGTTAATACAATTATACGTGTCTATTTTGGATCCCCATTTCTTATCCACAAATATCGCCACTCCTGCTTTCGCTCTTTCTTTCTGACTTACTCCACTGTAAAACATCATCATATCATTTATCATTTGTGATCCTTTCAATTTTTTCTTTGTTTCTGAGGCAGCTAATATATTTATACTTTTATTTTTCATTTCTTTTGTTAGTTAACACAAATTTTGTTATAAAAACTAGAAATGAAGTAAGTAAAAATAAAATTCATACTAATCAAGGAGTTAAACAAGGATGCAGTATCTCTCCAGTTTTATTTAACCTATACATTAATGATATAATAGAAAAATGGAACGAAGAAACAAATAAAGGAATAAAATTAGATAAAACACAATACTTGAAAACATTATTATACGCTGATGACCAGGTAATAATAGCAAATACAGAAGACGAACTTCAAAGGAATATTTTTAAACTACATAATATATGTGAACAATATAATCTCAAAATATCCATAGAAAAACTAAGGTAATGGCATTCCAAGGAAAAATCAAATCAGATCGAAAATAGTAATAGGAAACAAAATCATAGAACAGGTGAACCATCTCAATTATCTAGGGTGTGACATTTAATTTAATTATGATAATGATATAAATAATAAAATAGCAAAATTCCAGGGAATATGTTGTACAATAAAACGATCACTAAATAACAAAACAACAAGAGAGACCCAATTGAAATTTTATAAAATATTGGCAGTACCGGTACTGCTCTATGGATCAGAAGCCTGGATACATAAAAAACAAGATCTAAGTAGGATAACGGCGGCAGAAATGAAATTTTTGAGATCTGTTAAAGGGTGCACTAAGGAAGACAGAATCAAGAACACAGAAATAAGACAGGAACTTGAAATATTTGCAATAACTGATACAATAGATACATATAGACAAAAATGGAAGCAACACATAGACTGAATGAATAAAGATAGATATCCAAAACAAATAACAAAATACAAAAATAAAGGCACCCGAGATGTGGGCAGACCTAGAAAGAGATGGACTGAAGTCGAAACGGGTCAACAGACCTAATCCATGAATGCAGATGATGATGATGATCCTTGTAATTTTATTAAACCCAAAGACCGTCGCTTTCTGCAGTTGGATGGCGGGTGAATGTTATAATCAACAATTTTTTTGAAAATATTAAATAAAAATCAATGCTTTTTAATTAGGATCAATCATAAATATTTTCAGATTAATCTGTGCCTGTCTGTATAAATTAAGAGTGAATAAACTTAAATATAGACTATTAACTAAGGTTGAATCTGAGGTCCGCTTTATCTGAATATGAAAGTTAAAGTGTACCTACCATTCTTGTAATTAAAGAAAGTTTATAAATTATGAAGATGATTCCATATTTGAAAAAATTAAAAAAAAAAGTAAAGTATTCCCACTACAGGCCTCAGGAGGCCCTTGGGGTAGTGGGAGGTTAAGGCTCCCACTATTTCTAGACAATCGGCACTTGATGTCAGCCGGGTTGTCAGCCCTGCGTGACGGCCGCCTTTGCCCCAGAACAAGCGTCTGGTACTCATTTCCGTTAGAGGCTGAGTCGACCCCAGGGCCATTGTGCCGCCAGAAGGTTTGGGTCAGTTTAAAAATCCTGACCCCACCGGGACTTGAACCCTCGACCTTCCGGCTTGTAGCGCAGTGCCTTAACCACTACGCTACGGCGTGCCCCCATTTGAATAAAATAACAATTCTATTTCATAGTTACAACACTAATGATAATCACTGTAATTACACAAAATTCATACCCCTCAATTAAAAGAAGAAAAACAACAAATTCAAAACAGGGGTCAAAATTACCCGAAGTTCCTCTATATATTGCACTGTAACACAATTTAATATAATATTTTAAAGGATGCACAAACATTTTAGGCAAACGGTGACAGGAGTTTATATCTTATTTAATTATTATATTAATTATTTTGCAGTTAAATAAATGGACGGAAATTTGAATAAGTTTAAACTTATTACAAGATTATCAAAAATAAAGTGGCCATAAATACTTGATTTGTTATCTCATAGGTTAAAGCATGGGCTACAGTTTTCCTAGAGAAGAGGGTTTAATTTTAAAAATTTGCATAATCCCAAAAGTATAATCTAGAAAACAAAAACCATGAGTCGTTGTGCTGTAAAAATGAAACTCTGTTGTGTTAGCGAAACACTATAGGTATGTACAGAACTGGATTCCGTTGGGGAAAGTGTATCCCATAAGAAAAATTATTAATGAGATGTGCTTTGAGTGAAACTGTCACGTTTGCTACATTTTATCTATCTTTCCCTTCGTTGTCTTCCTCCAGAGCAACACTTCAAAGTGCATAAGAAAACTGGTTATGACAGGATGGTTCATACTGCCATGTCGTTAGTGAATGGCAAATCAGTTTTAGCCTTCTATCTAACCTCTTTACGTGTGAAGTACATACATGAACTTGACAGCAAGCTACTGCGCATGACAGTGGCTAATAATGCGAAGAGCATAATATTCATAAAGTACTAACTCACTGGCACTATCGAACCCGTAGGTTCATGGCCGCGCGGACATAAGCTCTCCATATATCCATATCCTGAGCTAATATTTAACAATCATTATCTGCATAATCTACTTCCCTCAAACCATAGTTAATGTTATTCTCCCACCTCTTTCTTGGTCTACCAACTGGACGTTTTCCCTCTGGTGTTCCTACAAGAAGCTTCCATGCATGTCTTTCTTTCCCCATTCGTGCCAAATGTCCTGCCCATCGCAGACTACGATACTTAACTGTTCTTATTATATCTGGCTTCCTAGAAAGACTATGTAGTTCACTGTTATGTAGTCTTCTCCATTCACCTGTCTGTTCATCTCTCTTTGGTCCAAATATTTTCCTAAGAACTTTATTCTCAATTGCTCGTAATCTCCTTTCCTCCCTTAAAGTAAGAGTCCATGTTTCGCATCCATATAATATAATTGGTAGAATAATAGTTTTATATATTTTCAGTTTAACGTTTTTTTGAAAGGAGTTGGGAGGTCAAGAGTCTCTGCAAAGGATAATAGCACAAATTTTCAGAACTGAGTCTATGTTTAATTTCTTTGTGCATCTCATTCATATTTGTGATTATTGTTCCCAGGTTTTTGAATTCAGACACTTCTTCAAAGTTTCTATCATTTGTCATTAGCTGTCGATTTCCATTATATACTGTATTTCTACTCATAAAGTACTAACATTTAAATATTTATATAAATTTTATGTAAATATTAAAACGCTTAAAGTAGCGTACATATAAATAAGTTACAATCTATTTAACCCTGGTAACATATATAAAACAAAACCTCCTTTGCGCGACAGGTCTAGAAGGCCCTTGGCCTATTACTCAGTTGCTAGCATCACATTCATATGTGCTTCTTACAGAGGTGGACGATCATCCAACCACTATAGGGGTGTCGACTCCTCAACAATTTATAAATGTTCCTTTGACATAGTGCATTAGTTTATAAAATGTAGCCTATAGAGGATCCATGACTTTGAGTTGTGTTTATAAAGTTTTATTCTTGCTTGAATTATTTACTTTGGGAAAATTTCATACAATTGATTTTTCTGATTACTTAAATATTCAAGGCTAATTAAAAGTTTTAGGCAGTGGAAAGTATTTTAGGAAATTCAGGTAATGTGAACCCCTATTTTGAATTGATTGTTTTTCTTATTTTAATTAAGAGAATTTAATTTTGTTTAATTACAATAATTATCATTAGTGTCATAACTATGAAATAACATTGTCATTTTATTCAATCACGGAAACATCTTCATAATTTAGAAATGTTTTTACATTACAAGAAAAGTCCACTTTAACCTCCATATTCGGGCAAAGTGAACCCCACAGTCCACCTTAGGTTTCAGTCTATTTCTAAAATTATTTACTCTATTAATTATATACAGACAGGCACATATAAATCTGAAAATATTTATGTGTGATCGTAATTAAAAAGCGTTACTATTTATTTAATATTTTGAAACATTATTGTTGATAACATTCACACGCCATTCAACTGCAGGAAACGACGGTCTTTGGGTATAATAAAATTACAAGGATATTAAATAAAAGTTAATTAAGTGCGTGGGTTTACAGATGGCAACCTCATTCATAAAATATAAGTATTCGTGTAAAGTGGACCAGGTCCATTTTTACCACCTCATGGAGGGTCCACATTAACTGAATTCCTTTGTTATGTTTAATTATTTTATACAGCCGCCATGTCACATAACATCAAAGCAAACCCGTCAATATATTAAAACAGCTTCTACATAATATAATATATTTAGGTGTTTTTTCAACATTTGTAATATTCAATAGCATAAATTAAGAATTAATTCTTAGCTTAAAGACTTTAAAATTGTAATTTCCATAAATATTACAAATAAACCCTTCTTTGCCTTGAATACGCCAAAGATGATGAGGGATAGAAGTTAAAATATGTTCTGTTCAAGGGCAGCACCAAAGGGTCCACATTACCCGAACTTCATCTAATAATTAATGCAATTTAACTGTTGTTACCTGATAATTATGGTGACTATTTAACTCATGCCCCAAACGGGAGTCACTGACCAATCACATTTCAATGACTTTTTATTAACAACCAATCACAGTCGTGTTTCACCTCGAATTTATCAAACAAAGTTTATCATATTAAGGAGAGCATCTCCTTTTTAACATTCTGAATAGGTCATAGCATTATTTTGCAGTGACTGACTTAATAAGAAATACGGCTTCCAGATTGTATATATATAGTGCATGAATGTCAGTTCGTAGTGCATGCGGGAGATAATATAAAAACATTTGTAGCAATTGATTATACCACAAAAAAAAACACTGTTTGCACTTTCTTAAACGAAATATTTCCCAGGAAATGACGTTGCAGAAAAATACAATTGACATATTTACATCATAGGACATCAGAAATTAATTAATACTAGGGTGCATTCTTACAATATTGCAATCCTTAGGCAATAAATAATATGATCTGGTTGCAGTGATGAACAAAATAAGGAAATGAAGCGTACCAATCGTTTCTCATTTGTTTTCAAACATCGCCGTTTACATTAAATATATAAATATTTTAAAATGACTATAGTTAAATAATGATTTGCGAGTAAACAGCTTAATTTTATTCGTTAAATAGTCCTAACAAATGCCACTCTTGATTTCCAAATTCTCTAGAAAAATTCACATCCTCCCCAAGATACTACTTCGGAGTCGTTAATTTATCGATAATTTTTAAAATCACTCGTGGCATTAACTTTATGATGATGACATTAACGACAATGGTAATGATGATGATGACCACCTATCTTCGGATTTTTTTACAACTGCTGCTGTCTTCCCGTGTCAAACTTCCAAATCCTACAATCTTGGGCATCTTCACTGCTTATACCCTCTTGCTTTCTGGTCGGTTGTCATTGATATTGTTGTTTCGGCCATCGCTCATCTTCCATTCTTAAAATATGTCCTAGTCATTTTAATTCCTTTTCCTCAATTGTTTCAATGATGATTTCTTCTGCTTCCATTATGTTCCTAATTTCCTTATTCGTGACAAGTTCTAATTTTGACTTTCGGGCACTTCTGCGTAATTAATCTACTTCTGGAGCTTTTGGTCGATTCTTGTAGTGCTTATTGATTGTCCATTGAAGACGACGATGATAATAATAACGATATTAATAATTCTCTTCTGTCCACCGCCGTGGTCTCGGGGTAGCGTGCTGCCTTGTCACGTAGCGGGCCCGGGTTCGTTACCCGGTCGGGACAAGTTTTCTCGGTGAGGTTTTAATCGTGGTTTTTCCTCACCTGAAAGACAAATGTCAGGAAAAATTTAAGGCCCAAACGGTCCCCGAAATCATATGGCCATCATCATTATCATCATTCATATTCATCTTAGGTTAAGCTTAGGTTTAGGGACTCTCCTGTCGCACCATTATCATCATCACCCATCATATCATCGGGGCAACGTAACCCCGCATTCCAGGTGCCCCAACCTCAGAAGTGGGTTACAAGTACGCCATGCCAGGAGAGAAACCTGGGGCATTTAAAAAAATAATAATTCTCTTCTACCTGTTATTTACCTTTCATTTTTTTAATTTGTTCAAACTTTCCTAACACGTACAGATATACATACACACAAACACACTCTCTCTCTCTCTCTCTCTCTCTCTCTCTCTCTCTCTCTCACACACACACACACACACACACACACACACACACACAGGCAATAACAATCACATACACCCAGACCCGGATGTAAAGCGGATAATTTATTTAGAGAAAAATTTGCGTGTATGTAACTAGGGCCTCTTGTTCTGGAGCCAGTAACATTCACCACAAGACCGCAAATCCGGTCAATTCAGACACCAATGATTGAAGTATTGTTTACGTATGTACACACCCCGGCCTCGGTGGTCTAGAGTTTAAGTTCCTTTGCCTCTGGTCCCGAGGGTCGCGGGTTAAAATCCTGTCGATGGATTTTTTAGGATGAAAAATCCTCCTACAGAGATTTTAACCGTGTCTGAAGGTTTTCGTGTTAGAAAAAGAACCTCAAGCATAAATTAGTGTCTCTGAGCAAAATTTACTCGACATTTCTCATCCAAGTAATAGCTTAGCTGTTTACTACAAGTTCATAATTTTCGGGGTCTCTAATTTGTTTAGTGAAGGTCCAGATGCCATTTAAATTCAAGTTTGAACCTTTACATTTTTAAGGGGCGAGAAAGTGTGGAAAATAAAATCTCCAAAATGATCGTGATTACTGTTGAAACCATGGTTTTCGGTATCGGTTATCTGATTGGTGACAGCTTTAAGCCCTTGTTTGACCTTTAGCATTCCCTAAGGGAGAGGGGGTGTGAAGGAGTAAAAAATAATATTTCCAAATTGGCTGAGAATAGTTATAATTCATAGTTTTGGGGGTCACAATGCTGATTGTTGTTAAGAATATTGGAATAAATAAATACCCGAACAACGCTGGGCAATCACCTGGTAGGCCTATATATATATATATATATATATATATATATATATATATATATATAAATATAATGTGCGTATAATTTTCAACTTACATTCATCGCCATATTGTTCCTGTATTAAAATCACAGAACCATATTAACGAAAAATGCACAAGTATTAATTGGCTACTCTTCCATAGAACACTTCTCATTAACAATGCAATAAATTACATCACCATAGAGCAAATATAAGACAATCTTTCACACATAGAATTACCGCTTGTCCAGTAATGTAAGTAACCTAACATAACAATAATTAAATATCACATCTTTCACACTACGGTTTATCCACCGAATGCGCAGTAACTCTTAACTTACTCAGCCTGAACCAATTAATGCGCATAGATACTTACCCATATACTGTGTTATTATTATTATTATTATTATTATTATTATTATTATTATTATTGTTGTTGTTGTTATACTGTACTATGATCAAGCATTATAAGGCATCCTGGTTTGGTCCAGATCTCGGGATATGCGAAGCTTCGAGTCTCCTTGATGGGGGAAAAATAATGGAATTTCTGTCAATGTTTCAGACCAATCTCACCAAGCATCATAAGGAATTTGAGTAGCTAAGATAATTAGCGCCTCCATTTTGGGGGGAAAAAATGCGTAGTAGCTAAGGCACTGCGCTACAAGCCGGAAGGTCGAGGGTTCAAGTCCCGGTGGGGTCATGATTTTTAAACTGACCCAAACCTTCTGGCGGCACTATGGCCCTGGGTCGACTCAGCCTCGAATGGAAATGAGTACCAGCCACTTGTTCTGGGGTAAAGGCGGCCGTCACGCAGGGCTGAAACCCGGCTGACATCAAGTGCCGATTGTCAGAGAAAGTGGGAGCCTTAACCTTCTACTACCCCAAGGGCCTCCTGAGGCCTGTAGTGGGATTACTTTACTTTATATTGACTTTAGAATCACTTAGACGCTGATCGCATGCCATTTCTGCTGCCCATATAGGCCTAATTGTACACCTCAGAGATTGATACATGAGGACATGATACTAACAGCCGGCTGGTAGATCAAGGCTGCCGGCCATGGTAGGACATTTAATTATTACCAAGTATATTACTGTTTCTGAGTCTCGCTGCAGTATGATTACCATACTCGCCTTTACTTTGGAGGTTCGCCGGTTGATTCCCTGAGTATGGTTTTCTTCGGGAGGGAATTAAATCCGGATTGCCTATCATAGTTATACAACATTTAAAAGAATCTCAAGACTTAAATAAAATACATTTCAGCAAAATATCCGACTTTTCCACGCCAGATTTGCTTGCCGACGCTAAATATTTTAGAAGTTAAAGAGCGTAATTAAATATCATTAATCTTATATCCATCCATAGTAATTCTGCAGGTCTTTCACTACACTCATAGCATTTTCATGCTAAGCTTTGCAGCTTTGCTAGGGAATTGTAGGTGTGGTAGCTTCCCATTGCTTTCTATACCGGTGAAGGATGATGATGATGGCCGGGTGATTTTCGGAGACCGTTGGACCCTAAGCTTCTTGACATTTGTCTTACAAGTGAGGAAAAACCCCGAAAAAAAAAAACCTCACTCAGGAGCCTGTCCCAACCGGGAATCGATCCCGGGCCCGCTGCGTGACAAGGCAGCACGCTACCTCGAGACCACATCGCTGGATTAATCTTATATATATATATATATATATATATATATATATATATATATATATATATTTTACATAAGTAATTACTCCATTATGTGTACATTTTCATAAATTTACCAGGATGAGTTAACGAGCTATAAAGGAGCCGGGCGACCCGACATTCTTACCTCATGTCACACTTATACTGTACCGAAATGGACATTTCGGTACAGGAATTACGTCTTACTGCGCAAACTATACGTCATCGCGTCTCCATCTCGAGTGTAATCTTTATGAAGTGTGCCAAATGCTTTCCTATCTATCCCTTCCCTTCCTAGTGCGTACCCTGTGCTATCGCGCATTCCCCCCTCACCCCGTGAACTCTCATAAATAGCTGTGTTTTGTAACATCGTATCATCATCTACTTAGTCACCATTGGAATCTGGTCAGAGCAGCTCAGGAGAGCTGGTTTAGTTTGTTTAGTCCAGTAAGCCAGGGCGGGGACGCTAGGACAGTATTTCCCCCAACCCGAGGCTGGACTAGAGTGAGTGATAATGTATGTATATATGTTGATTTATATCATATTTTTTTTTGTATAGATGATCTATTATGATTTCTTTTCTTTGTAAATTGAATATTTATTTATTTATCTTTATATTATATCTGACTATAATTTGACTCGCATTAAAAGCTTTAGTTGTGCTTTTTACTTACTCTATGCCTATTCATTCAGTATTTAGCATAAGTCAGATATCAATGTCAAATTCCAAAAGCTTGCTCAAGCGTGTGTTAGTTCCTTTATCCCAAAGCTTCAACGATTGTATTTTATAAGTCAGTAAACATTACATATTGGGAGAATTTAGTAAAGAAAGTTGAATTCCTCTTTGCCTCTATGGGCCCGGGCAAAGATGTCACAAATTTGAACAATCTATGCTTTCCAATCAAAATAGTGATCAACAATATAACCCTGCGTGGGTGCAAAATGGTAGTAGAACGAGGTTAAATATAGCGCCACAAAAATGGTTTAGCAGAGCGTGGTTCACACTGCACAATACTGCCAAGAATATATTTCACATCTGTAATTTATATATGTGGATGTGATATCGGCTGGTAGGCTAAGGATCTTGTAGCGCTATCGCGGTATGGAATCTATTTCGTAAATTAAAATTTATAAAATTTAAATATCAGAGATGTATTGATTAAATTCCTTCGCTTACTAGTTTTATATTCAGATATTGTACATTAGTTTGTAAATTTGTTTGTGTACAGTGATACATTGCTTTAGAATGCAGATTTGGTTGGAACACGCAAACAATAAAATAAAACTAACTCTACACTACTAAAACACACAAATACAATGCATTTGAAAATGTCTAATAAAACGTTGTCGATTTGAAAAGGTCGTTTGTAGTGTGGAAATAATAAAAATCCCCCCCCCCAATCGGTTTGATTCTTTTCTACACTATTTTTTTTTTTTTGTAATACGAATAGCAATTTTGTTTTGTCGCCAGTCGGTTGCCCCCCGTGCAGTCGTTAGAATGTATGCCCGCGCTTCTGTGTTTATCGAGGTGTGAGACTACCCCTAAAATGCAACATGGATCTATGATACAAATTTCATTTCATCAGTAATGTTAACGATTTTCCTTTACTATTTCTTAGATTCTCAGCTCTTTTGAGATCGTCCCTAGAATTGATACAAGTGAACTCTGATTGGTACGTTATAGGAAGTTCGGTTACAGTACAGAATCAACTGTCGCTACCACACCTACAGTATGGAAATAAAAAACTGTAATCCATTAGTCATATCAAGGTCACTGCTTAACTAACTAACTAACTAACTAACTAACTAAAGAACTCACTGACTCTATCGAATCCGTAGGTTCATGGCCGCGCGGAGATAATCTCTCCATACATCCTTATTCTGAGCTAATGTTTTTCAATCATTCCCTGTATAATCTACTTCCCTCAAATCATAGTTAATGTTATTCTGACACTTCATTCTTGGTCTACCAACTGGGCGTTTCCTTCTGGTTTTCCTTCAAGAAGCTTCCATGCACGTATTTCATTCCCCATTCGTGACACATGTCCTGCCCATCGCAGTCTACGAGACTTAACTGTTCTTATTATATCTGGCTTCCTATAAAGACCATGTAGTTCATTGTTATGTAGTCTTCTCCATTCACCCGCCTGTTCATTTCTCTTTGTTACAAAAATTTTCCTAAGAACTTTATTCTCAAATACTCCTTTCCTCCCTTAAAGTATGTTTCGCATTCATATAATATAACTGGTAGAATAATAGTTTTATATATTTTCAGTTTAACACTTTTTGAAAGGAGATGGGACGTGAATGTTCTCTCTATTGCATAATAACACGCATTTCCAGAATTGAGCCTATGTTTAATTTCTTTGTGCATCTCATTCCTATTTGTGATTATTGTTCCTAGATATTTGAATTCAGCCACTTCCTCAAAATTTCCCCCATTTTTCATTAGCTGTCCATTTCCATTATATAATGCATTTCTATGTGTGATTATATATTTAGTTTTATTGATATTTACTTCCAGTCCCAATTTCTTAATGTTACTCAATAGCCTGTGCGTGTTTGCCTTTAGTATCTCTTCGCTATCTCCCAACAGCACATCATCAGCATAAACTAACAGCTTATTAATACCATTGAGTTGTAGGCTTCTTCGTCCTCTAAAGATTTAATGGCATGCTCTAGTACAAAATTAAATAGTAGAGATAGTGCATGTCCTTACTTCAACCCATTCTGGATTTCAAAAATTATCCGAAAACTGTTTGCCTACACGCACCCTACTCTTTGAGCCATTTATACACATTCGTGTAAGTCTAACTAACTTTTTAGGATTTCCGAACTCCGGCAGGATACTATATAACTTCTCCCTCTTAATTTAATCGTATGTCTTTTCGATGTCTATGTATAGTTAATGTACGGTCACTGCTGCTTAACTACCACAGTGAATTCAGTGTTAAATTGCATGGGTTGAGATTAACTCAATTTGGAATATACAAACCTGCATTGAATTTTAATGCATGGGGAGGACACTCCTGTATGACCTGGATTTGACTAATGAAAATAGGTGAACTATAAGTACGTGACATTTCTCTTCATTTCCATCTTATCTAAAACGTTACAACGGAAAACATTGGCAAGTGCGTGCGTAAAGCTTCACTAAGAGTAATGAAAATGATACAGGTCATTACTAGCTAAATCCGGCCACATTTCGCAATATTGCTCAATCTGATGTGAAATGAATGGGAAAGTAAATAAAAGTATTTTAGCGAACATAGAATCAGCAGAAATTAATTGAATCGAGTGCAACAATCAAAATCAAACTAACTCACACTTTAATTTTCGAAAAAAACAGATAATGAAATAATTTCCAAAACAAAATAAATTAATTGAAATGAATACAACAATCAGTATCAAATTAACTCATATTTTGTTTTTCAAAAACAGATAATCAAATCACTTCCCAGACAATCAAATCAATTCCAATGATTGATTATGCACACCAATGTGAACGAAAACAACTTTGTTATTCCCATTCAACTCATAAAACTCATAATATGGCCCGCGAAAGCACAGACGGTAAAACCTGGTCCCGGCACGTAGCTTACTTGTGTCAAGAACATGCCTTCTCAACGTATATACTGTGGAGACATTTGAAATTTAATGCAGGAATATGATACACAATATACCATCATCCCTTCTGGCCCGAGATCGAAAATTTTACAATTGAAATTTTAAACCTCGCCGGGTGTCGAGCCCGGGCCCGCCAGTGAGAAAGCTGGCATGCCATCTCCTAAGCCTGTACGCGGACACCCTTGGTAAATACATTAATAATATATAATAATAATAATAATAATAATATATAATAATAATAATAATAATAATAATAATATAATAATAATAATAGTAACAATAATAATAATAATAATAATAGTAACAATAATAATAATAATAATAATAATAATAGTAACAATATTAATAATAATAATAATAATAATAATTCATCTATCCATTATATATGGTTTTTACAAGAGGTTATTTTAATATTTTCCGTCCACCGCTGTGGTCTCGGGGTAGCGTGCTGCCTTGTCACGCAGCGGGCCCGGGTTTGATCCCCGGTTGGGACAGTTTTTCTGGGTGAGGTTTTTATCGGGGTTTTTCCTCACCTGTAAGACAAATGTAAGGAAAACTTTAAGGCCCAAACGGTCCCCGAAATCATATGGCCATCGCAATCATCATCATTCATATTCATCTTAGGCTAAGCTTAGGATTAGGGACTCTCCTGGCGCACCACTATCATCATCATCACCCATCATATCACCAGGGCAACGTAACCCCGCCTTCCAGGCGCTCCAACCTCAGAAGTGGTTACAGGAGAGAAACCAGGAATGTCGAAAGACAAACCTGGGGCATTTGGAAAAAAAAAAAAAAAATATTTTCCCGTAATTTTTTAACTACTGGAAAGAAGGCATGTTTTTAACAGAGTTAAGCTACGTGCCGGGCCCAGGTTTTACCTTTTCCTTTGTCTTCATCATCATCATCATTAACCGTAATACAACACATTTTACACTACGCATAAACATACACTCATTCTATACTCTTGTCTGTACACATTACAAAAATACAATACCTATATAAAGTGGTCTACTGAAGTAAAGTAAATTAAAAAAGAAAGATTAATTTTCGTATCACGAAAAAAAAAAAACAACTGATCCCAGACCTTTACGGCAAAAATGTAATGCATAGTTTCTTTGGTGGTGGAGAATCAACATGTTTCCACAGCTTTGACTGTTGTTTTATCTGTGGGGTATAGCAATGGACTCAAGTCTCATCTGGCGCAGAAAAATATTGTGGATTTTTTCTTCTGAAAACAGACCATCATTTACACTCTGATGTTTATTTTAATCCTTGCTAAACAAGTCGCGGCTCGGCACTCATCCAGCATAGAGCTTTTTATGCCAAATTCCTCAGTCATAATATGACATGGTCATTCTCATTATCGTTACAACTTCAGCAATTTCTTGCACTTTCAGTCGGGGATTCTTGAAGCCCATTTCATGCTTTCTGCAATAATTTCTGGAATACGTAGTGACACATCTTGGTCGAGCACTAGCAATCATCATCTAGGTTCTCCCGACCAAATTTTCAATGTAGTTGAATATGAGCGAATAAATACCACCAGTATATTAAAATATATAATAGTTTTAAAAAACTAAAACAACACGCTTTATTAGAAAACCGAACTAAAAAAATGAAAAATAATTTTAATTTCCAACACGCTTCGGATAAAATTAAAGTGGTCAACAAAAAAATCATCTCCAACACATATAGAATAAAACTAGAGTTATCAACAAAAAGAAAATAATTTTACCATCAAAAGCGTGGGGTGCTATATATAAATTAATATATTTGAAATTAAACAGAAAGATTTAAAGAGCAGCAATTTGGAGCCGGAACAGGCTAGTAAATAAGTCTAAACCGTGAAGAAGAAGAAGAAGAAGATATTAAACAGATATTGGTAAAAGTAAAGTCTCTAAGAAGAAAATGTAAAAATCATAAAAAGCACCCCACGCTTTTGATGGTAAAATTATTTTCTTTTCGTTGATAAATCTAGTTTTATTCTATATGTGTTGGAGATGATTTTTTTGTTGACCACTTTAATTTTATCCCAAGCGTGTTTGAAATTAAAATTATTTTTCATTTTTTTAGTTCAGTTTTCTAATAAAGTGTGTTGTTTTAGTTTTTTAAAACTATTATTTATTTTTTATTTTTTAGTTTTAATATTTTACAGAATAAGATAAAAATGTAAATATCTTTAAATTCAATACTATTGTAGTATGAACTAAAAGTAATACTCTCCTAGAAAAAATCCTCCCAGGCGGATTTGAACCAGAGACCTCTGGATTACTGAAATTATATATCACAAGAGTTCACCTCTCTACCAACTGAGCTCTTCCAACGATTGACTAAGAAGTCGACAAGTCCGCAACCTATTATACCAGTTTTAAATTTTTTTATTTTCTGACGATTATGGCCAGTATTTTATGAACATAATATGAAATTATTGTATTGTCACGGGTCCTTTACAAGTATACAAAGTTTCAAATCGATCCAATGATTCTATGTGGGTGAAAATCGTGTTCAAAGATTCCGTTACATAGATACAAAGACACTTTTTTTTATTTTCTGACGATTCTGGCCAGGATTTTAGAAACAAATATGAAAATATTATATTGTCATGGGTCCTCTACAAGTATACAAAGTTTCAAATCGATCCAATGTTTCTAAGTGGGTGAATATCGTGCTAAAAAATTCCGTTACATAGATACAAAGACACTTTTTTTTGATGTTCTGATGATTCTGGCTAGGATTTTAGAAAATAAATATGAAATTATTGTATTGTCACGGGTCCTTTACAAATATACAACGTTTCAAGTCGATCCAATGATTTTAAGTGGTTGAAAGTCGCGTTGAAAGATTCCGTTACATAGATGGATAGATAGATAGATACAGGTCAAGCTAATATAAAGCGTGTAAAAATTGACTTGAATTTAATTTCCTTTCATACTTCTCTTTACGTATATTTAATCACTGCTCGAATATATTTTTTTATATTCAATAATCAATATATGAGAACAACAATAATTATTGAGAAGTAACCGCGTGAGGTTTTCTTCATCTCACACATGGCTATTCCTGCTGTTCGAAATACATTCACGATGAAATGAGGCCTCGTCAGTAAACAGCACGCATTGGAGGTAACAATCAATTCATTGTGGAGTAACCACTGACACAATGCGACCTTTGGTCCAAAATCAGTCACAAGCAAGCATAGACTCGTTGTGGGTGATTTGGGTGTAATTGTTGCTCGTGGAGTACTCGCCACACGCTACTATGCGGAGCGCCCTTGCACGCGAAATACGACGAGCACTTGTAGTGGGGTCCGCTGCAATACGCGCCAGAACCTCCTGCGGGTGGACCTCGTGTTGCCAGCTCCCTCGTTTCTTCGTCGTAACGAACCGGTCTCCCGTATTCGCCCATCGAGAGAAAGAACACTTCGTCGTGACGGATCATGCCTGTTGGGAAATCGTTCCGTGTTCAACCTTTCAGCAGCGAGAGCATTGCTTCATACCTCCCCATACACAAGATGCATGTCAGTTCTGCAAAATTGTAGCGGTACTGCTCCTTCGTATTGTAAATGTCTCTGAATAGCACTGAGTAATGAATGGTTCTGTTGTTGATTCAGAGCATGTTCTGTAATGAGACAATGTAAATACGATAAGACAGAGCCACCTTATGGGCAAGTACATTAAACAAACAAAAAAAAACTGCATCATGACTTTATAGTAATCAAACTCTTTATCCTTTGTTTAGTTGCTGGAACTAAAGAATGTGTACACGTAAAAATAAACAGCACAGTAAAGTAAGCTTGTACGCACGTAAGTTGTAACTACGCTGGAAAACAGTAATGCTAGACAATCTGATAGACACGTTAACTTCCATATCTCCTTAAGCCGGCATCTCGGACCATAGTTTACCTATCTCAAATTGTTCAGTAGAGTATCCCCTCTGCCCTGTTTAATTTTTGCACGCGTTCACTGAAACACCCTGTATTATATGATCAAATGTGTGACACTCACTCGTAGTTCACATTCAGGTGCTTAGTAAGGAGTGGGTCCACCCTTTGCTTCTAACGACAATTTCAGCAATAAGACTTTTAAGAAGGGGTCTGAATGTTTATGGAGGAATGGCAGCCCATTCTGCTTGTGCAACTGTAAATAGAGGTGATATTGACATGGGTCGCTGGGGTTTAGTGCAAAGTCTACGTTCTAATTCAACTCACAAGCGTTTAATGGGATTGAGTTTGGGAATCTGGGACGGTTAGTCAATTTCCTGAATATTATCGTTTTAGACAACCCTCCCTATTGATTTTGCTTAATGGCATTAAGCATTATCTTACTGGAAAAACAATGCTCCCCTATGCTAGGCGGTATGAAATAAATAATAATTAGAATGACAATTTTTAATTGCTGATGATGGAACATGCTCCGAAAGACATTCAAAGAGCAACTAAAATCTTACTTTGATGAGGACGACTTAGATCTGAGGTACGCATTTAATTATCTCACGACAAAACAGTTGCACTGCTAACTTCACTGCGGATATAATGTGATTGATTAAGCGGACAACCGACGATTTTTAGATACCACCCTATTTAAAGATGGACTATCCGTTTAACATAATACAAGGCTCATGAGGTCGTTGTTTATTTATGGTTCTTTCACGTTTCAACTTTGTACAATTTTAATTGGTTGATTTTGGCAGCTTCAGAAGGGCTGAAAATTCTCTATCAGAGACATTCTGCTTAAGTGGACAACACGTTAAAAGTCATTGAGCTCTGCAGATCTATTCACAGTGTTATTATTTGTAATACTATGCTATAGTCCTTTGGGTTGTAATTTTACTATAAACACAAAAAAACTGAAAGAGACATAAATATGAAACTGTCGACATTTCAAATGACATGCGGAACTATACATAAAAAACATTAAAGAACAAAACAAGAAGAGATACTAAATCGAAGTTTTATAAAACATTGACAGTTTTTGCATTACTTTATGGGAGTGAAACTTGGGTAATGACCAAGAAATTACAAAGTAGAATACAAAGCGTAGAAATGAACTTACTTAAACGAACAAAAGGCTGCACAAGATTGGATCAGATAAAGAATGAAAATATAAGAACAGAGTTAAATTTATATCCATTGAATGATAAAATCTAAGAATATAGAAATAAATGGTTTAGACGTGTAAAAGTATTAATGTAACAGGGTTGCCAAAAGCAGCATTTAACTACAAGCCAAGAGGTTCAAGGAATGTAGGGAGGCCAGTGAAAAGATGGACAGAACAACTGTGGAGCGGAACAGGCAATTTGTCTAGCCCGTGAAGTGAAGAAGAAGAAGAAGACGACGACGACTATACAGTAGTCGTTCACAACATATATCGTCACGTAAAATGAAGCGAAGTTCGTCGTTAGGTCGTTACAACACTATTCAGGGCTGCCACTATTGTTTAGTTTAGAGCATATGGCGTATTTATGACAATACCACAGCTTTTATGTATATAATAATAATAATAATAATAATAATAATAATAATAATAATAATAATAATAATAATAGTAATAATGGTAATAATAGTAATAATAGTAATAATAATAATAATAGTAATAATAGTAATAATAATAATAGTAATAATAGTAATAATAATAATAGTAATAATAATAATAATAATAATAGCAATACTACTACCACTAACAATAACAATAATAGTAACATCAGTAATAATAATACCAATAATAATAATAATAATAATAATAATAATAATAATAATAAAGATAATAATAAAAATAACAATAAAATAAAAACATTAATAATTATAACAATAATAATAGCAACAACAATAATAATTTTTGTTTTTATAATAAAATGTGTTAAAAAATATAATCGTTATCATCATGAACATTGTTGGTTTACGCTCAGTTGAGCCTGTTCCATATCTGAAGTTGTGTCCTTCAGGGTCGATTTGAATCCATTCTGTGGGGATGATTTATACATTTCTTTTGATATGTTTGGATGTTAAAAATATCAGTAGAGTACAAAATTAATTATATAAGTGTATGTTCGTATCAAATATGAAATAAATATGAAAATATTGTAATTCCAGTAAAAATATACTTCAGAATAATATATTTAATTGAACCGAAAGTGAAGGTAGAATTTGTGCGACTGGATATTTTTTGTCTCGAAGTAGTGCATCGCTGCGAATGTTTTAGATCACATAAGAAATTCTCCATCCGTATCGCACGTGCACAGCAAACTGCCAGATAGTTGGCATTCCTTGAAATAAAAGAGAGTGATTTTTTTTGCGGCGATATTTGAGTAGAATTTTTAATTTGAAATAAAATATCAAGGTCGAGTTGATGTCAATGTCAGATTCATGAGTATTCATGATGTACTGGTAACACATGCTACACGACTACGAAATGGAACACGTTCAAGGTTGTTGTGTCTTTAACCTCTTCATGCCAAACTATTTCTCTATGCAAATAGTTACTTTTATTACTAGATTTAATTTGTGAACCTTATAATATTTTAACTAGTTCAAGTAAACTACTCTAGAATCATTCCCGAAGTTTAAGCATAACATTATTGTCTATCCCAGGCGATTTCGGGTTTAATACTCTTTCGAATTAAATTACCTTGGTAGGTTTTACAGAATCGGTTGCAGTGGACTAGTGGTTATGCTCCTTACCTCTGGTCCCGAGGGTCGCGGGTTCAAACCCGGCCGGGGTCGATGGAATTTTTTTAGGATGGAAAAATCCAAGGAGCAAGTCCTCCGGAAGGGACTTTAAGCCGTGGGTCCCAAATCAAGATTTTCAGGCTCGTAAAATATCCTTAAGCCTGAATGAAAATGCCTCTAAGCAAAATTTAGCGAATTTTCCCGTCCTAGTACTGCCTTGGTTTCTAGATGTCAGTGTGAGGCGGATCGTTGACCACGGACCACTCAAATGGCATCTATACGAAAACAAGTGTAACTAAATTAGTATGGTTCAATTTCTACCCTGTAGGGGGAGAGCGCGCAAAATCTCTGTTAAGGTAAATATGAGCTTACGAGATACAAGAAGAAGGTTTTACAGAATTTTCCTTAAATATTTTCAAGACGAAATTCTAGTAAATCTGTGCTTAAATTTTTCTGAAAAATAACCAATCTCAAAATGATAAGCACATTGATTTTTTTGATGAATTTTTAGATGTTTTGTTAAGTACCAGGAAAAAAGTGATCTTGCCTTTAAAATACATGTAATACTACTGTAATCCCGTGCCGTAACCGAGGGATTAAGCAAGATGTCTTGGCGCAGAACTACGGGAATTGCGCTGGTTTGAGTCCCCATGGGGAAAGAAATTTTCTCATGGAATTTCGGCCAGTATGGGACGGTGCCCACCCAGCACCGTGAAGAATTTGGGCAACTACATTAGGTAACGGCTCGAGTTTGAGAAAACAAGCTATAACGGATGGGGGACCTGACATGTTGGCCACACGTCACCCCTACACTGGCAGGATGATCGCCTACCTCTGTCATTAATACATGTAGATGTGAGACCAGCAGTCGCCTGGTAGGCCAAGGACCTTCTAGGCCTGTCGCGCCATGGAGTTTTAGAGTAAAATTAATTATTGTGAAATAAAAGTTTTTATACTTAAATATCAAATGCTGAAAGTTAAATAAAGGCAATCTAGTTTACAACTATAGAACCAGAGCAAAATAGTTCTGTTAAATTCTAGAAGCAGCTTCAGGGTAAGATCAACCCAGAGATTCAACAAGCATATTGTTTTTCCGAAGTGCTCTAAAGTCCAGATGCCAAGAGGTTCGGTGTAGCTTGGATATAGAGCACCTATAACACTAATTAAAGTTTTCGTTCATCGCACTGCATGTAATGGCACTGACAAAACACATCGTTGCGCCTAAATGTCTTTAGGGATAGAGAGAGCGCATAACTTCACAGATTACATATAGAAATAGAATAAAACCATAATAATGATCAATATTAAATATATATCTCTCTCTCTCTCTCTCTCTCTCTCTCTCTCTCTCTTTATCTTAGTTTAATATCTCTTTTCTAGGTACTTTTACGTCTTCCCTGTCAGGGACACATCCTGTATATAGAGGCTTTTTTATTATGGGCCACATACATCATAGTTCACTTCATTAACCAGACAAGGACATGGAGGGTATCCGCGGATGAGTGATAGATGTTAAATGCTTTCCCACTTCCGAAACAACACAAACATTTAAGATTAGACATTCCATTCACTCATTATTAGGTCCGCTGTGCTGGCTCAGGTGGTAGAATGCCTAATTCTTGATACCCGGCGCAGTTGAAAAGTTAATTGTTAAAATAATTCAGTTTAATTGGAAAATTTTCAATTTCTGGGCCAGGAGGGGCGGTGGTGTACAATTTTAAATCTCTAGATTGTGCATCAGATTCCTGCATTACATTGCAGACCTCTCCGCAGTACATTATGTTGAATAGGCATATGGTACTCTTGACAGCAATTCGTCCGTCGGATGGGGATGTTAAGCCTGGCGAACCCCTTGGTGCTTTTTGATAGGAGTAGACTACGTGCCGGCACCGGGTCTCACTTTCTCCTTTCTTTTCATCATCATCCATCGCACAGTACACTTTACACTATACAAACATAAAACTTACTCATCGTATACTCCTTCCTGTGCACATTAACGCCGTCTATCCGCCCTGCATGGAATCCGAAGCACGTAAAGATCAGTGGGTGACATTAGAACACACACAGTAATTAATATATATATATATATATAATATCTTCCATTATTTTCCAAGAGGAAGAAGAGATGTCGGACGTCCTCGGAAGAGATGGTCTTAGATCTAGACGGAACAGGCAACTCTTGCCTAAACCAGGAAGTGAAGAAGAAATATATATATATATATATATATATATATATATATAGTGAATCTATTTTAAGAGGAAACCTTGCATTATTCTGTCGTCGCCGCCGCGGCTGTGAGCAGTACGATCACAGCAAGGGAGACAAGTTGTAAACAACATCCCAGTGGTTAGTTCCTTCAGTGTGTTGTAGTGGGACGCACGTCGCTTGTTGTCGTGGTGTTACATAAGAACGTGACCGAAAATGAAGTGTACGGTTTGAACAGCGAATTTATTTGGTGGAATGTTACTTATTGAGAACTAATCATAGAAGGCGCGTTCGGGGATTTTGTCAAAAATATCCTGACAGTACGATTCCTACAAAATCGTGCCTTTCGAAGTTGATGAAAAAGTGGCATACAACAGGTTCAGTTTGTGACATACCGAAGAAGCGTAATTGGGCCTATTTTTTTTTAAACCCGTGTAAACTCAGATGTTTATGTGACAACAATGTTGCGTCCATTTCTTAATGAATTGACACGGGAAGAAAAGGGTTAAGGATATTTTCAACAAGATGGTGCTACAGCGCATACTGCTGATAATTCTATAGACAATTTACGTGAAGTTATCGATGACAGAATCATTTGCACACGTTTATGGCCCCCTAGATCAGCGGACCTAACTTAATGTGATTATTATCTTTGGGGATACCTAAAGGGAAAAGTTTACCGAAATAATCCTCATAGCTTAGAAGATCGTAAGGTCGAAATAACACGTGCAATACAGTCTATTATCGAAGCGGAATTACAGAAAGTTACAGATAATTTGTTTAAACTACGTGAGACATGTCTTACTGCGGACGGGAGCCATTTTCAATAGTATCTCAAATAAATTGTGAGTAATAATAATCTAAATTAGTTGAGTTATTTGTATTTTGTAGCTTCTAACTGTCTTCATTTGCCGGTAGTAACGGAACACGCTCCCATCCGGTGTAAGCACAATAGCGGGCAAAGTGAGAGCTGCTGCAACGCTGTAAAAAAGGTTTCCGCTTAAAATGGAATCCCTGTACATATATATATATATATATATATATATATATATATATAAACACACACAAAGTAAATACACTCTATTTTCCTTATTTTAACATCTCCCTAGCCTATATAGAGATACTCTTGCGTGTCACATGTCTCTCGGGTGGGAAGGCATGCCAAACCGTAAGTGGTTAAGCCGGAAGTCTGGGATTGTTAAACTGGTCATGTAGCTTACTGTTAATGTTTTTTTCTCCATCCACCTGATAGTTCGCCTGCCTTTGGTCCAAAAAATTCCCAATCACTTAATTCTTAAACATTTTTTTTTATATTTTTTCCTCTCTTAAAAGTAAGATATTTTTTCCTATTTTACATTTCATTTTAACATTTTTTAGAGAATTTGGGATGGCATAACTCCCTGCAATGTATAATAGCATGCATTTCTTGAGTTGACCCTATATTTTATATCTCCTGAAAGTATAATTGAGACTGATATTGCAATAAGATGTCAGTAGCGATATTCATAATATTGTATTTTTGTTTAGATATGCTCTACATAAATTATCATTAAATTTATTTAAATTTGAATTGAAAATAAAGCCAATTGATATATTTAGTTATTTTTCTTATTTTATTATTATTTTGAGAATAAATAATGGGTTTATGAGGCACTATAAAGCAAATATTAAGTACATTAGAATGTAACCAGGCTTACTTTTAATTCAGAAAATAGAAGAAAGTAATTATTTGTAATTTTATAATTTTCTTGGTATACTCTATGCCCAAATAAGTGGATTTAAAAATTCAGCAATCTTCGTTAATAAATCAATCTGTCTGCACGCAAACAATCTGGAGAAAATAGTTTTTTGTTTTATTTGTGGTGTTCAGATTTTATTGTAAAAACATTGTACGTGTGTCTTATGATTGGAAGAATACAAAAATCACGATTGTGATATAACAATTTCACACGAGGAATAGAAAAATAAGCAACACACGAGAGAATTAATTCAAGAAAACTGGTATTAGAGTAAATAAAAAAAAACTGGAGAATCCCGAACTAGAGATGAAACGGATAGGGGCTTGTTTGGCCGGGATGAGATTTAATGGATATCTGGCTTCGACCTTGAAGCCGGATTGGCGCATCGTAACGAGTTGATACTCGCGTTATGTGGCGCACGAACGATCGGCCGGTCTCGGGTGAATTCGATATCTTTTCGTTCAATGAGCAAAGAGTGGAAGTGGGTCATTGACTTACTGGATTGATTGCAAATACGAATCACTTAAGCTATTTAAAAATAAACGTGCTATTGTAGTTTGCGGTTATTGTTAAAGGACTTCATTCAAAGCTGAATTAGAAAGTCGTTTCAACTCCGTAAGTCAAGATTCTAACTTCTTGTTTGCAACTTACCTAGACTCAAGATTTAGGTAAAACAAACTACTTGGGGGTTGTTGAAGCTGAAAGAGCACGACAAAATATTCTGTTGGAATTTGTAAAAAATGTATTGCGACGAGTCCTGCAGTAGCAGTTCATCTTCAACATCGGCTAAAAAAGCAGAGGAGAGGAGACAGAGTCGGCTGTATCTCATGACACGTTCTGGGATTGCTCCAATGAGGTATCAAAGAAAACAACATTAATCAGTCTCATGATCAAGAAAAAAACGCGATTGCATGTGAGATAGATTTTTTATCTGAAGTCAGTGCGAATTGATCGAGATCGTGACTCTTGTTACACATCCAAGTTAACTGTTCACGGACGGAGGGGAAGAGTTTTAGCGCTGGTGTCGCCGATCTACTGAATCTGTGGAAGGGATGTAGGAGAAAACTGTACATCCGATCTCGTATTGAAATTTTTCAACTTCAAATGTGGGGGCAGAATCCCTAAACACGTGTGAAAGATCTTAACATGGTTGTCAAATTAGTCATTTAAGCACCGAACGCTCAACCGGTCGGATCATTTAAAATCACAGTATGTGTCGTCTCTCCATTACCAGCCTGACAATAAATCACAAGTGGCAACATGCAATGAGAAGGGCAAGGAAGGGACAGCTCATTCCTAGGCGTAACCCCAAAAGTAACAGGGTTGTCAAGTTAGTCATTCTGCCACTGACCGCGCAGAACGACGGATCATTAAAATACATAGTATTTATCAGCTTTCTACCTGCCAATCGAACAACATAATTCAAAGGACAGGAAGTGGCAACATAGTAAGGAATAGAAAGAGAAAGGCAGTTTGTTAGTTAACATATTTTCCGCCTGCACAAAACACTTGGATGGGTAATACATTCGGTGGTCAGCTAATGCCACACAGTAACCGAAAATAAAGTTTGCCAAAATTATTTTTCATCACACTGCAGCAGCGCATAGAGCAAGATACTTTTTTCTGAATCTGGCCTTGTCTATGAAGACCGTTTCTTTGCCTCTTAATGTGGATCAATTAGTATTCCTTGTCACCGTAATTTGCCCCGTAGTGGCAGGATTAATACTATTTTTTTGTTTGAAAATTTGAAATATGGTGGATTATATTTGTTATAAGTTATGGATTAAATAAAGTACGTATCCTACATTTTTTGCCAATTTTCTTATGTTTTTAAAAATACGGTATCCGGCCTGGATACTACAGTTCATTATAATGTATCCGGCCTGATAAATTTAAGTCGGATACCGGATATCCGTCTCATCCCTACCCTGAACCTTAAAAAAATGTGGAAAATATTCGACAGTCTTGTGTTTCGAGATTTCCACACACACGGTTGACTAGTATACACTGCGCATCTAAGGCAACTCACAATATCTCCTCCGTGAACTGTGTAGGACATCCTATGGAAGGGACTGAAATTACAGACGTCTGTCGTGCAATTAATTGTGCCCATATTGAAACTTATTACCTACTTTTGATTTGCTGAATTAATTACAATAATTTCATTGCGTCACACAAAATACATACCCCTTCACAACCTCATGAAACCCACAATCATTCCCGGAAGTCCTATACATGATGTAGACATTATAACATTTTATAGCAAACATTACATAATACGTAAATCGATATGAAAATGCACACATGCACTAAAACATTGTAATTCGAGCTTTCGATTAAAAACTATAATCCATGCAGGCATTTTTGTCTGCTATACATAGAACAGACAAAAATCGACAAATAATATCTATCTAGCTATCTAGCTATCTATCTATCTATCTATCTATCTATCTATCTATCTATCTATCTATCTATCTATCTATCTATCTATCTATCTATCTATCTATCTACGATGACATTACAGCCTAATGTTGGGCCTTAACCTATCCTTTGGTAGGAGTTATTAGACAAAGTTAAATTAGTTACGCTTATTTTCCTACAGATGCCATGAATGGTATGCGATCAACATACCGCCCCAATGAGACATCTAGTATGCAACTAAAGTATTACTAAAACGATGAAGATAGATAAATTTCGATTAGAGGACTCTTTATTCAGGCTTAAGGACTTTTACGGGGCTGAAAATCTTCAGACTCGGCACCTATGGCTTAAAGTCTGTCCCGGAGGATTTGCTCCTTGGATTTTTCCATCCTAAAAAGTCCGTCGACCACTAGTCCCACCGCGGCCGACCGACAAATATATTAAAAAATATTGTTGATATATTTACTCAGCTGTTTGTAATAACCCTTCTCTATTGTTCGGTTTATTGGCACGATGAAGGAGGAAATGATCATGTATCATTGAATACATATGGCAGACAAGGAAGTTGACTGACCAGCCCTGTCACATCATCGCATAGGCATATTCAATTAAATAGAAATAAATGAGTGAAATGAGTATGGAATCTTGAGGTTTTGACAAGGGAAAAAGAAAAAAAAAACGAGAAAATCATCCCCTGGCTCCGATTCGTCTACCCCACATAGTGGCAGAAACGCAAAATGGGGAACATTGTATTTATTTTTGTCAGGAAAAATAGGCGTAGATGATTTTAGAATAAATAATTATGATGAAGACCGAAATTGGGAAATGTATATTTATACACCCACATTAGACGGGACTGAATAATTCAGTAGTCTATATATATATATATATATATATATATATATATATATATATATAACGGGCTTCCAATATAAACCCGGACCGGCCTCACGGGGTTTCACCCGTCAGGCAGCGCTCTCTCCTCGTCCGCATTTCACTCTGCCAGCCGCTCGTCCTTGAACTAGTCAGTTTACTATCGTTCGACAAGATGAGACGTCAGCTGACATTAGAGTAGCGCATTTATGTGTGTAAATGCTATTATAAATACGAATCAGCTCGTCGCGTTCGCGAGGAATTTATTCCGAACTTCCCTGGACAATTACCTCCTTCCAGATCGACAATCCACGATCTTGTGACTAAATTTGAGACCACTGGTTCAGTACAAAATAAGAAACAAACGCGAAGGCGTACGGTTCTCACCGAAGAAAAATTAGACGAAATTGGCGAAAATTTGGAATTTTTAAATTTCATTTTAACTTATAGACGCTTTAACTTCATTTTTTGTCTTGGATAGATATGAACATAATGATAACATTCCATAGGAAGAACATTTATCTTTAACTCATCATTTTCAATCATTCAAACATAAGAAATGAAATCAGAAACTTGACAGTGCCCGAACTACAGCGTGTCAATCTAAATGTGTTTACTCGGTATAAGGCCTGTTTAACTGCGGGAGGACAACATTTCCAACATTTTCTATAAGGTAAGAAACAGTTCAAGGACGGGTGGCAGGCAGGGTGAATTGCGGGAGGAAGAGACAGCACTGCGTGCCGGGTGAAACTACGTAAGGCCGGTCCGGTTTTATATTGGAAGCCCTTTATATATATAGAGTATGAGACTGTCTCTAGTTTTTCTGGGACAATTAACGTATATAACATACTATCCTACATATCGTACTATAGGAAAGGAATTAAAAAAAAGGTATCGGTGCACTCAAAAGTAGCATTTTGGACGCTTAAATGGCTTATGCTTCCTAAACCATAACAAATACACCAAATTAATTTATACGGAATTAAATATTTTAAAAAATTCTACAAAAATGTCGGCGACAAGCATATCTATCTTTACGGATAATACACAATAACCATTTTTGTCTTTCAACACATTGATGCCAAGTAGATCGGGATAAGTAGATTTCCGGGCAACGGCGGAATAATCAGCATGGGATATGTAAAAATAATTACGATATACATTTATAATAAATTTTATTTTTATTTATTTAACTAAATATTAAAACACACATTTAATTTATGAAGACGTAGCAGTTAAGCCGGTATTAGCTAGTTTAGAATACTAACTAATTAACTCGCTGGCACTATCGAACCCGTAGGTTCATGACCGCACGGGCATAAGCTCACCATACATCCCTATCCTGAGCTAATGTTTTCCAATCATTCCCTGTATAATCTACTTCCCTCAAATCATAGTTAATGTTATTCTCCTACCTCATTCTAGGTCTACCAACTGGGCGTTTTCCCTCTGGTTTTCCTACAAGAAGCTTCCATGCACATCTTTCATTCCTCATTCGTGCCACGTCTACGAGACTTAACTGTTCTCATTATATCTGGCTTAATATAATACCTAAGTAATTCTTGTTCTAGTAGAATTTTTTTGTAGAAATAACAGCCTATTATTATTATCACTATATTCTACTAACTCGTCTATTAGTTCATTCATTGTAAACAATTCTTAACACAAATCTAATGTTGCGATATAAGTTTAGCATCTAAGTTTTTTTTTTTCGTTGCTTGTTTAGGGATTTAATTTGGCTTCGTAAAACATGCGCTAGACCACTCGCTCACAAGCAAATAACTTATACACATAATGTGAAACTTAACTCAAACACTTGCTTGATATGTAGGCCTGATATCTGAAGTTAATACTCTAAAACCTATATTCTGAATTTTATGGAAAATAAATTGTTCTGTCTATATCTTTTGGCCTATCCTACTATGAGACTTTCCCTAGATTCCATTTTTCTTCGGTCTTCATTTATCAAGTGCATTTTAAATGAGACTTTACGTTCTTGCTATAGGAAACAGAAAATTACTGTAATAAATCCACGATTTCCGACCTACTAAAAATTTTTGATGGAGAAGGGAATAAAACCGTTGCAGACAATTCTAGCTGTGATGTTTCATCGGAAGTAAGTTCAAAACTTGATTGCGATCTCGATTCAACTCATCTAGATTTTATGGATAAGTGACTATTTGATTTCACTGCGTTCGTTTATTGACATTTACGTCACGCCAGTACGCACAACTGTTCTTTATTCATTTCCATAACATAATGATAAGAAGCATCTATTCATGTCTCATATTAAAACAGCACAGGAAATATTAAAAAAAAAATGAAAAGAAAAAGAAAATTTAATGGCGCGACAGACTTAGAAGGTCTCACCTACCAGCCAACTATTGGCCGTACATCCATACGTGTTACATCAACCAGTCAGTATAAGTGTAATATGTAATCAGCTTGTCGAGCTCCCCAGCCGTTGCAGCAGGTTTTCTTAAATTGGACCCGTTGCTCATCATAGGTACGCAATGCTGGGTGGGTACTATCCAATACTGGCTGAAATTCCATGAGAGAATTTCTTCTCCCATTAGGACTCGAACCAGCGCAAGTCCTGTAGCTCTGTACCAAAGCGCCATGCTTTAAACCGCTCGGCTAAGGTGCGGGACTCAGGAAATTACATCTTATTAATTTAGTAAATTATAATAATTGTTTGTTTCAATTTATTTTTGACGCTTCAATGTCATTGGTCTTCTTGTAAGCCTTTTTGGGTATGATGATACAGTCCTGGGTTTAATTATGATATTGTAGCTATAAACTTTCTCTAAAAAAGAATCATCCACATTCCACCAGGGTTTGGGTGTGTGTGTGTGTGTGTTTGTGTGTGCGTGCGTGTATGAATCTCTTAATTATCACAGTAATCTGCGAGTTGTGTAAGGATGATTTCACTTTTATTTATAGTTGCTTTAACATCTAAGTTCATATTACTTTTAGGTATTCTATGTCTATCCAGTAGGGTGCGTGTTTCTATTTTATTTGTCAAGTGAAGAAATTAACTGATTTTAATTTTAATAAAAGTATTAAATGGTGACTGATGAAATAGATCCTAGAAATGAAATGCCAATAACCTTGGTAAATGAGGAAAACCAGATGAAAAAACTCAAGTTGATCAGCACAGCCGTTTGAACCATGACCTCCCGAATACGAATATCAATCGCTACTACCTGAGCCAACTTCCTCGGTATTGTTTTTAAATAGTGTTTTTGATTTATCAACATTTCTGCCGCAAGTGGTTGCACACTTAACATAGGTAGGTTCCTAGTTCGGGTTTCGGTCTCTTCGTATGCGGATCTTGGTGGTCAAATCGGAGTCAGGGAAGATTTTTCTCAGGAGTTTCTCCCGTTTTCTCCTGTCAAAAGCTTCATTTCACCACTTCTCCACACGCACGTGATCCATTTCGTTCTACTGTATTTCATGACACTTCTCTCTGTAATGGAAGATCAGGCGTGGTCAGCCGGCGTCTTTTTATATTAGACCGTCAATGCTAGGTTTTATATCATATCATTCCTCGACTTGACATTATCACGGGGGGCAACTTCCTTTACTTGATAATGCCCTTGCTTTAGCTATAGCCTTCTTAGTGATCAGTCGTGCGCAATATACACTGTTCATTGCGTTTTTTCAAACATTTTTGCCGAAATAAAATATTATGAATTTCTAAGCACGGCCACTTTAGTTTTTAGAGGAACTGCGTGGTTTCTCCAACGTTTACACATTCCCTTACACATTTTCATATTATCAACTGCTAACATTACTTAGGTTATATTGACAAAGACATTTATTTTTGTCGGTGTTCTATATTTTTAGTAATTTTTCAAGTCTTGTCTTGTCTTCTAAGCCCATGTTTTCCATTAACGAGATTTAGGCGCTCTCCCCCCCTACAGGGAAGAAATTGAACCTTACTAATTTAGTTACACTAGTTTTCGTATAGATGTCACTGGAGTGGCCCTTGGTCAGCGTTCCACCTCATACCGACATTTAGGAAACCAAGGTAGTACTAGGACGGGAAAATTCAAGCTTAAGGATCTTTTACGAGCCTGAAAATCTTCAGACTCGTGACCAATGGCTTAAAGTCCCTCCCGGAGGACTTGCTCCTTGGATTTTTCCGTTCTAAAAAATCCATCGACCCCGGCCGGGATTGAATCCGCGACCCTCGGGACCAGAGACAAGGAGCATAACCACTAGTCGACCGCGGCGTACCGAGATAAAAATATACTGTTTAATTATTTATAAAAAAAGGGGTATGTTCGATTACAAGTATTTTATATGTAGATGCGTAATATAATTCAATTACATCAATGTATTGCAAGCTTTATGACGTCACTATTCAACTAAGAAATATTAAACTGTGTTGATTGTTGCTTGGTTAGAAATTTGACGCACCGGGATTCGATTGTTTGACGTCACAGTGCGCATTCAATTCAGAGATACGTCGTATGTTTTGAGTTTTGCTATGGAAACACGGACTTAGGCACTTGTGGTAGTCACTTCTATAATTAACATGAGCAGACTCTGCATTTGTGAAATATGTCTTAAACACGTGAACATTTTATGCAAACAGTTCTTAATGTCGTTTTTGCTTTAAGATTACAATGCGTTTGTCGTATCGCTCGGGTATTGTTAGAACTAACACGAAATTTCCCTCACTCTTTCACTTGAATTTCCCTTTTCTTCACCCTCCTTCACTGTGCGAGGGTTCCCGATTTTCCTTCAAATTCTCTCGGAACTCCCTTTGCTACAAACTATTACTAGGCAAGAAGATTCTCTAATAACGAGTCCTAGAGGGCGAATCAATTTTACCTTCATGGTTGGTATTTCCGCCGCCACTGCCCCTTTACTATAATATAACCCACCGACAGTGGCTAAATTTTACCCATAATATAGAAGAAGTTATAGCTTGAGTGAACAAAAGCATAAAGGGAGTTAGAGCAAGAACTTTGAATGAAAACCAGACTTGGTTTATCAAGTAATTCACCTCTTCATCAGACGAATTCGTTATTTAGTAAAAACTTCAATTATTTTATCTCAACTTGTAAGTTAAGTATTTTCAACCCACAAACCACTGGTGTAAAGAGTAGGCCTATATACATATACTGTAGACCAAAAGTGTGTCCAATGCCACCCACTGAAAATGTTGTGCTTCGAGATCCGCACTGGATGGGTAGGTGACGTTAATGAGTTCTATTTTCAATTGAAGCACCACTTTTCGTATACGATGTACTCTTGTATTGTGTACAGAGAGAAGTATAGGATGAGTGTATGTTTATATGGGTGTGTGGTATGAAGTAAGTTGTATGGGGGGTGATGTTGAAGAGAAGGGAGAAAGTGAAACCCGATGCTGGTACGTAGCCTACTCCTGTCGAAAAGCACCATGGAGGACGCCAGGCTTAATTTCTTCATTCGACGGACGAATCACTATTAACTCTACCACAGCCTTCTCAACGTATGAACTGAGAAGGGATTTGCAATTTAATTAGGAATCACGTGCACAATCGAGCAATTAATAATTTACAACACACCTACCCTTCCGGGTGTTAGATTTAAAATTGTATAATTAAATAAATTAAATTAAATTAATTTTACAACTAAATGAATTAAATAAATTTTACAATTAAAAAATTCAACCTCGTCGATATCGAACCCGGGCCTGCTAATCAGCAAGCAGGCATTCTAGCACCCTGAGCCAGCATGACAATATATACTTCTTCTTCTTCTTCACTTCCTGGTTTAGGCATTAATTGCCTATTCCATCTTCACTAATAGATCTGAGACCATCTCTCCCGAGGACATCCGACATCTCTTCTTCCTCTTGGAAAATAATGAAAGATTTTATTCGGTAATCTACTTTCTTCCCTTCTTTCTACATGTTCTTTCCACTGAATCTTGTTGTTAAATATCTTTTCTTTTATGGAGTAGATCTGCAGTTCTTCGCGGATATCCTCGTTTCTTATCTGGTCTATTTTAGTGCATTCTTTTACACTTCTTAAAAATTTCATCTCGGCCGTATGGATTTTACTTTCTTGTTTGGTAGTGATAATCCAAGATTCACTCCCATACAAAAGGACAGGAACTGCCATTGTTTTATAAAAAATAATTTTGTTTGTTTATGGCCTCTATTAGTCCACCGCTGTGGTCTCGAGGTAGCGTGCCTTGTCACGCAGTGGGCTCGTGTTCGATCCCCGGTCGGGGCAGTAGGACAAATGCCAGGAAAACTTTAAGGCCTAAACGGTCCCCGAAATCATATGGCCGTCATCATCATCATCCTTATCATTATCATCACCACCATCATCATCCTTCACCGGTGTGGAAAGCAACGGGAAAGCTACCACACCTACCATTCCCTGATTAAGCTGCAAGCAGTGAAGGACCTGCCTTCGGGCAGAATTGCTATGGATGGATGGATGGATGGATGGGCTTTATTATTCAATGTTCTATTTATTATGCCACAAATAGCTTGAAACTGATGAGTAGTATATACAAACTGAAAGTAACAATAACAATAATTGTTACGTAATTATTATGCAGATGTAAGTGCAAATTACAAACATTAAGTAGAAAATGTCCAGTTTTTCCAAACAGTTCTACTCGAATTAATTTATACTTAAGATTTTTATTGCAGTTATACTTCATAACATTTTAAAGAAAATATTTTCAATTGACAAGATTTACAATTTTACGAATTAATAAGAAAATTGATTTATGCTCTACTGTTTAAAGGTTGTATGACACAGTACACAAGGGATATAAAATGGGAGGAAAAAATGCTTTTAACATTTTTCTGTACGATCATCGTCATCATAAATGACATTACATCCCATTTTGAGTCCTGGACCGCTGACAACCTCTTCCTCCATTCATCCCTGTCTAATACCTTCCTTCTCCATCCTCTTATACGAAGCTTCTTAAGATATTCTTCTATTCCACCTAACCATCTCATCTTCAGTGTGCTTATTCTACTTCTTTCAGGTTTCAGTAGTGTATTTTAATAGGACTGGCCCTCTGCCATCCTGATAACATGCTTAACCCAACGTAATCTAGGTATCTTTATAAAATTAAGAATATCAGGGTCTGTGAATAAGGAGCACAATTCATGATTTATCTTATTCGCCATCTTCCTTTTTTCATTCACTTGTACAAAATCCTCGTAAGGACTTTTCTCTCAAAAACCCTGCGTTGTTCTTCGTTACTTTTGCAGTGTCCAACACTCACTGCCACATGTAAGGACAGACCTTAGAGATTTACACAAGGTCAGTTAAGTTTTAAATTCACCAAATGTGAGTTTAATGTGTTTTCTGAGGGCATAATAATAATAATAATAATAATAATAATAATAATAATAATAATAATAATAATAATAATAATAATAATAATAATGATATAATAATAATAATAATAATAATAATGCTTTATTTTAGCTGGGAGAGTTAAAGTCATAAGACCTTCTCTTCCACTCAACCAGCGAATAGTAAAATTATACAAAAATTAC
>JASPKZ010003442.1:162500-507500 GCA_030220185.1 Diploptera punctata
GCCTGTTAGACTTCTTCCCCAGTGATTGGAATTGATTCATCTTTGATTTGTTCTGATCTTAGGGCCTATTGATCAATTCCAAATTCTGTTATTGGTCTTATTCCTTAGAGAGACTCTTCAAAGTTCTCTTTCCATCTCCTCAATATACCTTCTTTATTATTTATCAGTTCTGCCTCTTTATTTCTACAAGTGAATATTCGAGGTGTACATCCTTTCTGCCTGCAATTTTCTTCCACTCTTCATAAAACCAATCACTTTTGATTTTTTTCTCCCCAATTGTTTCCACAGCCAGTTCATGAATTTTAGATTTAGCATACATTGTTTCTATTGATCAGTTTCATCCTGTTTTTTATTTATTTTTCTTCACGTTGCTGTCTAATTTCAGGCACTTTTAATTTTTGTGCATCAAATTTATTAAAATCTGTTGTTTTAAAAATCATCGAGTTTAAGATTCCGTAAAGTATTGCAAGAGAACTGCTAACCACTGCATGACGAAACCTACGCAAGAGAACTGCTAACCACTGCATGACGAAACCTACCTTGAAATTTCTCCCAGAGAAGCGTTATGATCTACAAAGGCCGTATTAAAAATATATATGACTTTTTAACAGCAAATCACAGAAATCGAAGCCAAAATCCAGCAATGGTAACTCAGTTACGGAGCAGATGGACTCCCTACTTGAGTAAGAGCGGAGTTGTTTTTCTTTTGTATTTTTACACAAGAATAAAATACATAAAATAATAAAGAAATATTGAGGAAGACGGAGTGTAAAATACAAAAGAAAAGAAGGTATATACAATTCATTTATAATAAAATATATAGTCTCAATGGTATAATATAAAATTAAAAAAATGAATTTCATAAGTAAGAGTGGAGTGTAGTGTGGCGGGGCATGGCGCGGACGGCATGTAGTGAGGGTTATCCATTCTTCCGAGTTTCTAGTACTTTCCTATAGTTTAAATGAGAGGTTTGGCGCTGGATTTGAATGCCTTGCTGTTAGAAACGGTACATGTATATATATTTTGGCACGGCCATAGTATATTACAAAAGTCTCTGGGAGAAATTCCAAGGTAGGTTTCGGAATCCAATGGTTGACAGTTCTCTTGTTAATTAAGATAACATAAGAAAATGATTAGTTTCAGAATTTGCTCCTCTATAGTTACGAACATCTAATATATCACTATTATGTCTGGATTCTACAAGTATAAGATCAATTGGTTTGAGGTGTCATCAGGAAATCTCCGTGTTTATTCACTATCTGTTTATTTGAGAAGAAAGTATTTGCAATACTCAATTTACGTGAAATTAATTAATAATTAATTATATTGTAAAATTAATTAATATTTTTCCATTCTCATTACTTATATTATGTAAACTATGTTCACCAATATTAGCAAAAGAAATAGGTCTAGCAATAGGTCTAGCTTCCTCTTCCTTTCCCACCTTAGCAGTAAAATCTCCCAAAAAAACTTTAAGGTCAAATTTATGGCAAGCATATAGACCCTTTCAAAATATTCAGTTAACTGATCGTTAAATTTTTCATCCCTATCTTCAGTAGGTGAATGGATACTTATTAATGCATATTTATGGAATCTTCCTCTAATTCGTAAAAAATATATTCTTTCATTTATTGGTTTCAAATTGATGGTACTTTTCCTAATTTTACCTGTCACAATAAATAATGTTCCAAATTCGTGTTTCTTTTATGACAGGTATTAAATATTGTCTCCTGTTTTCTTTCTAGGTTTCCTTCATCCAACCATCGCATCTCCTGAATTGCTGTAGGCCTATATCAACTCATTTGTCAGATTATTAAATGGCCTTGCTCTATATATTGATAACACATTTCAAGTTGCAATCCTCAAATCATGATTATTTTTTCCTTGAGGTTCGTCTAGTGGGACGTGCGGCTTCAATCTTATTCAGTTTCTCAACATTAGATTTGTTTACAGCACAGGTTTGTCAGCCCTATGCCAAACTCCCAACCTGGAGGGCAGGATTTCAATTCATTTGCCCGGAGTCAGGTTGGCCCGACTGTACCCTAAAACACCAGGTGTTCATTTTAGTTGCCTTGTACAACGCAGATTAACTACGTTAGGGCAATTCTTCTACCCGTCCAATATACAGGGATTTTCGCGATAGACTTTTAAAATAGTTAAACAATTGAATATGATTAATAGATATTTCTTTTTAATAATACACAAAGATAATTGTTGACATTACTGCTGTACTTAAGTACTTTATCTGCAAATGCCAAAATAAATACTTCATTTTACGTTCTTTGTATAAGGTCTACTATGTGAAAAATTAAACCTGCTCTAGCCATCATTATTATTATGCAAAAATGTTTTTGTTTCGAGAAAATTATACATTTATGTCCCAAACATATTTGATTTTAATTTATACAACGAGCCCTCATTTATGCTGCTTCCATTCCGTATGTACAACAATTTTAAAAAGCTTTATGGGACCACTGGATACAGTTATTTTGACATGTGAAATTTGCGGGATAATGCTGTCTATATATATATATATATATATATATATATATATGGCATGATAAGAAACATAAATGCCTGGACGGGATTCGAACCCGGAACTCTGAGTCTGTACCTCAGAATGTTATCCATTACACCACCAGGCGAATCCAATTCAAACACTTATTTTTCTTATATATGTATTATATTCTCCATTACTAATAGATGTCGCGAGAACTCTGTCTTCATTGCCATCTAGTAGCTGACTATAACAAGTAAGCAAATTAAGGAGAATATTTTTACTTTATAGCAGTGACGCTTTATATATATATATATATATATATATATTTCGTGTCACGTTGTTTGTCCGCGATGGAATCCTAAACTACAGAACCGATTTTAATACAATTTTGCACACTGTGTGCAGTTTTATCCAACTTGAGACTTAGGATAGTTTATAACTAAATTTATAGTCGCATTATTTTCTTATTGCAAATTATTTGTTTATTATTTAACAAAGAGTTGTGAGTTCCATACAATTCTAACAGATGACGGTGTAATTATCTGTGAGTTCCATACGATTCTAAGAGATGGCGGTGTAAGGTAATTGGTTTGTTATTTAACAAAGAGAGATCCAGATTGCTGTGCTTTTTGTTGCAACCGCGAATTTCAATTGAATTACAAATATTGATTATTTCATAATTTATGTGTGTTCAGTGTTTATTTTATTTTCAATATTATTAATTTCGTGTGTAACTATTAGTTTTAAGTAATCTGGCTGAAAGACAGCATTTTAATTTAAATTTTTAACGTATACCTTAGCCACAGCAACGCGTGGCTGGGACTTCTAGTATATATATATATATATATATATATATATATATATAAGCTACCTTATTTGCATCTGCATCGAAAGTTCGCGGGTTAAAATCTAGCCGAAATTCTACGGCCGTGAGTGTCTTGACTATGCTCTTTTTTTTTCGGACGTGTGCTGGGGGAAGTATCGTCGTAAAATCAGCAATTTAAGAATGAGAAGACAAATGGAAGTGTATGAAATATAAGCATGGCTCCAAGAAGGAACACACGAGGCAAAATTAGTATACCTAATAAAATATTGGTATTATTATTAAATAAAAAACACAAGTACTAATTTGAACATTTGAATATTAAAATATATAACAAATAATTTGATATATGTCAAATTGAATAAAATCAATTAAAGAAAATTAGTTTTTTAATTAATTTCTCATTCCAATAGCTAAATATGTTCAAGTTAATTGACTCATAACTCTGGGTAACAAATTTTGGGCAACTGTTTGTTGCTCTCAGTTTTTTTCATGGTTCTTATATAATTTAGGCACCCTGAGTTAAAAAATGTCAGTTTCACATACATAGCATTAATAGTTCTATGGAAAATTAATATATTTGAAAATGTGGGAATTAATACAAAAATGTATCCACAAATATAGATGGAATAAATACCAGCTTATGTTGGTATTGAATCTGATGATATGAAAAGGGATTTTATTTCAGCATCACTGACTTGGCCGTCAAATTTATTAAAAATGAAGTTGTGACCGCCATTTTCTTTTGTGTTGCAGTGGATTGTCCTTCACCAAACTCTAAACATAGTCCCCCAACATGTTTATATTCCACCTGCCCTGATATCTTGATTCCATATTTTTGAGATCGTGATGGAATCGTTCTCCACGTTCTTCACTCACATCGCCCAAATTTGGTCTAAATAAATCCAAATGTGAATGCACGTAATGTAATTTAGTCGACATTCTGCAACCTAATGTAGGATATGTACTCAGCAAGTTCTCAATCAACTCTCGGTAATTGGGACTCTTCTTGTTTCCAAGGAAGCCATGCACAACATTATGAAATGCTTGCCATGCACTTTTTCACCTGGTGCAATCTTTTGTTCTATCTAATTCTTGCGGACTCCAGACAGCGGGTTTATTTGAGGGTCCTGTAAAAACTCCAGCAAATACTTTTGCATCAGAAAAACGTGGGAACATAGAGCGAATATGTTGCAAAGCATCTGACGATTTAACCATAGTTCTAACGTAATGTTTTTCTAGTCGCATTTTAATATGGAGAGGTGGTAGTAAGATCTTCTTCCTGTCAATAAGATGGTTCATGTAGAACATTACGTAGGTCGCTAGATAAGTTCTGAGATGTGCAACAATGGACCATGATACAGTTTCCATACCTATAATATATTTTCAAACACTCTCCAGCACATTCTATAGACGGTTACATCCTCTGGAACCACTTCTGGACGCAGCCACGCCACTCGATCTCAGACATTGAACTAAAATCCTCCAACAGCATCTTCTGGGTTAGGAAATTGGTGTCCGCGCATGCAGTTCTTCACGTTCGGGAATAGGAAATAGTCGCACGGGGCTAGGTCCAGACTGTAGGCTGAATGAGACATTAATTTCACCAGTATATTTTCCAGAAATCTGATTGTTGCATTGGATGTATGCAAAGAGGCATTGTCATGGTGGAGCAGAATTCCCCGCAGTCCAGTCTTTGGCCGCTTCTGCTGAATCTTTGAGAAGACTTTGGGGAGACAGACTTCTGTACACCATTCAGCAGTAACTGTCCTCTGATCCTCTAGCACAACTGTAGCCAGATGACCACTTGTTGAGAAGAAAGTAGCCAACATTTTCTTCCCCACACTCCTAGGCCTTTTGACTTTGGTCGGAGGATCCTCATCTGGGAAGACCCATACCTATGATTGTTGCATTGTTTCACGGTCATACTGGTAGATCCAAGTTTCGTCACCTGTTACTATGTCTGACACCCGGCGGGAGTCTCCTATGTTGAATCTCGCCAGCATTTCTCTGTACAATTACACCCTAGTGTGTTTATGCCCTTCTGACAAGTGGTATGGCACCCATCGAGAATAAATTTTCCTCACACTTAAGTATTGGTGCGGATTGGTGGAAACACTTGGCGAACTAATCCCTAGGGCCCTCTCGATGCCCTTACAGGTCAGTCATGGATCTTCCTTAAACAGAGTCTCCACTGCAGAGACGTTTTCTTCTGTCAGCACTGTTGCTAGCCTCCCACTTCTCCCTTCATTTTGAGGGATGTTCTCTCACCCCTTAAATTCAGGAAATTAGCGGAAAACTGTTGCACGTGAAGGGGCAAGGTCCCCAAATGTTTGTGTGAGTTGCTGAAGTGTTTGCGACTCATATAAACCACACTTAAAATAATATAAAATCATAGGAAGAAAATACTCCCTCTCAAGCTCCATAGGACACGTTTGATTTTACCACGCACAGACTACTTCACAAGGTTGCTACTCAGAGACAACTGAAAGGAATCGTATCTACCTGCTATGGTTTTGACGTTCGAGGGTTGGGCTTTCAAATGGTATATTAGTTTATTGCATTTCTGTCGCCATACTGTCGTGTCTCAAAACTTATCTCGTATTTTCTCCTGGAACAAGTTCGTTACTTGAAGGCCACACTTGTTGGATGTAGTGTTGGCCAGTGGCTCGGCTGTCCTATAAACAAAGGAAACATGAATACATGAATGCGATCGAACCGTTAATATTTGGAGAAAAAATAATATTAACCAATCATATACTTAAAATTGAAAAAAGTAACGAAAACAAAAATCGTGATTACTATCGAACCGACGACATTTGGATAAAAATAATAACATATTTAAAATCAGCGCAAAAACTGATTCAGAATCACTTAAAATATGCAAAGGAACATTTTCATTTTTACCCAGTGTAATTAGAGAATAACAAAGGAAACAAAGGTGGGGAAAAAAACCCATGTTTAAATTAAATAAATCAGTTCCACACTGGTTTTATTTCAACGTAGATAGAATTTATAACAAAAAGAAAACACTCAAACTACAAGAAGAGCCAAATAAGCGCCAGAATGACTGATTTTTAAAAGGATCGTAGAGGAAGGGATTGATGGGATTCATCGGGAAGAGAAGTTGGAGAAGATACCAGTTGAGAATGGAATCCTGAACCTCGTGTCATATTGTAAACAAAGAGAACACTATTCAGAAATAAAGTAAAGCCGAGAATCTTCTGTCGTGCATTTATCGCCTAAAGAAGAGTATTAAATGTAGAATAATACTTGCGGTAGATAAAACAATGGAAACACCTTCCAAATCTTCATTAATATGGTGTAAAACAATAATTATTCTTTAAACAGCTGTAATTCTTCTTGGAATTTTCATACAACTCTCTGCTTTCTATGAACATCTTGCAGCATTCCTCGTGAAATAATTATTATATATATATATATTTATTTATTTATTTATTTATTTAGGAGAGAAAGGAAGTGGAGATGTTGTCCTTAATCTAGTTACATCAAGTTGTCTTAACAATATTCAGGTTTGGAGATCTGAAACACTGAGTGCGCATGGTCCCCTAAAAGTCCCTAATACACCTTAGCAATCTATTTACCATTAACTGCGGCAATAAGACCTACAAAATACCAAAATACTACTGCTCAAAGCATCATTGAACCTCCTCCATATGTAAGTGAAGACACTAAGTAACGTGGGTTGCAAACTTCTTTTCGTGTTCGCTAGACATATTTTCTACAGTAAGAGAGGGAATATAAGCGTTGACTCATTAGACCATATTACGTTATTTTTAATCATCAGCAGTCCACGATTTGTGTTCATGTTAACATCACTATTTTCGGTTTAATGCATTATTGTATGTATTCATTTGTTTCCAATTCCTGCTCTACCATAAATATCTCATTTATGCAGCTCTCATTTGACTGTTCTAGTGTAAATTGGTGTAAATGTGTTTTTTATTCTGTAGTCACTTTATCTGGAGTAGTTTTATGGGCTTGAAAACAATCTTCATCAAAATTCTCGAAATTTAGCTTCTGTTTGCGACCATTCTTCCTTTTTGCATAAGATATTTACCCGTAGAAAAATTTGGTAGTTTCAGTCATGGTAGTTCCAGCTGCCGGACACAAACAAAATTGTACTTTTTTAAATTCACTCAGATCATACATCATAAGTCTGGTTGCACAAGTATAACTACAGGAGAAGAAATCCTTGTGTAGTGAACTGCAGTACTATTCGTATTCCCATACAACTTAAGGCCTCTTTACTCGCTACGTCTTATTGTACGTTTTGTCGATCGTACAAAACGAACGTTTGATACAGTATTTACACAGTAACGTTTTCCTCTCCATTTCTACCTCAGTTCCAATCCAGATTCGAGTTGTAATGTATTATCAGTGATTTTTTCTTATTTAAAGTGAGAAATACATCATTAATTTGTTTATGGAGGAAGCTAGTTTTCTATTTTCGGCTTTTTACAGCTGCTGCCGTCTTCCCGTGCCAAACCTCCAAAGCCTACGATCTTCGGAATCTTAAGTGTTTAGCCCTCTTGCTTGCATTACTGTCTTCATGTTTTCCTTCCATTTTAACTTTGGTCTCCCTCTTTTCTTCTTTCTGGTCGGTTGCCATTGATATAGTTGCTTCAGCCATCGCTCATCTTCCATTCTTAAAACATGTCCTAACCACTTTAATTCATTCTCCTCAATTCTTTCAATTATGCTTTCTTCTGTTTCCATTATGTTTCTAATTTCCTTATTTGTGACATGTTCTAATTTTTACTTTCTGGCACTTCTGCGTAAATAATCCATTTCTAAAGCTATAAGTCTATTCTTGTAGTACTTATTCATTGTCCATACCTCACTTCCATACATTGCAACAGATTCCGCCAATGTTTTACCAAGCCTAATTGCTTTCTTTTATTTCATTCCCTCGTAAGGATTCAACGACTGGGAGGGAAAGTGATGAAGAAGAAAAGACAAGATAGTCAAGGGAGTGGCTTCTGAAAAGAAGTCAGTATTCCCATGTCCTGTTACTGAAAGAACTGAGAGGCGAACCTGATTACTGGCGCAATTATTTGCGAATGGATACCTCAGCCTACAGTCAATTACAGAAGTTGGTAACACAATACATATAGAAACGGAACATACAAAACGTTCGTTTTGTCGCAAAATGATGCTTCTCCCGTCAATTATTCATCTGACCTTGGATTTTATTCCCACTCGACAAGACGTACGTTTTGCTGTTTACATGCCATATTTTATCGGCTAGGATTTGCTCTGTCTTATAAAACGTACAATAAGACGTAGCGTGTAAACCGGCCTTTACTTCACTTCAATCTGAAATCTGCGCGGTGTTACACAATTACTATCATCTCTGTCTTCATCTCGAGGTTTCAGTTCATAAATACTATCAAGTATAAGTGTTCACCCGAGTTAAACAGTCCCAATAAATTCGTTATGCATATGATACAAATAACACAGCTGTAATAATAATTTAGGCCTTCAGTTTATGGTTTCCGCTTATTTCATATAGGAAATACCGTACACGCCTAAGGTGAAAGTTTCATGTGTTTTAATTGGCAAAAATATATAAGTAACAATAATATCGGTAGCAATAGCAAAAAAAATAAATAAATAAACTGTTCCCATTACGATCATTAGGAGGCCCTTGAAGTAACAGGAGGTTAAGGCTCTCAGCTTTTTAAACTGTCGGAACGAAATGTGAGCCGGGGCGGCCGTTTTTTCCCCAACTAAAACGTACGAGCTAGAGGCTGAGTCGATCCTAGGAATGTGGTGCCGCCAGAAGGTTTAAGCCAGTTTAAAAATATTGACCCGATCGGAACTGAACCTTCGACCTTTGAAGTATAGCTTATTGTTTTAACCAACTATACTACTACTAATAATAATAATAATAATAATAATAATAATAATAATAATAATAATAATAATAATAATAATAATAATACCTATAAAATTTATTGTAAATCACAGTTGGGGTTATTTAGTAAAACATTTTAAAATATTAAAAAAGAAGGTACCTGATATTGATTTCCGTTTTAAAAAAGACTTCTTCAATTAATTAAAACCATGTTGGCCTTCTAGAACATGTTCCATCTTTGGCATGTCATTTGGTAGACAGAAATCCATTTTAATTGAGGACGACTGATATATATGTATATATCAGGTACATATTTTAATATTTTAAAAATATAGCAATTATGATGATAATGGTAGTGGTGATGATGGTGAAAATAAATAGCACAGTCACAAAATAATGTATGGCTGTATTAACTATTTTTATATTGTTCTGCCCTAGGGCAGGTTCTTCACTGTAATCATAGCATTTCCATGCTAAGCTTTGCAGTTTTACTAGGGAATTATAGGTGTGGTAGCTTCCCATTGGTTTGCACATCGATGATAATGATGATAAGGATGATGATGATGATGATGATGATGACCAGATAATTTTTGGGGACCTTTTGGGCCTCAAAGCTACCTGCCATTTGTCTTATAGGTGAGGAAAACCCCGAAAAAGCCTCACCCAGGAAGCTTGTCCCGACCGGGAATTGAACCCGGACCTGCTGCATGCCAAAGTAGCGCGCTACCTCGAGACCACAGCGGTGGACTTAATAACTAATAAACATTAAAATATAAATTCACTTTTTTTTATAAACTATTACTTAGAACACATCTGAATATTTTTTATTCGTATATTTTATTTCAAGTGAACTGTCAGCGGTTTATCTTATGAGATAGAAGATGTGCTGGTTTTAATAGAGGCGGTTTGAAATTCACTAACTACGTACTACATTCATTCTCTAAATATGCAATATTAATAAATACAAGATTTTACCTTGATTTTATCTCGAGCAGTAATCCGTCACGCTTGCTACACAGCTCAAGAGTGAAAAATGTTATTGACTATGTGGCTAGAATGCTTACACTTGTGAAATATGTACTGGAGATTTATACAAATGTTTATGCTGTAGACAAAACAGCGAAAATGTTGAATCATCTACTTTATTTATGAGTTATAAGGGCTCAAAAGGTACCTCCATACAAAAACAATCACTGCTAAGACAAAAACAGACGCGGAATTGGTACTATCAGTGTTAAAAATACGGGACTTTCACCAATGTGCGTATAAAATAATATTCTACGTTTAAAAATACTAATATTTTTTGAAGTTGTGAAATTCGGTCCAAGCGCAAGTAATATTTCAATTTCTGCACTCTCAGAGACCGACCGCGAAGTTTGAACTGGGAAACGATGGTTTAAGCATGGTTGGGTGAAGGAATTAACTGATGCGAGTCATATGACAAGAAAAATACGTACAGAATAAACATCGAAGGAAAATACTTCATTTCTAATGAGACCTGCAGGTTAACCATGCTCATGAAAAGAAATGTACCAGAAAATGTGGCGTTGCCATTATTTTGTATACCCTCTACCTTTGTGCAAAATGTGTTCAGCTTATACAATCTTAAAGCTAATGACCTCAGATTAAAAAAATAAATATTACTGCATAGTTACTGGATATTGGAATTGACAGTTAAATATGAGGACATTGGTATGTACCGAAAGGGTTTAATTCCTGATTTAAAACAAATATTTACACATAAATGTTACTGTATTCATGAAAACTAATACATTTAAGAGTCATCTGCCCTCAGAAGTCCCTTTCGTCGACACTTATAGGCCCGTGAATTTGCATTTTTTGATAACGAATATTCATCCTAAAGGAATCTGATTTGTTTCTGTTAAACAGTAAATTAATTACTCATACTACAGTAATGTTAAAGGAATTATTAAGAATTATTAAAAAATAATACTTAGTTAAAAACAAACTAACTCACAAACACTATAGAACCCATAGGTTCATGGTTGAAAGAACATAAGCTCTCCATAGGTCCCTTTCCTGAACTAATATTTTCCAATCATCCCATGTATAATCTTCTTTCCTTTCATGATTAATATTATTTTCCCACCTCATTTTTGGTCTACCAACTAGGCGTTTTCACTCTGGTTTTCCTAAAAGAATTTTCCATACCCCTCATTCATTCCCCAATCGTGCCACATGTCCTGCCCACCGCAGTATACGTATAAGACTCGGGTGTTCTTATAGCATCTAGTTTCCCATGAAGATCATGTACTGTAGCTCACTATTATGTTGTCTTCTCCATTCGCCTGTTTGTTTATCTTTCTTTCGTCAGAACAGAGAAGAATTGTATTTGAATATAGACCAACAGCTTGAATGAAATATTCAATCGTAACTTACTATTATTTTATTTTTTATAAGATTGTTATCACAAACTATTGTAAAACAAGCTTTCGAAGTGTTTGTAAGCGGAGTGCTAATAATTAGGTAACTTTACAGCTACTAACGCCACTGTCTATAGATTTTTTTTCTGCTGTAATGTTTTCTTTCTCTAGAAGCCATGTTTTCTCTTTCATCTTAAACCTTCTTTGAGTTCTCTCATATCCCAGTAGATCCGAAAGCTTCTTCCAAACTTTCACTGCAAAGTTAGTTCCTTAGTTTTTTTTTTCTGTTCTTTAAACACTGTGACCATTGGCTACAATTTTGCCACGAAGATCCCGACTTAGCTGATCCTTCTTTTTCTTTTTTTATAGAATGGTTCATACTCGACCACCATAAATTTTTTTACTAATGTTGTGTATAATAGATTACAACTAATTCCATAATATGGTTTTATATATTTTTTCAATAACTATTCTAAAAAAATTGTATTATTTGTATACTTCAATATGGTTCAGTATTGGTCTATGCTATTTGTTTCCCTGGTTTTTGGTAAGCGTAAAGATAAATTAATAACTAAAAAGTTAAAAGGTAATTGATTACGATAAAAATGTATACTATTATATAATTTTATCACCATTAACATGGAAATTTTGTTTTAGGCTGGGTTGAGCTTGTTGCATGTCTCAAGATGTTCTTGATTTCTCCAGCGTTGTGTGTGTATTCCTCCGTATCTGTGTCCTTTAGGATTTTTATTGGAATATCCTATTTATTTAATTTCAATTACATCCAAATATTATAATAGGTTTATTTAATTAACTGTCCTAATTATTGGTTTAGTTCAAGATTGGAATCAATGGTCCCTTTTAAATTATCTTTGATATATTTTAAAGAAAACATAATTAATAATTCAATTCATAATCATATTAATAAATATATTGATATCTGGCGATAATGATACAATTTTGGCAAAAATGTATTTATATTAAAAAGAAATAATATATCCGATTTTAACCATGTTGACACATTTTTCCGGCATCAACGATTTGTCTTCAATTTCATTTTATAATTTTCCTCCATTCGTCTCTATTATACAGTTATTCCTCTATTTCCTAGTTTCTCTAAGCCCTTGGATCCATGCGAGATTTGGTCGTTCTTTCCTTCTCGTTCCTGATGGTGTCCATTCCATTATTTTTTTGGTAATCTTTCATCCTCCATTCGCCTAATACGCCCGTACCATTTTAGTTGTTTTTCTTGGATAAATTCTACAATCGAGTTTTGCACATTCATGTTCTCTTTTATAACATAATTTCTAATTTTCTCTCTTCTTGATATCTCAGCACATCTTCTCCAATAGTTCATTTCTGCTACCATTAGTTTTCTTTTCATCTGATAATTTATAGTCTAAACCATAAGCCATAATACTTCTAACTATTGTTTTAAAAATTTTAACTTTACTTTCTCTTTTGATATGTTTATCCCATAATGTTCCACTCAGGGCAGATATTACATGTTTTCCTGAATTTATCTTTGATCTTATTTCCTTTTCCTGCTTGCCATCTTCTGTAATTTTTACTCCCAAATATTTGTATTCCTCTATGTGTTTAATTACCCTCATTTAATATAAATAGTAATAATAATAACATTAATAATAATAATAATAATAATAATAATAATAATAATAATAATAATAATAATAATAATAATAATAATCCACAGAGAATGTCACAGAGGAGAATCCCGAAGTAAAAAATTAGTCTATATGCCAAGAAGAAGACCTGAGAAGAGATGGAAAGGTGAGAGAATGTAACAGGCACAGCCTAAGCCATGAAGTGAAAAAAAAAACAACAATAATAATAAATATTTCTAATGTTATGAGGACATTTCCGTAAATTACGAGTACAACACTGATGTTTCGCGTTTAGCATTGTTTCATATAAGCTTAATAATACATTTAATGTACACGACTTGGCACCACCGCAGTGTAAGTATTGAGTATGATGTGCACTGAATGAAGAATTAATAAGTTACGTTGAAATTACTCATAAAAATTTAAACATCGGAACTGAATTTGTATGTACCTTTAATAAATTCCGCTTAATTCCATTCAGATCAGACTTGTAGATTTACCATAATTTATGGCCTAGACGTATTAGAAGTAGGCATAAATGATAGAGTACCTATATAGATCAGGGTCTTTTTTAAACCATTATGATATTGTGAATTTGAAATATCAACCTATCTGTATCATAATCGGGTCCTAGTATAGAGTTCCTGTATTTCTTGGGGGAAAAAAAATGCATAGGCCCTACAGGTCATTCAGCCGTATCAAACTTAATATTTTTACTTTTCTAACAATTTAGCTTCATAAATGCGAGATTTGAAAAAAAATTGAAATTAAAAACTTAAAATTCAACATTTTTCTTCTCTGCTGTGTATTATAAAAACTGATGAAATTAAATATGATAACGAATGTCATTTCGATTATCAATTGAAACGACACTCGTAACAAAATATAAGGGCATGCCGTAGCGTAGTTGGTTAAGGTAATACACTACAAGGTGGAAGATCGGGGGTTCGACACCTAGTCGGATCAGGATTCTTAAACTGGCCTAACCTTCTGACGCACCATGGCTCTGGGTCGATTCAGCCTCTAAATGAAAATTATACCAGATACTTGTTCAAGGGTAAAGGCAGCCGTCACGCAAGGCTGACAACCCGATTGACACCAAGTGCCGATTGTTTAAAAAGGTGGGAGCCTTAACATTCTACTACTCCAAAGGTCTCCTAGAGCCCACTTTACCTTCATTTTTTACGAAACGTAAACCATTTTTATAATATATTACTAGCTATTACCTGGCGTGAGTTGCTACGCTACAAAGCCGTACATCGCGATAACGAACATAAGGTTTCTATAATCAATTTTTACTTCGGATATCAGGTAAACCCCCACTTCTAATAATCGGGTTTCGATGATTTTTGCATAGTAGGTAGGACGGGGCATGTTCTGACAGGGGTAATTTGTGACACTCTAATTATTTCGGCTTCTAAGAAATGGCAACACTTGTCACACTACTGATAACATTCCTATTCATCCTGCCAGTGTGTAGACTGAAGCTGAAGGAAGACGTGTAACGGGTTTTCAAGTAGTATTGTTTGAAGTGTTTTTGACAGTTAAACTTAATTTTTCGTACCTGGATACTTTCTTACCTGCTACAAAATATAGTGAAGGTGAGTAAAAATGTTTTATACAGACATAAACTACACATATTTCCCTTACATCTGCTATATAAACGTTCACCAATTCACTTATGGTTACCTGTATAATGAGAACGAAACAAAATGGAAGCGGGAGGGGTTAGTTGTGACACAGGTCTGGGGGCAACTTGTGACACTGTCACAATTTACCCCGTACTGACGTTTTAAATTTTAAATTTGCAGATATGGTCCGAACTTATAAAATAAAAACAGAGAGGGGAAATTCTTCTCTAGAAGACTATGAAAGGGCTGCGAAAGAAGTTGAATCTGGAAAATGTAGTTTAAGACAAGCACAAGAATTATTTAAAGTTAACAGAATGTCACTTCTAAGGTACATGCATAAGAAAAAAGAATTCTACCGGAAATAAAATTGAGATGGGGTATCAGAAACCTAGGCAGATTTTCACCAATGAACAGGAACATCTTTTGAATGATTATGCTCTACGAGCTTCGAAAATATTTTATGGTATTACCCCATACGAAATGAGATCTTTAGCACATGAATTTGCTATTGAAAATAATATTAAGGTTCCTGAAAATTGGGATTTCAAACAAAAGCGCAAGCAGTGATTGGTTTTCAGGATTTATGAAACGGCATACAAACTTGTCACTTAGAGTCCCTGAACCAACTAGCTTAAGCCGAAGCACTAGTTTTAATCGACACAATGTCAGCAGTTTCTTTGACAGCTTGGAGGGTGTTCTGGAGAAATGATATTTGGAACATCGATGAGACGGGGATAGGAATCGTACAGAAGCCGTGTAAAATAATTGCTCAGAAAGGAGAAAACCGAGTGGGTGGAATGACATCTGCCGAAAGAGGAACTAATGTTACCATGGTTTTCGGCGTGAACGCTATTGGTAATTCCATGCCCCTATGTTCTTATTTCCGCGGAAAACATTTAAAAGTTATTTCATACGCGATGGGCCAATAGGTTGTATAGGCCGTTTCAATTCAAATGGGTGGATGGCAGGCCCTGATATTTTGGCCTATGGCTGCGGAAAGGCTACTGTTTTTAACAGAGAGGAGACCCTTTAATTCCTTCCATCGAAGGCTTAAAGGAACCGACCTGGACAGTAACCTAGTGTCCAATCCCTCACCTTCTCGTGGTGCAGCTGTTAGTAATCATGCTTATGCATGATGAACGAAAGGGAAGGGCTACTCACCAACAAGCACTGGTCAGCTTGGTGAGTTTTTCTTTTTTGACCGAATTGGTATTACTTCTCCTCCCCATACCAATTCCCTCTTTCAACTTTTCTATCCAGTCTCCCTTGACTGACCTCTTGTTTTCTTTCGACCCTGATGGTATTAGAGTACTCGAGGCCTAGGGGTTCATTTCTCCTTCCTTCCTATACCTACCTTCTCTCAATGGGGTGACGTAACCACCACATGTGGTGCCTACTACTAAACGGTTACAACTAGTTTATTGTACTCCAATACAAACATGAAGCCTTGGAAAAAGAAATACAAATCCGGAGGTAAATAGTCCCCCAATCGGATCTCCGGACGGGGACCTTTCTTCAAGGAAACAAATATACCAAACCAAACTTGATCAAAATCCTCCAGTGGAATACTGGAGGACTATCACAATCTAAAAAGACTGAACTTACAAAAATGCTATCTGACCACCAAATTGATGTATTCACAATTCAAGAAGCAAATCTCACACAGGAACAGTTACAATATTACCACTTCAAGGATTTTACTGTTCACATACTTCCTAAAGGACGACAAATAAGCAGTGGTATTTTAGTTGGAATTCGAAACACATATGACTTCGTCCGTTCAAATTATCAAAGAAATGGACAATGTAAACAAAATTGAAATAATTAAAATTAACATATGGATAAATAAATCTCAGTACCATATATATTCAATTTATAATCCACCAAATAACTCCCCTAATCTTGAACATATTACAATAAACCCAAACACAATTATAATGGGAGATTTTAATGCCCATTCACGACGATGGGGCTATACCAAATCTAATAATGCAGGGAAAATTGTAGAAGACTTATTAAATTCAACACCCATAGAAATAATACACAACAAAGAGGATCCTCCAACATATATACATTACTCTGGTTCAGGAACTAATCCTGACTTACTCTTTGTATCTTCTAATTTATACTCCAAAACCAAAAAACAAATTGTAGAAGATCCTGGCTCAGGACATAGAGCCATCATTGCTACTATTCAACTGGGGAATAACAACTTACTTCCAATGCATCTTAAACCCAGGTGGAACTTCAAAAAAGCCAATTGGAAACTGTACACAGACGAACTGGAAACCAAACTTGAAAATCCTTTAAACGTATCACTTCAGTCAGATCAAATTAACAAATCTATATGCAAAATAATATTAAAAACAGCAAAAAAATATATACCACGAGGAATAGTTAAAAACTACAAACCCTTCTGGAATTCAAAATTAGAAAGAATGAAAATAGACCGAGATCTCGCTAGAAATAAAGCAGAAAAAACAAAAGACCCAAAAGATGTACAAAATTGGAGAAAACTGTGCGCACAACTCAAAAAAGAAATTAACAGCAATAAAAGAGAAAATTTTAATAACTTCCTCCAAAAAATGGATTATAGGAAAGATGGCCAGAAAGCATATAGATTTGTACACAATATACAAAATAAAAAAGAACGGCAAAAAACACCATTTATCCACAACAACAAACAGATTACAAATGAAAGTGAAATAGCCAACAAATTCAACAAACACTACGCTAACACCTATACTTTGTCCTCAGAGAACAAAAAAGAACAAAAAACAATAAAAGAGAACCTAAAAAATTACATAAAATCAACAAGCAGTACAAAAGATAATATCTTTAATAAGAATTTCAACATTAAAGAGTTAAACATAGCCATTAATAGTTTAAAATCAAACAAATCTCCAGGAGCAGATAATATACATGCAGAATTTCTCAAAAACCTTGGCAATAAAGCCAAAACTCAATTGCTCTCCCTTTATAATCTTTCTTGGAACACAAAAGTTCCTGATGATTGGAAAAAAGCTATTATAATACCTATTTCGAAAACAAAAAAATCAACAAATACTTTTTCAAATTATCGCCCAATAGCACTAACTAGTGTAATTGTTAAAACTATGGAAAAAATGATTTCAAATCGATTAAATTGGTATTTAGAAACCAATAATTTACTTTCACCCAATCAAGCTGGATTTAGAGAATTACAATCAACAAATCAACAAATTGTACACCTAAGTCAAGCTATTAAAGACAGTTTCAACAGAAAAGAAGACACTCTGGCAATGTTCGTTGATTTCCAAGGAGCATATGACTCTATTTGGAGATATAAATTATTAGAAAAAATGCAGACTTTAGGCATTCAAGGGAATATGCTACTCTGGATCAGCAATTTTCTCATCCAACGGTTCATCGCTACAAAGTATAATAATCACCTCTCTAAATACCAACAAACACATCGAGGTTTACCACAGGGTTCTGTACTCAGTACCATTCTCTTCAATATCTACATTAATGATCTACCTAAGCATATAGAAAAGCTCGAAACGAAAACCCTACTTTTTGCTGATGATGTTGTAATATGGGTCTCCAAACCGAAAAACCAAAGTCAACAATTAATAACCATAGCCCAACAATCACTAATACAGTTAGAGAATTGGACATCCCAGAACTTAATGAAGATAAATATACAGAAAACAAATTATCAACTATTTACATTAAGAAAGAAACCACTACCCATCACTCTGAAATTGGAGGGTGAATTATTAACTCAAACACATGAAGCAAAATATTTAGGAATAACTCTGGACACAAAATTAACATGGAAGAAACACATGGAGAATATATGTACAAAGATAGAAACAAGGTTACCATTATTAAAACGATTAGCAGGGAAAAAGTGGGGTTGCAACACACAAACCCTAAACACCTTCTACCAAATGTACATAAAACCTGTACTTCAATATTGTGAAGAAATCCTAGTAACTACTAAAGTGGAAAAACTTAATAAATTGCAGAACCAAATCCTCCGTCTGATAACAGGAGCCGTTAAAACAACACCAATCACTGCCATGCAAATCTTAACAAATAACCCAAACATAGCATCTGAAATTGAGAAAACAGCAGTCACACAGTATGAAAAATTTTTAAGGCTACCCCATAATAACTGGACCCAAAGAAAACCACAAGTATGTTTAAAATCTCAGCAAAGCTTCCTAAGCATTGTACAAGAAATCAAACAGAAATTGCAACTTCCACATTCAAAAGAAAATATGCAGATGAGAAACAACCCTCTAGAATTTTTGGAAATCGAATATAACCTTCATTTAACAGAAGACATCAAGAAATCTGAAACTCCTCCATATATTTTAAAACAAATGTCACTGGAAATGATAAATCTAAGATACCCAGCTCCTGAATGGATACATATTTTTACAGATGGCTCCAGCCTACCAAATGATGGTGGCACTGGTGCTGGTGCAGTATGTCCACTTTTTTCCTTTTATCGTAAACTAAACACAAATTCAACAAACTTTGATGGTGAAATTCTAGCAATTTTCTTAAGTTTACAAAATCTTTTATATCACATCCAAAAATTTACAAAAGTTGTAATTCTATGTGACTCCAAAGCAGCCATTCTTGCTATAACACGAGACACAACACCCAAAAGCATCAAAATTATCGAATGTCACAAAATGATAAAACATTTATCCCGTCTACATAAAAAAGTTGTACTTCAATGGATTCCGGCCCATTGTGGAGTGACAGGCAATGAAATAGCCGATTTTCTAGCCAAGAAGGGTAGCAAAATTGTTTCAAACCCAACTTCTGCTCCAGTTTCCTTTCACTCTATCAAAAGAATTATCTCAAATAAATACATCAATAAACTTAGAGAAGAATACACCACCAAAACATCTGGAAAGGAATGGGAAAATCTACAAGCTTATGACATTACTACATTACAAAGAAAATCTGCAGTAGCAACATTCAGACTGCTAACGGGACATGACTGCTTGAATAAACACCTACACAGAATTGGCATAACAGATTCACCTAAATGCCCTTTTTGCAATTTAAATGAAGATATGGAAAGAAACCATCTCCTCCGTTGTCCAGCTTTTGTAGAAGAGACCAGCCTTTCTGCTAAATATTGGAGTGCAAGAGAGCGAATGATTTCATTATCAAGTGCTCGACATTAGATACCAACCAACCAACCATATTTTGGCCTATATGCAGCATTTCTCTCGAAATGTGCGCTGTTCCATATCCTCTCCTGTTTTAGTTTTACTGGACAATCACATTTCACATTTGAACATTGATGTATTGGACTTTTGTAAAGCTAATGGAATTGTTCTGCATTCCTTTCCTCCCCACACCACAAACCGTCTCCAACCTTTGGATATTTCTGTTTTCGGTCCTTTAAAAAATTCTATAATAAAGCTGCTTGTGATTGGATGAAATCGCACCCTGGGGAGACGATATCAATCTACGACATCCCTGGGATTGTCAAGACTGCCTTACCGAATGCTGCAACACCAAAAATATTCAGGCAGGTTTTCGTGCTTGCGGTATTTGGGAGTTCAATAGGAATATCTTTACAGATGAAGATTTTCTATGTTCTTCGGTCACCGATCGTCCGTTAGAACTTTCTGGACCTGGAGAAATTTCAGAATCTCAATTTGAAATTAGGACACCCAGACGTGATGAGGAAACACAAATTACAACACCTTGCTTCCACTAGCGACGTTGTAACGACTCCAGACGACCTGCGTCCACTGTCAAAAGCAGGAAAACGAAAAAATAAGAATAGTCGAAGAACTCGCAAGGCAGCTGTTTTAACAGATACACCTGTAAAAGAAGCTCTCAGGGAAGAACAAATGCGTAGAGAGAAAAAAAAATCCAGGGAAATGGCAAAAAAAATACTTTTCTCCAACAAACAATACAAAGAAAATAAAAAGAAAAACACGCAGAGCAGTGACACAGAGACCGAAGATGATTGTCTATGTTTAGTGTGTCTAAAACCATATAAAGAATCATCAAGTGGAGAAGAATGGGTGCAGTGCAGAGTGTGTGAAATTTGGGCTCATGTCAAATGCACAGACAACGATCCGTTTTTTGTGTGCATTAATTGTCATTCTGATATGGAACAAGAAACGGAACACTAGATTTTAACAGAGAAGCAAAGACAAAACTCCAGGAGTTTCTACACAATAATTATTTATAATAACTGGAATAGGTTTTCTATTTTATTTAATGTCAAATTTTGTTTATTGTTGTGAGAGAATTTGCCAGATATTGTTGTGAGAAAATTTGCTAATTTTGTAACAATGACTTTATAATTTATAATTCTGCAATAAAATAATGCTTAACTCATATTCCATATAGCTTATTGTAATATTTTAAATAAAAAAAGTGTTGTCACAACTTGCCTCACATATGTAACAACTTGCCCCAGAGTGGGGTTAGTTGTGACACAATGCAGAGTTTAGAAAAATATATTGTATTATCAAATCGCGAAGTACAATCGGGTTCTTTTATTAATATTACATAATGTAAACAAAGCTGAACATTATACAGAAATTACCATTTCAAAAAACTTAATCGATTTCCTAGAAAAATCATTTAACTTAAAAGTGGAACAACGTGCCCCGGCCTACCCTAGCATATACTGAGTTTCGTTGCGAAATATCGAAAATTGACAATGCTATAGCGAATTTTAATTTTCGTTTCAGGCGGACTCTACATCTAACTTAATGGTTTTAGAGTAGGCCTATAACAGACAGCGGCTAAACACTTTCCGTATGTGAGAAACCTATATGTACAAATTTTCATGTAGATTGGTTAGGCGATTTACAAGTCTATAAAGGACAAACAAAAGAACCTTCATTTTTATATATAAACAGGAAGCAAGATGACATTTTAGGTTTTAGTTTACGGGTACTTATAAGTCTGGAAAGAGTGATTTTTACACGCTTTATATTAGCTTGACCTGTATCTATGTAACTGAATCTTTTAACGCGATTTTCACCCACTTAAGATCATTGGATCGATTTGAAACTTTGCATACTTGTAAGAGACCCGTGGCAATATAATACTTTCATATTTTGTTTCTAAAATCATGGCCAGAATCATCAGAAAATCAAAAAAAGTGTATTTGTATCTATGTAACGAAATTTTTGAACACGATTTTCACCCACTTAGAAACATTGGATCGACTTGAAACTTTGTATACGTGTAAAGGTCCCGTGACAATATAATAATTTCATATTTGTTTTCTAAATCCTGGCCAGAATAATCAGAAAATAAAAAAAAGTGTCTTTGTATCTATATAACAGAATTTTTGAACACGATTTTCACCCACTTAGAAATATTGGATCGACTTGAAACTTTGTAAACTTGTAAAGGACCCTTGACAATACAATAATTTCATATTTGTTTCTAAAATCCTGGCCAGAATCGTCAGAAAAAAAATGTGTCTTTGTATCTATGTAACGGAATCTTTGAACACGATTTGTATCCACTTAGGAACATTGGATCGACTTGAAACTTTGTTACTTTAAAGGACCCGTGACAATACAATAATTTTATATTTTGTTTCTAGAATCCTGGCCAGAATCATCCTCCCCCATAACACTAACTAAAACTTGTATAATAGGTTGCGGACTAGTTGTTCGCCTTTTTAGTCAATCGTTTTTCAGAGCTCAGTGTGGTAGCGCGTTCCTAATAATAATAATAATAAGAAGAATAAGAAGAAGAAGAATAATAATAATAATAATACTTGATATTTATTCGTAGCAGATTCAATGGCCATAAGGCCCTCTCTTCCACTCAACCAGCACAAATACACATAAATATTTTGGCCAATATAGATATACACTATAACAATTAATAAACATTTGAATATACAATAATGTAGCAAATGTAAAGGGCAGGGGACAAACAACATTTTATAGGGTAAAAACAATAATGATCCTACTAGTCCTAATAATATAAATATGATACAGGATACGAGAAACACCAATTAATATATAGACCTTATACTGTATAATAATGAAGTCCACTCTAGTTGTATATTCATTTCCTGTAATCCATAGTTCGCTGGGGAAAAGAAGGCTGGGAGTGTTTTGTAGAAGAGTATTACTACTTTCAGCTCCGACTACAATAGAAGCGAATTTAAAGATATTTACATTTTTACATATCTTATTCTTTTAAATATTAACACTAAAAACAAATAAAAAAAATAATAGGTTAAAAAAATAAAACATCACTCTTTATTGGAAAACCGAACTAAAAAAATGAAAAATAATTTTAATTTCCAACATGCTTGGGATAAATAATTTTACCATCAAAAGCGTGGGGTGCTTTTTATGATTTTTACATTTTCTTCTTAGAGACTTTACTTTTACCAATATATGTTTATTATCAAATATATTAATTGATATAGAGCACCCCACGCTTTTGATGGTAAAATTATTTATCCCAAGCATGTTGGAAATTAAAATTATTTTTCATTTTTTTAGTTCGGTTTTCTAATAAAGCGTGATGTTTTAGTTTTTTTAAACTATTATTTATTTGTATTTTAAAACAGTTTGAAATCTTGCATTGATACAGCATAAGAAATAATAAAAAGCCTAGATAAGGTAATATGGTGCATTGTCCCATACATTCTACAGAAAACCGCATGGTGTCATGTTTGTTGACTAGTTTCTATTCACTCTGTTTTTCAACATGAGAACCCTATGAATATCCCTACGTTCTTAAAACGGATACTTCGAAAAATAAAGAGAAAAATTAAGTCCCATTACAAAACTCCATTTATGAATGAATTAAAATCTACATTTAAAAATGAAAGTAATTATGTTGAAGTCATTGTATGGAAGTCTTCTCAATTCCTACATCTTGATTTAGGGAGATCATGACGAAGAGAGAGCGAGGAGCTAAATTTTACTCCTAGTTAAGTTCCAAGATGTTATCTAAGTACCTTCAAGTCTTCCCCGCTATATCTTTTGTCTTTTGTTCCACCGCTATCCTTCCAGTGCCTGACCCTGGGTCCTGGCTCCCTCTTGCAATTTCCCGGGTGGCAGTGTGTGGCTCCTGCACACTGTCTCAATCTTACTTCTTCCTACAGGAGGGTTTGAGATCGTCCGCCTCGCTGAATCATTACAAGACAGGGAAGGAAAATTGTGGGAGGGGGAGATAGACAGAGGGCGAAAGGATCTAAACTAAACGATGATAAGACTAAAAGGGAAGAAGTACGGGTGTATATGTAAGGAAATGAGGTAGGGGAAAGAATGGTGGTATAGCCCGTTTAATGAAAGTAGACAAATACAACGTCAAATTTATTATATCGTCAAGGCGATTTACCATGAAACAAGTCTTAAGTCCAAGATAATTTTTGTCTCGTGATTACAAGCAGATTCAAAAAAGCTCTCACGATTTCACCATATTATGAGATGTATAATTAATTATATAATTAATTTATAATTAATATTACTACCAAATTTCTTATAAAACTACCTAGGCCTACTCTACAAGTCAAAAAATTCATTATCTAATTTTTGCCATTATCTTTATCTTTAAAAATATAATAATAATAATAATAATAAAGCTTTATTTTAGCTGGCAGAGTAAAGGCCATAAAGACTTCTCTTCCACTAAATCAGCGACTAATAAAACAATACAAAAAATACATACTTATTGTTATTTGTATTGTAAGCCCATATTTTTCCCTTTACAGAGATTTAGCGCTCTCCCCTTACAGGGAAGAATTTGAACCATACTAATTTAGTTACACTTGTTTTCGTATAGATGTCATTTTGAGTTGTCCGTGGTCAGCGCACCGCCTCATACTGACATCTAGGAAACCAAGGTAGTACTACGATGGGAAAATTCGGTAAATTTTGCTTAGAGGCCTTTTCATTCAGGCTTAAGGATTTTTTACGAGCCTGAAAAATCTTCAGACTCGGGATCCACGGCTTAAAGTTCCTCCCGGAGGACTTGCTCCTTGGATTTTTCCGTCCTAAAAAATCCATCGACCCCGGCCGGGTTTGAACCCGCGATCCTCGGGACCAGAGGCAAGGAGCATAACCACTAGTCCACCGCGGTCGGCTACTTATTGTTATTACAGTTTAAAATATAGATTAAACAAAAGACAATGCAGATGTGGTCTAATATTAGCTAACCCAAACAAAATATGGAATAAAATAAAGTAAGTAAAGCCTCCAAGATGAATATTATAGGTATTTACAAAATGTTGGATATACTTGTATTCACGAGCGTAGCGAGTGGATGCCTTGATTTTTTACCAATTAACATTAGATAGAATGAGATTTTCTTCTATCCGAAAGTAGGTGTAAGATGTTAAAAGTAGATGCAGAAATAAAAAAAATAATATTAAGCCCACCAAACGCAATCGATGTGATATATAAATTTATGAAGTACTCGTCCCAATGGACATTAGCATTCCCAGTACGTCAGAAAGTGCCTGACCTCTATTATCAACGGCTAACGCAGCATTCATTTCTCGAATTTCAGCTGAGTACCTGAGTTTGTTTTTCGAGGCTAGACACTTGCAGAAACTTCGCCTGACCTCAACTCTTCATTGGCCGTACAAACTTCTGTAATGAATATTGTGTTCTATTCTCCCCACATATTGAGAGGTGTGTTAAAGAGTTATTCATATTGAGGCCCTTCCAGAAGTTTTTCAAAATGCATGAATTCGTCAAAATACATTGTGAGAGCCGCTGGCATGTGGAATCTGCGCAGTCACATGCTTGTTTTTAAGTGAGGCCTCTGTTAGGCAAAAACTCGTAACTGGCTATAAGAAAATTGTGGATAACTGGAAATATTTGACTTCCAGCTCGGATACCATTATCTTCTGTGGCTTGCATGACTTGCCTTTAAGGGGTAAAAACCTGCACGAAGGCGTCTTCAGGGATTTGATTCAGTGGAGAATTGATGCCGGTGATATAAGCTTAAAACCTCATTTAAGCGCTGAGAATGCTTTCTGTACAAATTCAAAATGAATTGATTGATTTATGTGACTTTGAGGTAAAGAAAATGATTGCGGATGATGTAAAAAATGCCAGCGCTTACAGTGTTTTTAGCTGATGAAAGCTGTGACATTTTTGGAAATGTACTCTTTTTTATGAGAAACTGGATAAAATTCGAGAAGAGTTTTTGGGCTTTTTTGAACTGAAAAGAATGGATGCCCAATAAATTGCTGCAGAAATTGAGTTTTTTTCAAAGAGATAGTCATTGACCCGCAAAAAATATATCGGCCAGGGCTATGTGACGGCTGCTCAACAATGGCAACGGAGTCCAGAAATATCTGCGCTAGTTTTTCCCAAAAGGTATTTACTTTCAATGCGCGAGCCACTAAATAAATCTTGTAGAAATTTATTTGTTTAGTGTGCCCGAGGTGAGAAACACGATAGTTACAATTAAGGATATTATAAACTTTTTTTTAGAGAGTTACCGTTGAGAAGACAGCACGTCCCAAGCACCCCCATGCTGTGCGAAACAAGGTGGTCACAAAAATGTAAAAGAATTTGGATATTTAAGAAACGCCTTTTGGAATTGATGAACGGCCTGAGATTGTTTGGAGTAGAAGGAAAAACACCAAGCCGAATCAAGCTGATCAGTTGCATGCTGCTTAAAGTAGAAGTGCTTTTATATTTTGTTCGTGCCTGGTAGCAAAATATTCTAGTTATTTGGAACCTGTCGTTAATTCGCTGCAAGCCGTTTCTGTAGTTTTAATTAAATGCACGGCTCATGTTGAAATCATTAAAAACTTGGTAATAGATCATTGCAGAAAAGGTAATGAGCTCTTCGAAGGCATCGTGAAAGAGATGGAGACTTTTGCTTCTGAACTAGGTGTGAAAATCACACTATCAATAATATCCAATAAGCAGACACATAGAGCTAATCCATAATGCAATCCCGAAGATTACGTTAAGGCGGCTATCTTAAATCCCTACTTGGACTCCTTTCACATAGCTTTATTAAATAGATTTGGAGAACAACATGATCCTGCTTTGAACTTCAAATGCTGCACCCTAAGAATCTAAAAACATCTCTGAAAGATGTCCAAGCAACGGCGAGCAACATTTCAGATTATTATAAAATCAAGGGTTTGTCCACCGAAATTGGACTATGACACCTTATGTGGATGAAACGAAGTGACAAAGATAAAGAAGGTAATTTCGTTAACATCGTGGGAGGAGTGCGATTTTTTTCCCATCCATAAAAAAAGCAATTGTCTTTACCATGCACAACGGTGTCGATTGAACACACTTTTAGCACCCAAAGAAGAGTGAAGACGTGGTGCCGCTCTACAATGACAGAACATCACCTTAATGGATCCTGTATTCTCATTCTACACAAAAAAGTTGCTAAAAATTATATTGAAAAATTCAAACAAAACATACTTAAAACATTTTCTCAAACGAAAGCGCGAGTTGTACTTTATTAGTAGCTAACATATAGCTAATAGTTTTAATACAATTAAGTGCAACAATTAAGAAATAATTTTGACAAAAAGTTCAATTCACCAAGCCTAAAAATTCTGCAATTATTTCACTATTATTCAATATTTCCTCTTCATTAGCGCTGTAGTTTCTTCCTAAATATATTGAGGTTCAAGACTACCGTTATGTATTAAAAAAATACCTTTCCGGGATTCTTGGGCGCGCCTTGTAATGGTTTCTTATCGATGTTTTATTACCCACAATAGGTGATGAAACATCGAGAAGACAACATTACAAGACTTGGCCAAGAATTCCGAAAAGACATTTTAAAATACATATTGAGGTTAGTTTCAAAAGAAAGGCGTTTGTACCCGGAAGGTATACAGTCGACACAAATTTTGCACCCCCCTTAATCAAATGCTGGCTACGCTCTTCCTTGTAATTGTTACGCAGTTAATATTGTCACTGACTATCTATAATGGCGTAGCCCATTGTTGAGCCATAGCCTCTCCTTTGTTATGAGTTACTATACCAAGTTAATTTTTAGTTATTTTATTTCTAGGGCGTTGAGGTAGGTAAATTTTGCTTAGAGACCTTTTTATTCAGGCATAAGGATCTTTTACGAACCTGAAAATCTTCAGACTCGGGACCCACGGAGGATTTTTCCGTCCTAAAAATAACTGTCTAATATTGTGTGGAACTTAATATATCAGTTAATTTGGATTTAAATAGTGATAGTGACTGATTAATCGGTGTTTTAATTACAAAACGGATACAGTATTATTTCCTACTTTTATTTTATTTACTAGTTTACTATATATATATATATAGTAAATAAATAATATATATATAATATATATAATATATATATATATATTAACGTATTTAAAGGAAAAGGTAGTAGGCCTATACAACAGAACAATTAAAAATATTCGATAAACGTAGGTTTTAAAATTAATATCTTATGGGAAACAATATTAGCTTATTTTTTATATCAATACAAATTTATAACTGTATGAGCAGAAAGTTTCTGTTATGACATTTCTGATCTATTTTTCACGGAATGTATTAAAATTATCTCTCCATTGCAATGTAATTTTGCAGATAGGCCTATGTCTGATTATCGGCGTATTGCTTGATATGCACTCAATACATTCTCATAGTGCGTACGTACATAATTCATAGGATAAGGTCAGGAGAAGTAGCAGACTAAGGTACTGTCGCTTCCTTTAGATATAATGGCCTAGCAGATTCACTTTCGTGTTGCTGCTCAAGTGTTTTTGTTTCTTCTGCTGCTTGTTATATCCTCTGTAAACATTATATCTTTTGGAATATTCTTTATTTGTACTAGGTCTACATTTCCGAGATGATTCAACATTTTAGATCTTAGATGACTGACTAGCATTCCAGGGTTTTGATTTCTCTTGAACTTTTGAATTAAAAAAATGTATGCTATAGATCTGGGGGCACGCCGTAGCGTAGTGGTTAAGGCACTGAGCTATAAGCTGGAGGGTCGAGGGTTCAAGTCCCGTTGGGGTCAGGATTTTTAAACTGACCCCAAACCCTCTGGCGGCACTATGGCCCTGGGGTCGACTCAGCCTCTAACGGAAATGAGTACCAGCCTCTTGTTCTGGGGGTAAAGGCGGCCGTCACGCAGGGCTGACAACCCGGCTGACATAAAGTGCCGATTGTCTAGAAAAAGTGGGAGCCTTAACCTCCCTACTACCCCAAGGGCCTCCGGGTCTGTTGTGGGATCACTTTACTTTTTTTATGCTATAGATCTACATTGTGTTTGGAATAGGGACACCCTATCTTTGTATGGAAAACTGTGTATCTATATGAATTAAAAAGTGGCGAAATTCGGTTAAGCAAATTAAATGAACTAAGTTGAATGACGCACCCTACTAATTACTATATGATTCCTTTATTGACATCTGTAGCCAGTGATAAGAACTTCTCCAGCCCGCCTTGATCCTTTGAAGCTATCGTGTGACACGTTGAAATTTTAGTCTTTATATAGGCTAATTTTAGACAAACTTAATTTATGATACTCTACTGACCAAACTAAATTTGCCCATATTGACATTCTATTTTATAGTAATTCTGCCCGAGGGTAGGTCTTTCACTGCAATCATAGTATGTTTATGCTGTGCTTTACAACTTTACTAAGAAATTTCGGGGACCGTTGGGCCCTAAGATTCCTGACATTTGTCTTGCAGGTGAGGAAAAACCCCGAAGAAAACCTCACCCTGGAGTCTGTCCCGACCGGGAATCGAACTCGGGCGCGCTGCGTGATAAGGCAGCACGCTACCTCGAGACCACAGCGATAGACTATTTGTATTAAGAAAATGAAATAATTGTATATTCTTATTATAATAACTTATAACACTATCCAACTATTCTATTTAATAATCTAATTTAAGATATTATTTTTAAGACCTATTATTTGATAGAACGTTTGTCTTATTTTCTATTAGAGGCCTAATTAATGTAGTTCTTTCAAATTCCTCATCTACTATTTAATTAAGTTTAATAATTTAATTGCAGAGCTTGATGTTGTTTTGCATCTAAGGGTACCGTCATAGAATTAGTCAACTTTCAGTGTACGGATAAGATAGAATAAGGAAGAATATACAGTACATGTTTTCACCCTCCCTGACTGTATTGTGGTGTACAGTTGAACGTAACACGTGGCTCGTGTGTACTCGCCTAGAATTCTCAAACTTCCTGCAAGGTGATGAGGCGAGCATACATGGGGATTGCTCGATTGTGAAATGACAGAGAGGGGGGAGCCTACAAGTAATATCTCCCCTTACACCTCTTTGCCAAAACAAGTCCGGAATAATAAAATTGTCTATATTTTCCCTTAGATATGGTGTTTGTTTTGTGAGTAATGAACTACTTCAACTTTTCGAATAAATGTCAAACGAGAATGAAGAAGGGAGGAAAAATAGGGAAAACGTAGTGGAAAAATAGGCCTATGTTAACACTTTATTATGGTGTGCATCGCAGTATTTATAGAGTTATATGCAAAGAAATGTCAAATAACTGAGGATGATGTATCAAGAATAACGAACTAACTCCAGGTCTAGGAGGTGATTGGTTTATTAACCGGCAGCACATCCACATGTGTTAATCAGAGGTGGACGATCATCCAGCCAATATGGGGGTGACAGTGTTTAGCATGTCTGCCTCACCAGTCGTTATATAAAATTTTCTCAACCAGAGCAGCTATTTCTTGTACCTATACAAATTCCTCACTTTTCTGCGGATACCGGTTCCATACTAATTGAAATTTAGTGAAAACATTTATTCGCCAACAGGGACACGAATAGTATCAAATCTCTTAGCTTTTCACCAAGACATGATGCCTTAAACTCCTGGGCTACGGTACCGGACAATGATACATTAAGTTCCGACCAGATCTTACAAAAGTTTAAAAATTTATAGGCGTAGAAGAAAAAGCACAAGAGAAAATAGTCCAAGGAAGACTTGCTATAAAAAGGATAATAAGGTACATAACGTGGGGAAATTATTAAACAATAGATTAAACAGTTTAGCTTTATTTAATTATTATTTATAGACGATTCAACATTTAATTCATGATCGCGTCTAGGATCTTTAGGTGTATCCAGTAGGTCATGTGTTTCTATTATTGTGTAATTTTCTGAAGAAATTAACTGATTTAATGTTACTATTAAATGGTGGTTATGGTTAAATGGGTGCCAGCAATGAAACTCCATTGCAGCATTTACCTTAACAATTGAGGAAGTAATCACGTGCTATTATACAGGATGTAACTTAATTCCCATTACCGACTTTGAGGACGTGTAGAGGTTACGTTTAGCGTAGGAAGTCATGTCCGGAAATGTACCGTTTTCCCGCTACACACACGCAAAATACCACCACACACATTCAACTCTCCCGCATTTTCGGCACCAAAAACCCTGTACGTTCTCCGATTTGACTCCGCTAGAATACTACTTGTGGAGTCACATGAAATCTCTGATTTAAGAGACCCTGTCGCACCCGAGGAAGACCTATTGGCGTAGGTTATGGTTGCGGCGGATGTTGTAGGATCAAGGATTGGTAATCATGAGTACCAGAATATGGTACGAAGGTACCGTATCTTTGTTGACGTAGGTGATCATAACATCGAGTCCTTCTTGTAAGTGGACCCAGGCAAACGGCTGACATCAGAGAGAGAGAGCAACGTGGGTTGTGGTATTTCTCGTATAACGGGAAAACGGCACGTTTTCGGATGAGTTCCTATGCTAAATATTACTGTCTGGTCCCCATTGTACCTCCTAAAAGTCTGTAATGGGAATTTGGTTGAACCCTGCATATTGTAGTAACTAGTGTTATCCTAAATTTGTCTAAAAAAGTTAAACTATATATATATATAACAAAGTCGATTCTAGTAATACATGCGAAGTGTAGAAATATTATAAGTATTTCAGATTAATATGCTTGGAAAAAAATTGGATCAAAGAGAGAAGACTGGTGAGTTGAGTTGGAGAGTTACAGTGACTGTGGATATTTAAGAGACGACTATTGAAGTGCTACGAGTGAGAATTGAAGTATTTCAATGAACGATAAATATATTAGTGAACTGTAAAGTGTAAAGAACTTACAGAGTATGGATTTTAAAGAGTAGTTATTTAAAATTACAGTAAGTAAAGGAAGATCATAAACTTTAAGTGAAACTAGTGGACATTGTTTAAAAGTTGTAGTGCTAGTGAGTTAGTTAGTTAGTTAGTTGGTATAAAGTTACAATATGGCAGAAGTCGATAACGTAGTGTCAATGTTAAACACGTAATATTCAGAAAATATAAATGTACTTAACAGACTGGTATTTTCGGACCCATAGGTTCATGGCCGGGCGGACATAAGCTATCCATACCATGAATTTCCTGAAATAGTCCCAGCTCGGAGACCCGAATGGGAGACATTTTACATCCGGAAAAAATGATCGTAGTGGAACCCACGATTGCGTTTCTTGACGATTGTATTTCAGTCTGTCATTAGTGGGGTGCGTCGACCCTTTTGGGATCATGACCCTTCACTTTAAGTGCTTTTATATAGGTGTTTTGGAATTTTGTTAGAGCTAGCAGAATTGCCTTCTCCTACCTGTTTGAGGTTCGTTGCCGAGAAGGACGCTTTAGCTTTTTGGTCTTAAAGTTGTAGTCATAAGGTGTTTGTATGAATTATTTAATGGGTTTCTGTGTAAGTCATGTTGGTTGACAGTGTAACGGTTCTGAGAGTTCTGGAGATTTTGGTTATAAGAAGGAAAAGTTGTTGGATTAGATTAGTATTGGAATTAGGGATTGTATTTTGACCAAGGTACCTTTTTTCGTCTGGCCTATCACCTTCGATTTGTCCGACATGGGTAACGCTTTCGGCAACAATCTTACAGCCGGTATAGTTTCGGGGTCATTTAAACACACAAGCCACTCCACCACGACAAGGTAGACATAGTACCATGGAGGCGAAACATATAAATATGAAAGGTTATTTTATAGGATACATTTGATGATACGTGAATTTTGTTTTACTCCTAAGGATCCGTGACCAAAAAAGGGTACTTTTATTGTAAGTCCACAGCTGTGGTCTCGAGGTAGCGTGCTACCTTGCCACACAGCGGGCACGGGTTCAATTCCCGGTCGGGACAGGCTCCTGGGTGAGTTTTTTCGGGGTTTTTCCTCATCTGTAAGACAAATGTCAGGAAGCTTAGGGCCCAACGGTCCCCGAAAATCATCCAGCCATCATCATCATCTTATCATTATCAACACCATCCTTCATCGGTGTGGAGAGCAATATAATTCCCTAGTAAAACTGCAAAGCGTAGCATGAAAATGCTATGATTGCAATGAAAAACCAGCCCTCGGGCAGAAATACTATCGATGGATTACTGTAAGGTGAACCTGTTTTACTGTATGAGCTCTCCAGAATTCTGTGTCAGCATACGTCAAATTTTAGGTCACGAGACGTCACTGCTAGATTAAAAAAACTGTAATAGCGTAACAAGTAGAGAAATAATTTCATATTTTTCTTCTTTAATATGTGAATAATAATAATAATAATAATAATAATAATAATAATAATATTTGTGTTGTATGAGTTTAATATGAACATTTTTAATCATGAAATCTGGCGTAGGTAGATGATTCCTAAGTACTTATAACAATAGCAATGGGGAGAGAATGAGGAGAGTAGTTGGTGGTTTTGAGGGGAGGAATTCATCTCACATAGAACAGGAGATGGCCAATTTCAGTTCCATCCCTTGAGCAGAAGAGCCTGAAGGGTGGTGGAAGAAAAACCAATGTTACTCTATCTGGGGGATGGCAGGCAACAATAAAGGAAAATAACAAGAAAGGGTGTGAGAGGGTGAGAGTGATGATCAGAAATGAGAGAAGTAAAAGAGAGAAAAAAGTAAAACTGTGCAAGGGGATGAAAATAGGTTTAGTGTTGTTAGCTGCGAGGGTAGTTTGAACATTTTGTTTCTACAGTTTTTATTAGGTTGTAGGTGCGCTAAATGTGCAAACCTTGTGAGTCATGGTTTTCTGTTGGAAATGGAAACAACTTTTTGAAACAAATTCTCTTATGTAACAAACAGATTGTGAAATTTTTGCATGTTTAGATTCATACCTTCTATTTTAACACACGAAGCGACTATATGTTCACACTTAGATATACATTATGTATAGGGCCTATAGCGAAAAAGTTACTCTTCATTTAAGGGAGGAGAAATGATTACGAGTATTTGCAAATAAAGTTCACAGGAAACTTTTTGGACCAAAGAGAAATAACAGACATGGGAAGAGAAGGAACGAGAAGGAACGCTAAAATGTTCCTATAGAGTAGATGATAAAGTTATAAAATTTGTTGTAGTTACAAAACAGTAAGTTACATGATATTTATAGGAAACTAGATATGATAGGTACAGTTAGACCTAAGTCCCGTAGACTGCGTTGGACAGGACATGTAGCACGAACTGAAAATGAGAGAGGGCATGGAAGCTTCTAGTAGGAAAACCAGAAGGAAAACAGCAGTTGGTAGACCCAGAATGAATAACATTAACCATTATTTAAGGTAAGTAGATTATACAAGGGATGATTGAAAAACATTAGCTCAGGATAAGGATGTGTGGAGAGCTTATGTTCGCGCGGCCATGAAGCTGCGTGTTCGATAATGCCAGTGAGTTAGTTAGTTAATAGAAAGGACCGTTAATGACAAATGAGGGAAATTTTGAAGAAGAGCTGAATTCAAATACATAGGAACAATAATTACAAATAGATATTAGATGTGCTAAGTAATTAAACATAGGTTCAATTCTGGAAATGTAGTTCTGTTTGAATATACAGTTCAGAGCCTTTATTTATTTCATAGCACTTTTAAAATATTTACATTATTTGTAACGACACAACTTTTGTTTTATGTTTAAAACATAAGATATTTATTAAAAAGATAAATTCAATTTTTTTGGCACATAAAAATTAATATTACAACACTACTTATCTTTCTTTTGGTTTTGACCCAAGTCGATAGATTATTTCCAAAAACTTCCTGGCGCGGTAGGTCTAGAAGGCCCTTGGCCTATCAGCCGGCTGCTAGCCTCATATCCACACGAGTTGAACATAGAGGTAGACGATCATCTAGCCATTATTGGGGCGACGTGGTCAGCATGTCGGTTCCACAACTGTTATAGCTGATTTTTTCAATCTAGACCCGCTATTTATTGTAGCTACCCAAATTCCTCAATATGCTGGGTATGCATCGGTCCCATGATGGTCGAAATTCCATGAGAAAATTTCTTCCCCCTAGGGGTCTCGCACTAGCTGGTAGTCGCGTAGCTATGCGCCAATGCATTATTCCTTAAACCGCGACACTACGGCGTATTTCACGATGTAAAAATTCTGACTATCGCTTCCTTCGGAAAATAAACAAAGTACTCCCACATTTGAATGAAGACATTAATGTTCGAATACTTTTAAAATTCATGATAATCCATCGTATAGGTTATCTATTAAAATATTAAAATTATAAAATTCATACCTGTTGTATTAGTTTTCCTCAACTAAAACAAGCTTCTGTTTATAAACATCGTCAAACATTAAACATTTTTAATTTTATAATTTTAATATTTTATGTGTGTCCACCTCTGTGGTCTGGAGGTAGCGTGATGCCTTGTTACCCAGCGGACCCGGGTTCGATTCCCGGTCGGGACAAGTTTCCTGGGTGACAAATGTCACTTTAAGGTCCAAACAGTCCCCGAACATCATCTGGCCATCATTATAAATATCATATTCGCCTAATTAGCTTAAGTTTAGTTTAAGGCATCTCCTGGCGCATCATTATCACCACCATCAACTCACATACCATCGGTGCAGCGTAACCCCGCCTTCCAGACGCCCCAACCTCGGAAAGAGGTTACAAGTTCGTCATGCCAGGAGAGAATACCAGAAATGTCGAAATGACAACCTGGGGCATTTAAAAAAAAAGACACATATACATATATATAACAGCTTAGAATATATATTCTAAGCTGTTAAAGAACGTCGTTAAGTAACAACGTTACCTATCTAATTTATGCAACTTGAAACTCAATTTAATATTTTTTTTTATTTAGGAATATTCCAAAATACAGTGTTTCTCCTTCAACCCAAAGTGATTTGTCGCCAGAAGTTCTTGTCTAAAGCAACTTCTTCCCTCAAATCTCTAGCTTCCAAACTTCTCTTCACTCCATCCATTCATAATTTTTAACATTACGTATTCTTCCTGAATTACAATTTAGCTCATCAGTTGTATCCAATCAAAGATATTCTGTTTTATTATAATTTATCTGTAATCTCCATTTTTTGTATTCTACCTCTAATTTCCTTAACATGAAAGATGCATCCTCTGGATCCTCAGAAATCACAACCTGATCATCTGCGAATAGTAAATGGTGGAGATAATAATTATCTTCTATTTGAATTCCCACATATTTGCAGTTTTAATACTTACTTACTCACTGGCACTATCGAACCCGTAGGCTCATGGCCGCGCGGACATAAGCTCTCCATACATCCCTATCCTGAGCTAATGCTTTCCAATCATTCCCTGTACAATCTACCTCCCTCAAATCATAGTTAATGTTATTCTCCCACCTCATTCTTTGATTTGCAGTTTTAATATTAATAATAATAATAATATACTATTGCTGTGGTATTATTGATTTATTTTATATAACAGTCACAAGTTCAAAACCCGGAAATAAAATCAACCGCAAGAAAAAATAGAATTTAGTATCAATTGGTCATTCAATGTTGTTATATTTACATGGGAACTCTCTATGTTTAAACCTAGCACCCAATCTGGACACATATAAAATAAAGTTACATTATACGTTACTCTTACCTGTGACTGTAGATGGGAATGAGTGCGGGAGATAATAACAGACAGCGGGACAATATCGGGATGTACAATATTCCGGTCTTAATCTCGGGAACTTGAATTTGGAATTCTCAGCTTTTTTGGATCCTAACTAGTGACCACTTCGTCAACAAAATTTGAATGTAGATTTCGATATGAGAACATTGATTGTTTCCTGCTTTATATCGTCTCAACCCTAAAAGACAGTACGGAATTAGATGTAGTATGTACACCCTTCGACAAAAAAAATGAGTCATCTCTTGAATGCACATTTCTTCTAAGTCATACTTGGCACAGCGCTGGGTTCAAACTAGGAAACTAGTCATAATTGTGCAGTCCCTGAGCTATTGTGTTATGTGGCATGAACTAAAGACTCTCCCACGTGTCCTTATAGCTCAGCGGTAAAGCGTGCGGTCGCTGTTTCTGTTAATGAAGATCGCAGGTTCGCGTCTTCAATTACGTAGTTTTGTTTTTGTCATATTTGTATTAAAATGTTTTATGAATTAGATACATTTTATTTTGACATTTGAATTAATCTATACTTTCTAAGTTCATAATTTTGTTTAAACTGTTGAGGTTATAAAAATGTTAAATTATATAATTTTACACGCTTTATATTAGCTTGATCTATGTAACGGATCTGTATCTATGTAACGGAATATTTGAACACGATTTTCACCCACTTAAAAACATTGGATCGACTTGAAACTTTGTATACTTGTAAGGGACCCATGGCAATACAATAATTTCGTATTCTGTTTTTTAATTCCTGGCCAGAATCATCAGAAAATTAAAAATAATAAAAACCGGTGTAATAGGTTGCGGACTTATCGATTTTTTAGTCAATCATTATAAGAGCTCAATTAGTAGAGCGGAGGACTGTAGTGGTATATAATTTCAGTAATCCGTAGGTCGCTGGTTCAAATCCGAGCCAGAGGATTTTTTAGAAGAGTATTAAGCAATTAAATTTTCATGGTATTCCGGTTTATGACAATTAAACTAAAAAAAAATAGTTAAAAAAACTGAAGCAAAACACTTTATTAGAAAACCAAACTAAAAAATAAAAAAATAAATAATAGTTTAAAAAACTTTATTAGAATACCGAACTAAAAAATGAAAAATAATTTTAATTTCCAACATGCTTGGGATAAAATTAAAGTGGTCAACAAAAAAATCATCTCCAACACATATAGAATAGAACTAGAGTTATCTAAAAAAATAATTTTACCATCAGAAGAATGGGATACTTTTTATGTTTTTTACGTTTTCTTCTTAGAGACTTTACTTTTACCAATATCTGTTTATTATCAAATATATTAATTGATGTAGAGCACCCCATGCTTTTGATGGTAAAATTAATTTTTTTGTAGATAACTATGAATAAATAACAAAGTAAATCAATAATATATTTTCACCTAAAAGTATGGCTGTAATTATTCATCCGAAATGATTAATTGATGAATAGGTTAAGATTTTATGAACTGAAATTTGGTTATATCCCCCCCACAGCTCCTACAAGGACCGAGGCATCCCTAGATGTGTTGGAGATGATTTTTTTGTTGATTACTTTAATTTTATCCCGTGTGTAGGAAATTAAAATTATTTTTCATTTTTTAGTTCAGTTCTAATAAAGCATGTTGTTTTAGTTTTTTTAAACAATTATTTATTTTTACCTTGTATACTACCGTCTTCCTCAACTATTTAAATTTTCGTTGATTTCACTCTAGTCCTTTCGATGCCTGCTTCATCTTCTGGAGTTGAATTAACTGTATGTCTAATAGAGGGTTTTGCTCATTAGGCATATTTTCGTTGAGAATGTTTGTATTCTTGGCCTTCAAGATAATTTTGATTTCTTGTAAAATGTTAATTTTGTGTCTGTTGTTTTCTCTGTGTATAATTAGCATTGTATTATCGATATTGTTGAAATTGTGGCCACTTTCTGAAATGTGTTTAGCGAAATTTGATTTGATTGTTAAAGGAGAAGGCAAATCAAATTTCGAAATTTCGCTGTTCACCAGATTTGAATCCAATCGAAAATGTGTGGGCTAAGATGAAAATAGAGATGAACTCTAATTGGCCTGCAGATTCACGAAAGACTAAAGATTACTTATGGGCACAAATTCAAGACACCTGGGATGCTCTAGCCGGTCATCCACGTGCCTGTAGAAATTTGAATGCATCAATGACCGCAGATTGAGGCGGTAATAGATGCTGAGGATTCATGCACCCGATATTGATTTTGTTTTTGTTAAGGTTTTCATTTTAGAAGATAATATTTTCTTTCCTCATTTACTTATTACAAGAAGGTTTTAATTTATGTTTTTGTGTGTGCATTAAAGCCATAAAACTCAAATATAAAATTAAATATGAAACTACATTACAGGCAAAATGCTATTCTAACATTTCGTTAAAAAAGGTAGAACGGGAATCGAACCCGTGAGGTTACGAACGCAGACGTTGTCTATTAAACCTCTCGACCACGGAAATGCACTAAGCCCAACTCTCTCTTTAATGTTGCTTGAGTGTGCACAGCATTAACTAGCAAACAACCCAGTACAATTATTGAAAACGTGTTGATGTGAATACGGCTTTTGCGAGCGCTCACGAAGTTTCCCGATCGATTGATAGTATCAGCGGATGACTCTTTTTGTTTTGTCTAAGGGTGTACCTCTCTCACTCGCACTCCTATATCCTGCTATTAGCTCCATCCTTTTCTACTCCCGCGATGTTGCCAATTTTAAAAAATGCAAAGTGAAGAATTTAATAAAATGATGATATGGTCATATAGAGAATTTTTCGCTCTTTCTGAATGTACAAATTTTAAAGTCTTACGTAATTAATATAATTAATAGTTTTGACAAATACTTAATATAATTAATAGTTTTGACAAATACTTAATATAATTAATAGTTTTGACAAATACTTCATTTTGAAGCGAATCTATATTTTTGCAGATAAAAACTTGTCAAACGATTGGTAGAAAACTAGTGATAGTGATAGATTAAGATTTTTTGTGGGTTGCCTGATGTTTATAGATTACACTGTCTTTTCTGGACAACCATTTTTACATAAGAAAGGAGCTATTTATGTTTTATTAAATACTTGTTAAAAATTATAGGATGGTAACACAAAAAAGTTATGTAGCGAGAAACGTTTTTGTTATTGTCTGTATGTTGGTGACAAAGCGAGAAGGCGTGTTTATAAAAGTCCCAAATAGTTTTAAAACAAACCAGACCTCGGTATCATTGCGCATTCATACTTTATCGCAGTTAAAATTTGTTTAATTATGTGTCACTTTTCATTTCCGACCGCGTTTGACTCTGCACTTCCTCAGGCTCAGAGCTCAGTGTTGTGATAGTTGTTGAGTGAAGTTCAACTGTGAGTGGCTCTCAATTGTCTTTGGTTCATATGTTTTTCATAAAATTGTTTAATTTCATATTTATTATTATTATATTATATGAATTAGGAATATATAAGCTAAGCGGCGTAGTATTGGCAAACTGCACAGTAAAGAATGGAATATAGTATTGAACATATTTAATTACTTTTTAAAGAAAAGGAACGTTGCCCGGGGGCAGTTAAACAGACAGCAGAAGCTACCGGGTGTTCGGAACGTTTAATATATAGAATAAGAAAGGCACAAACAAAAGGTCCTCTTAGAACGCCAGCAAAAAAGAAACCTAAACAAGCGAGCAAACAAAAATATGCCAGATTAATGAAGTTCGATGGAATAGTACAAAGCGGAGTCCGCTGCATCGTTCGTTCCTTGTTCTTTGCGAACATACCATCAACACTAAATATAATATTAAGCAAGGTAAATAGTGACGATACGCTACCTAATTTTTCGAGGTCTACTTTAAATATATTTCTTCATGATATAGGGTTTGAATATGTAAGCAGGGCCAACAAATGCGCTCTTATTGAAAGGGATGATATAATCAGGTGGCGTCATAAATATCTCAAAGATTTAAACAAATTTAGGAATGAAGGAAAATATATTTTTTATACAGTTGGGTCTTGGGTAAACATAGGTCACACCGTGCCAAAAGAATGGAAAGATACCAAAATGAAAAGTGTTCGTCAAGCAGCAATTGAGGGTGTTAGCACAGGTCTTAGGCCACCTAGAGGTCATGGGTCAAGGTTTGCGTTGGTTCATGCAGGGAATGAAAATGGGTTCTTTAATGGTGCCGAGTTAACATTTCTGTGCCAAAAGAACACGGCAGACGTCCACGATCAAATGACAGGTGAAGTGTATGAAAAGTGATTCGCCGAACAATTGTTGCCCAATGTCCCTGAAGGATCTGTGATAGTATTAGGCAATGCCGGCTATCATAGTCGGAAAAGCGATCGTTTGCCTACAACTTCTGGAGAAAAGATAAGATTATAGAGTGGCTCAATCAAAAGAAAATCACTTTTGATGCTGATATGTTAAAAACGGGAGCTTCTTTTTATTGTGACTCAAAACAGAGACACTTATGATAAATGCATAATTGATCAGATGGCTAAATCAGCAGGAAAACATGTTCTTCGCTTGCAACCATACCACTGCGAACTTAATCCTACCGAAATGGTATGGGCACAACTATATAAGAATGAAAAACGTCTCATTCAGAAAACAATAAACGAGAGATTTAATTTCGGCTGCATACCAACACGTGACAGTACACAATTGGGCAAACTACTTGGACCATGCAAAGAAAATTGAAAGTGATATCTGGAAAGCAGACGAGATTCTTCCTCCTTCCATGCATCGCCCACTGGTTCCGATTCGGCTAAACCTGGACCATCCTGAGACACGGAGGAATTTATGGAAGGTATAACGCCATTGCCAGAGGATTGTGGACAGGCTTGTAACGTATTTTAAGTATTACTTTCCTATTTTAATATTATATAGCTTTAAAATTATTGTATTCGTTAAAAATGTTAATATTATAAAAATTATTAAATATTTAATTAAATATAAGTTCTTATAATATTATATTCTTAAAAAATTAAAATAAATTATATGTTAAAGTGATTATAATTTCTATATTTGTTTATGTAGGACATTTCTTGATATAAGCGTATATTATAAATTTAATTTATTATAACTTAACTAGCCTATATCATAATTATAATTTATGATAATTTATACTTTTCCGTTGTATTATAACGTGTGCATTTAAATCTCGCTCTGAGCTTTTTGGCGTTTAATTCGTAGGCCTAAATATTTGTATTGTCATTCGATCAGTAGGGCATAAGATGAACGTTTCTTCACTCAAGTTTAAGGGGTTTTAAGAGTTTTGACACATCTATTCCTTGCCTCGCACATCTTTGTCCATGTAGTAGATCTGGCATCAGCATGCTCCATTTAATGTGTACTGTCTTTTAAGATAGAGACGAACTATAGATGAAAATCCTTAAATTTTATAGTAGTGCTGCATCTTATATATTGTTTATAAATTTCTTTATAATGTCTCGTGTTAATAATAACTGCGTCAATAATTCATGTGTGATTATGCAAGTTGAAAGCCTCCAATACACAATATAGGCATATCCGAGTTACCCATAATAATCAATGGAATTCACGGCTTATTTTAGGTTACGCTTCCTGGACTGTGGCCGAGCAATCTAAGGCTTCCTGCCTTGCTATATAACTACGGAACAGGCACTGATATGGCCAAGGGGGAAAACACTTTCTCATGAAATTTCGGCCAGTGTATCAGACAGGTGTTACCCAAAATCGTAAGAAATCTGAAAGCGAAAGTAAAGTAGCGACTCCAGGTTGAGAAAAACAGCTATAACTACTGGGTGATCCAACATCTCACCATATGCCATTTTACTGGTTAGAATTTTATCCACTCCTGTTATATTAACTCATGTGAATGCGAAGTCAATAACCGACTTATTAGCCAAAATCCTATTAGGTTTTTCGCGCCATGAAAGGGAATTAGGAATAACAATTGCAATATGTTATATTTATGAATTAGTAGGTCTATTAGAGGGCCTATCTGATCTTCTAAAGTTTACCTTATTATTATTATTGTTATTATTATTATTATTGATCAATGCAAAGATAAGTATAATGGATGAGATTGAACGCAGAAGGCTAATATGGTATGGACACGTAAGAAGAATGCAGGATGGAAGACTACCAAAGGTCGTCCATATATGGACAATTGAAAGAAGCAGCCGAAAAGGAAAACCAACAACCTGGAAGAATAACATTCAACATTCAATGAGGAAATTTGGTGTAACGGGTCAAGACACAGAGGGCAGAGAGTGATGGAGAACTTTAGTTATGGAAAATTTGTGAATGTGTATTACCAACTCACAATCTATGTAGATATTTATATATGTTTTAAAACTAATGTAAATTATTAAGATTGGTTGGAGAAAAACCTCAATGATGTGGAACATTCTCAGTGAAAAAGAATAAAATATTTATTATTATTATTATTATTATTATTATTATTATTATTATTACTATTATTATTATTATTATAAGGTATTATAGTCACCGTCTCGACCCGTACCCGAGTGGTTAAGGCAAGATGTCTTGTCGCAGAGTTACGGGACTTGGTTCGAGTCTCTATCGGGGAAGACATTTCTCATGGAATTTAGGCAGTATGGGACCGGTGCCCACCCAGCATCGTGAGGCATCTGGGTAACTACAATAAGTAGCGACTCCAGGTTGAGAAGAAAGCTATAACGGCTGGGGGACCCGACATGATCGCATGTCACCGCTACAATAGCTTATGATCGTCTACTTCTGTGATTAACACAAGTGGATGTGAAGTCAGCAGCCGTCTGGTAGGCCAAGACCCTTCTAGGCTTGTCGGGCTTGTAGTTTTATTAATTATTTTCACCGGTAGCGGTGACGTTATACCAAAAATAATTTATTCAAAAACTCAACATGGGTTTTCACTAACAATTTCCAATCTTCTTTATTTGGTTCACACTCATTTTTTTTTTTACATTTTTAATGTAATTACGCTTCTTTACGTCAATTGATTTAACAGTATAATTAATAGTTCTCCCCTTCACACCCGCAGTTGCGCTGATTCTTGTTCAAGACACATACTTCACAGGCTGGCTTCCAATTAATTTAAATTGTAAACTTCCAGACCACTACTCACTGATTGAATCAATCAAGAATTGATCAAGAATCAAATAACTGCGCAGAGTGCTTGTATTGAAACGGCCCTTGTGGAGTGTGTCGGTCATGATGACTGATATGGGGACGAAGACCGAGGCATTAACCTCTTAAATTTTGGTTAAAAATTTTGGTTTGGTGTCATTTGTAGACACTATGATTTGTGTGGTAGTTTGCGTATTCATTTTAAGCATGTGACGAGACAGGTAACCTTTGATTGAATGTTCTGCCGGGTCTTTTGTAGCAGGCATCGAAGACTCTGGAAAGTTCGGCGCTCGTATTCCTTCGAAAATAGATCTTTCTCGAAGCAGACCTTTGAAAAGCAACGGCCATACACATCTGAAAATCTTTGAACCGGAAATACCCGACACATGATTAGCGACTCATGAATCCCTTATTCCTTATAAACTTAAACTACAAGTCTCCCTACCGCCCTCAAAATTAAAAAAAAAAGTGTTACATTTATTATTATTATTATTATTATTATTATTATTTCTTATTATTAGGAATATTCCACAATTACAGGTTTCTCCTTCAATCCAAAGTGATTTCTCGCCTGAGGTTCCTGCCTAAAGCACTTTCTTCCCTCAAATATCTACCTTACATACTTATCCTCACTCCATCTATCCAGCGTTCTCTAGGTCTGCCTCTTCAACTTCTTCCATTAGCTTTCCAATCAAGGATCTTCTTTGGTATTCTATCTTCTCCTATTCTTATGAGTTGTCCATACCTTTTCAAATGTTTTTCTTCTATTTTTTTCAACTTGCATTATTTCCCTTCTTGTGCTGTTTCTGGCTTTATCTCTTCTTGAAATTCTTGTCGATCGCCTTCAAAAATCCATTTCTACTGCTAACAGCTTGTTGGCTTGTTTTCTGCTTACTATCCAGATTTCGGACTCACATAATAAAATACTTTGTAACAGAACTTGAAATATAGTTTTAATAGAAATATAATATACGTACATATATATATAATGTTCTGACCAAGAGCAGGTCTTTCAATGTATACTGAGCATTCTCCACTCTTTCCTTAACTCAGCGTTCCTTTTTGTATCCGCATACAAACCATTTATTTTAATATCGTCTATTATCTGATGTATTTTTCTGCCTCTAAATTTCTTTCCGTTGACCATTTATTCTAGGGCATCCGCCAGCAGGCAGTTTCTTCTTAGCCAGTGGCCAATCCAATTTCTTTTCCTCTTCTTTATGAGTTTCAGCATTGTTCTTCCTTCACCCACTCTATCTAGCACATCTCTATTTTTATAACATGCATAACGAAGAAAATTATTATTATTATTTTTATTATTATTATTATTATTATTATTACTGTTTGTACTCCAGTTAATATGTATTTGTGTTGCTGTATAAATAATGTTGAAGTAGTGGTTATCCAACTCACTGGAGTACAGCATTACGTTGGAGATTCCAGCAGACAACTCCCTATTACACATGTGGATATCCGTCATTAAGCCCAGGAATTCAGTTCAATTGCAAATTGACGTAAGTTCACCAGGACAAGTGGGGATAAATAGAGAAGCCTTTATGTTGAAGCAGAAATGCCACCCGTGACATGACCGATATTTGAACCCTGGACGCCCATGTGGAGAGCCACTGTACAGTATCACTGGCAGTTAATCATTTCAGTTCTACTACCGCTATGCCAAGGATGATAATGAATAATGGATATCCGATGCTATGGTCATTCGAATTGTGCGATGCCAATTATTTGGTTTAACTCCTCTTTGAATATGGGAAATATACCGCTGTTATGTGAGAATAATAATATAGCTAATTAAAATAAGATTATTTCCTTCTATACAAGATGGCCTACTATTTTTAATAATTCATGTTTCATTTAAACATACCTTTGTAGTGTTACGGTTAACATTCCAAGAATTGTGGACCCGATTCTCAGCTATGCCATGGGCCTACATATTTTTTAACGTGGTTTTAAATAAAAATAGGGTTTTTTTTATGCTCACCAATGCCAACCTATACTATCTTCTGCGCGCCAGCGATAGAAACGAATTCAGTGTGTTTATCTTTGCTCTTCTGAGCTGTTGAGCCACGAATTCTTTTTTATTTATATTCAAATAAAACGAGTTTACATATTTACAAGATTTATTTTACCGTCGTTTATACAAACAATCTCCTATTATATTTACTACGGACGCCGGTGTACAAACCAACGTTAAGTGTGTATTTCACAAATTAAAGATCCATCCATCCATCCATAGTAATTCTGCCCGAGGGCAGGTCTTTCACTGCAATCATAACATTTTCACGCTATGCTTGCAGCTTTACTAGGGAATTATAGGTGTGGTAGCTTCCCGTTGCTTTCCACACCGGTGAAGGATGATGATGATAATGATAAGGATGACTTTTTGGGGACCGTTGGGCCCTAAGCTTTCTGACATTTGTCTTACAGGTGAAGAAACCCCCCAAAAAAACCTCATCCAGGAGCCTGTCCCGACCGGGAATCGAACCCGGGTCCGCTGCGTGACGAATTAAAGATAAGTGTATGAAAATAAACGAGAACAACTCAATGATGATAATAATAACAATAACAATAACAATAATAATAATAATAATAATAATAATCATATAAAATGAAAACAAATTATACATTAAAACAGTCTGATAAACAGATTAACATATATATATATATATATATATATATATATATATAAAGATTTATTAAACACACTGTGTACATTATAATACAATTACTGGAAGTTTTTATCATCAGCATAGAATTTTAAAGGCTTACTTCTTGCTATGCAGTCAATAAGGTGGTATTGTTGACATTTTTGGTCGCATAGCTTGCAGAGGCACTGGTTCGATGCGAGGTGGAACCCTTTTATGTTACATATTCTGTAGTGGAATCCATGTGTGGCGGTCCTCGTGAACACGTGTCTTAGGGAGAAGTTTGGTTCCTTCCATTCTTCGGTGTTCATCGCTGGGGTCAGGAAGAATCCGCGGTCTATATCCTCTGCTTTTTCTTCTCTCTCTTATGTGTGCCTCGTAGGCCGGGGTGTGTGGCAGGTTATATTTTAACACTATTTCTCTGATGAAGATGTCAGTCTTGGTTAGATGGTATATGAGTCGGAAGCTCGTTGACCTTGAAACCCTAAGTACTCTCCGGAGGTAGGCAATTTTGACCATTTCCAGTCTTTTCAGATTCGCTATGGTTAACCGAGTCCAGAATGTGGTGATTGCATAGCACGCTATTAGTGATATCTTAATATGAAATAGTCTTATAGCTGTTTCGATTGACAGCTTTTCGACATTTCGAATGTCAAATGTGGCCTTTATTGCTGAGTTGCATCTTTCCTGGATGTGCTTGGTGAATGATTTTCCTGTGACTTACAACGTAAACAGATTAACATGTAGGTACATAGTATTTTGTTTAACACCTGTGTCGAATTCTAAGAAATAATTTCAGCACTGATTCACAGTATCAACATAAAGACAAAATAGATTATGACACACGATCAGTTACAATTGAGTTCAATGTCAAGACGGAATAGATCCTAAGATTTAAGCCATGACGTAAATATGATTTTGAGTGTATATATATATATATATATATATATATGTGTATATATATATATATATAGGAAATAAAAAAATAAATGTCTGAACCAGGATTTTAACTCAATGCCTTTAAATTATTACGTTAGTGCACTACCTATCCCGCCACCCAGGCATCCTAGAACAAAATATGTTCCTTATATATAAATTCTGTCTCTTTCTCTCTTTCTATATATATATATATATATATACACGCGTAACCACACACAACACACACACACACACACACACACATACACACACACACATGCGCGCGCTAATGGTAAGAACAAAATACTTCTAGATAGTATATTAATTTAGATGTTAAAACGTCTATAAAGAAGCAAGCAGTAAAAAAACTGATTTAAATACGTATAACAATATTATCATTGCCTTCTTTGGAATCTTTAAGTACATTTCATACACCAATTTTTCCAGCGGCTCCGTAAATTATTACCCAGTGTAAGGTATATTTATTAATTGGTGTTTGTCGTATAATTTATTATATTTATATTATTATTATTATTATTATTATTATTATTATTAAGAAAGTGATTAGTAGAGCTAGAATTGTTATGACCAAAATATGCAAAAAAATATGCCGTTATTACCTAAAATTTACAAAAATATCCACTATAACATAAAAAAATTATCTAGTAATATTATAATTATGTAATAATTTCAGTTTTAAAATCTAGTAGTTAATCAGTTTATGACAATTAACTATTTATTTAAGAATAAAATGTAAATGAGAAGCAAACTAAAATATTGCTTTTTATTTTATTAAAATTATCAATAGCTACCATCTTGTCGCGAGACAATACATAAATATTTGCTCATGTATATACGTAAGGGAAAAGTCCTTACTGTGAATTGAAACTAAATAGGATAGGGAGATAGATTTTACAAGAAACAAAATTCTGAGAAATTTAACAACTCAAATAAGCATGGAAGAAATAAATTGAACCATAGAAGTTCTTTACTCCTAAAAAGAGTGAAAATATGGCGAACATGACCAATAAATTGCTATAATATGCTCTGCTACATATAAATGGCCAAATATGCATAATATGACTTAACGAAGTAATATAATTAAACTAGTTTTTGTACAAAAAGAATGTATGTATATTTAGGAAACGTATCACTCTTGCCAAAAAATATAAGCTAAGGTACATCCCTAAAAGCCCTAGCGCTAGTGATTACACACTCGCCCTGCACAAGAAGCGTCACTGTCACTTCATGTAGGGTTCACATGGATAAACCGGAGCCAGAACAGATTTCTCTTGGGGTTTCTCCCATCTTGCCTTGCCAAAAACTTCATAATTTCTCCTTATTCATGTTATCCATTCGTTACATTCCATTTCATCTGCCCCTGCGACGCTGCGATAGATCTGGTTCGCAGGTATCCTTGAATATCGCAGATCCCACTAATAGGAGCTTCACCTCTTCTCATCCCTCAACCTGACATTATACGGGACATAGTAGATGGTTTATTATCCTAACATCAATTGAAATTAGGAATAAGGTAACGATGATTTTTATACCTGGTGTACGACACTTTTTCTTCCTCTAAATATATTTGTTATTCTATTGTTTGTTGCTATTGAAGTAGCTAAAAAATTGAGACCAGCTAAATCAGATTTTTTTTTTTTACTTACAGTGATTATTTAGGAAGTCATATTAAATCAAATTAACTGAGAACTTACTCTAGTAATAGTATATTAAGATGTGAGGTTGAGAAGTAGTTTTTACAGAATCGAGGAAAATGTTTAAAAACGGAGCGACAGCGAGGTTTTTAATTTCCGAGATTCTGTAAAACACGTACCAAACGTGCGTTGTACATTTTTTAATGTCCCAGGTTTCTCCTCTTGGACGTTTCTGGCGTTTTCTCCTGGTATTGGCGTAATTGTACCAATTTCTGAGGTTGGGGTGCCTGGAAAGCTGGGTTACGTTGCCCGGATGATGTGATCGGTGACGTGATGATTATAGTGGTGCGCCAGTAGAGTCCTTAATCCCAAGCTTAATCTAAGATGAATATGAATGATGATGATTGCGATGGCATATAATGTTCGGGGATCGTTTGGGCCCTAAAGTTTCCTGACAATTGTCTTACAGGTGAGGAAAACCCCGATAGAAACCTCATCCAGGAAACTGTCCCGAACGGAGATCTAACTCGGCCCACTGCGTGTCAAGACAGCACTCTACCTCGAAACCACAGAGATGGACGTTTTTAAAATCATAAATAATAGTAAAATAATAACATCTTTGTTGGAAATATTTGCGTTCATTATAAACAATTGACTAACGTTATCAGTGCGGTCAATGTTTATTAGTTGAAACAACAGGAGGCCGTGAGACCAATGTAGTGATAAAATGGCGGCAAGTACATATTTATTGGTTTATATTGTTTCGAATAAAGTTCAGTTCATTTAAAATGCACTGATTAGTTTCGTATAATGAATGTTAACACTACCATTTGGATATTTTTTTTGTATATACATTGTATGTAGTATACATAGAGGGCAGTGGTTTTACTTCCCACACGCGTGTTTGTAATATGTAATATTACAGTATAGTTATTTTTATTACAGTACAGTTATTTAGCTTGGCAACTCCGAAATGTAGGAAGTTGAACTTTCAATCATGGTCGCCATTGCTGTAAGTACGACAAAACGCACTATCGCGGAACAAAGTGGTGGTAGCAACCAACAATATTGACGTAAAGATACAGCAATCAAAGGTAAAAATATTGACATACATATGCGTAAGATCTTGGTAGTCCTCATCTAATCATCTTTTCAGTTAAAACGATTTATAGACCTTTCGGAACATGTTCCATCATCATCTTCTTGATAGGTACTCCTGAGATTTAATTTCTCTCAACTAATTAGATCTACTTTTGAACAATGTACACATTTTCATGTTACTTCTTGATTTATCTGTAGTTTACTCGAAATGCAACGACTGTTAACACTCTTCAAGTTGGGTTCCTTCAATTCGGATGGCTTGTGACGCCAGGTTGGGTTCCAAGTCCTAATTGATGTTTTGTACGATGCTGCTGTGAAGAACAAGATAGAGTTCTAGTAAGCATGGTGGTATTGAACGTATGTCATTGCTGTATTATTTGTTGTTCACTTTCTATTTTACTAAAACGACTGTTCAAAGTTTACATTCATTTACTGTTATATTTTCGTTAGCATGTTGCACACCTTTATCGTTTATTTGATGTATTCATTATTATTATTATTATTATTATTATTATTATTATTATTATTATTATTATTATTATTATTATTATTTATTATTATTATTATTTTTAATGATATATACATTTTTGTTTTATTAATGTCGTGGTTCTTTCTGATACAATTAATTATAGAACCTAAACCCAAGTTAATAAAGTTGTGTCGTTCCTTAGGTCCCCATATCTGAGCTATATATATATATATATATATATATATATATATATATATATATATATATATATAAATTACGACTCGCGTTGTTTGCCCAAACTACTGAACGATTTTAATAAAATTTTGCACACTGTGTGCTGTTTGATCCAACTTGAGACCTACGGTTGTTTATAACTAAATTTATAGTCGCATTATTTTATTTTTTATTGTAAATTATTTGTTTATTATTTAACAAAGAGTTGTAATTATCTGTGAGTTCCATACGATTCTAACAGATGACGGTGCAAGGTAATTGGTTTATTATTTAACCAGGTCTCTTTTTTTGTTTATTTTTCTTTACACTAGTACCAATTATTACTTTATTGTAACGGACTGTCAACAGCACGTACGGCTTACTGCCCGTGCGACCCATATTTGTAAATAATATTGTAAATATCTTACTTTTTTGTCTAATAAAGTCCTACTACTACTACTACTACTATTTAACCAGGTGGCTATGCTTTTTGTTGCAACCGCCTATTTCAATTGAATTACAAATATTGATTATTTCATAATTTAAGTGTGTTCAGTGTTTATTTTATTTTCAATATATTGATAATAATATTAATTTCGTGTGTATGTATTTATTTTAAGTAATCTGGCTGAAAGACAGCAACTTAATTTAAATTTAACTGGACCGAGAAGGAACATTGAACAATATGGATAATCAGTTCTAGAGATCATGAATGATAATATATCAAGTGAATTTCCGCAAATTGGTATAGGCCTATGTGACATAAATCTTACATTTAAGAAGAATGTCAATTTAAAAACATATGAAGGTCCTAAGGAACGGAATAACATAACTGTGAGTCTATTAATTATAATAATATGCCTAATGTTACAGAAACAATCTCCATGCCTCAGTTAAATGAAAAACAAGATGACTATAATATATCACAAGATGATATTACTATACAGAGACTTCTTGATGATGATGAGAATCCAAACTTCCAACAAGTTCGTAGAAAAAAACGAAAGTATAATGAAATCAGCAAGCCTCCTCAAAATATTCCATCAATAAATGTATTTAATTCTTATGATACACTTATGGATGATACTGAGAATGCATACAACATAAATTCATCTCAATCAACAAAACTACTTCCACATAAACCACCACCCATATTTATACCTGGTGTAGTTAACGTACCAGAACTAAAAAATTGTGTAAAACAAAAACTTTCTGATTTAGATTTCTAACTTAGTTTACTACAACATAATTTCACGTATACCTTATCCACAGCAACGCGTGACCGGGACTTCTAATATATATAAACAGAGTCGGGTTAGTTACACTATTTATAACTCAAGAACGGCTGGAGCGATTTTTATGATATTTGATTTGTTGGATTTGTTTCCGCCATATTTAAAGACGATACGACGTTCGCCGGGCCAGCTAGTATATATATATATATATATATATATATATATATATATATATATATATATAGCCTACATGGCAAGGATATCCTCTATCACCTACTCTTTCGACATCTACCTACAAGACCTAATGAAGAACAGGAATATGAGAGGCGTCATGGGATGAAGAAGAAATAAGTGCATAAGATTTGCTGAAGATATGACTTTGCTAGCAGAAGATGCAATGACAACATGCTGATGGAGCTAAATGACAGATGCGAGGATAATGGGATGAAGATAAATATAAATAAGACGAAAACCATGCTTATAGGAAGGAAATTGGGGAATATAAACATGAGGATTAAAGATGAGGCCATTGTTCAAGTAGAGAGCTTCAAATTATTGGGCTGTACTATCAATAGTAACATGAACTGCTGTCAAGAAGTAAAGCAGAGGATAGCAATGGCAAAATAAGTTTTTAACAAGAAGAAAAGCATTTTCTGAGGATCTCTGACAAAATAATTTACGGAAGAGGCTAGTGAAGTGCTTTGTGTGGAGTGTAGCATTGTTTGGTGAAGAGATTTGGACATTACGACCAAATGAAGAAAAGCGACTGGAAGCTCTTGAGATGTGGATATGGAGAAGAATGGAAGGAACTATAAAAGAAAGAGTAAAGATGTGCTAGACAGAGTGGGTGAAAGAAGAACAATGCTGGAACTTATAAAGAAGATGAAAATAAATTGGATTGACCGCTGGCTAAGAAGAAACTGCCTGCTGACAGATGCCCTAGAAGAAATGGTCAATGGAAAGAAGGTTAGAGACAGAAAAATACATCAGATGACAGACAATATTAAAATAAATGGTTTGTATGTAGATACAAACAAAGGAAGGCTGAGTTAAGAAAAGAGTGGAGAATGCTGAATTTGCAGTGAAAGAGCTGCTGTTGGGCAGAGCACTATGTATGCATGTATATAGCCTATACATATCCCAGACAGGCTTTGGAATGGATTCCACCTGGGAGAGGAAAGAGAGGTCGACCTAGATTTAAATGGATGGATGTTTTAAGAGGGGGCTAAGTCTGGAAGACTTGGAATGGGAAGATAGAGAAGAATGGAGAAAGAACATAAACATTTCAGAAACTTTGGGCACAGGAATATGTTTTATTACATTGTAAACCTGTATATGTATTAACAGATGAAATGGAATTTAGCCTATGTAATGGGCCTAGTTATTGACGTTGTACGTTAAACAACAAAAAATAGACGATGTCGGTGCACTTTTGAGTTAAAACATTTTGTAGGCCTTTCGGAACATGTTCTAACAACAGCTTTTCAAAGCGTGTTCCTTTTGAAAAACTCATGATGGAACATGTTCTGAAAGATGTACAAATTATTTTAACTGAAAAAATAATGTGGAAACGACTGAGATATCTGGTACGTATTTTAATATTTTTTAACATTTGACATAATAAGCTATACGGCGTTTTATAATGCATTTTAAAGTAGTGTATGCACTTTCTGTAATGTTCTATATTCATTGTCACAATTTGTTCTAATCAAGGCATAATGTAGTGTTAATTTTTCATTAAATTTACAATATTGATAAAAACAAAAAATTTAATTCGAAATGGCTTGAACATGTGGTCAGAATGCCAAAATATATTACCTGAGATTCTAAAAGAAAACTAGGCTTTCTAACCAAGAGGGAAAATATGGACATATTATGAAGAACCTACTTGGTATGAAATTTCGAAGAGAACGGAACAGACCAAAAAGGGGCCTAACTTCAAGACTGCTAAATGATGATGAGAAGGCAATGTAAGTAAAAATATATATTAAAAAGCAATTGAGTAATTATGAAGAAGTCCCCGGTCTTTCACATATGCCACTTTGTCGTCGGTAGGTCTAAATAATTTAATTAGTTCAGGTAATTTTCGAATTGTTTAATTTAGTAACTGTGTTTTTTAGCGAGTCATTTTCGATATAGCGGCTTCCTGGTTTGTTTACTTAGTATTTAATGCTATTGCCTGAACCAACTCGTTCGGTGAAGGAAAAAAAAAAAAAAAAAAAAAAAGATGGATCGTCATTTCCACAAATGCGAACAATGCCACATTTTTGTCACGAATGCTACACGAATATGTGCTTATGTATTTTTTCCCTAAAAATAAGCAGTTTCGTTATTTTTTAATATATAATTATGTCATTAAAAATCTTCAAGTTCACTTTTAATTTTCAAAAATTCCATCCATTATATATATAAGGTAGGGACACGCCGTAGCGTAGTGGTTAAGGCACTGAGCTACAAGCCGGAGGGTCGAGGGTTCAAGTCCCGTTGGGGTCAGGATGTTTAAACTGACCCAAACCCTCTGGCGGCACTATGGCCCTGGGGTCGACTCAGCCTCTAACGTAAATGAGTACCACACGCTTGTTCTGGGGGAAAAGGCGGCCGTCACGCAGGGCTGACAACCCGGCTGACATAAAGTGCCGATTGTCTAGAAAAAGTGGGAGCCTTAACCTCCCACTACCCCAAGGGCCTCCGGGCCTGTTGTGGGATCACTTTACTTTACTTTTACTTTTATATATAAGGTAAATAATTGTTTTCCAACAGGCTGAGATAGTGAAGTACGTTAAGATATGGTGTTACACAACAGAAGATCCAATGTTTGAATCCAGGTAAAACCGAAGGAAGTAAAAAATTATGTTAACATAATGAAGTAATGTAATTTGAAATGCAAATGCAAAGAATTAGTGGAAAGAGTAGAACTGGATTACTGTTAGAGAAAGAAAGAGAGAGAGAGAGAGAGAGAGAGAGAGAGAGAGAGAGAGAGAGGAGAGAGAGAGAGAGAGAGAGAGAGAGAGAGAGAGAGAGAGAGAGAGAGAGAGAGAAATTAATAGATAATAAGATGGGAAATAATATAATAGAGGCAAATTTAAATACAAGGAAGAGTACAAATTTTAAAAGTTTTCATGAGGAATATTTTAGTGAATTAGTTCATTTTTCTGAACGATTTAGCGTGAAGTTGCATAATTATGTAAAATACCTGTTTCATATACACAATTGCCAGAAATCAAATTTTATTTATCAAAATACAAAATAAGACGCAATATGCATTGATGCCTATAGAATGTTACAGTTTTCTTTAGACCAACCTTTGTATCTTGTTGGCGTTTTTCTCATAGTTATGTTCTAAGTAGTTTAATTGTTACTAATGTCTGTGAAATAACATTGTAGAAGTTATTTTATGCCTGGTTTGAAATATGTGGCTAGACAGCTTTTAAAAAAAGCATGATGTAGGTAACGTAATTAGAATGAATGCTTGAAAATAATGCATACTGCACATGCGATGTAATTTATTGTGATCGGGTCAGCACAGCAACACAGTAATACATTAAAGTAACGTTAGGCTATAAATTGGCGCAGGAATCCGCTACAAACTGCCACCGACTGGTTACCATAATGGACCATGTTCACATTAAAACTAATCTTATAATAACGTTCATAGTGGATAGGTCATTGTCTTTGCAAAATAGCGTTAAAAATTCCAGTCGATACAAAAATCAGTGTTTGACTATTGTATAATAATGAGTAATAAGGAACTAATACACAAATTCAACATAAAGCTAATAATACGATATGTCGATGACGTACTAGTAATATACGACAATGAAAACAGAAAAGAAAGAGAAATACTACAAGACTTAAACAACATGCATGAAAAAATCACTTTCACCGAAGAAATAGAAGTTAATAATAGCATAAACTATTTAGATTTGTCTATAACCAAAAATCTACACAACAAGAAACTAGAAATCGGTATCTACCGGAAACCCACAAACAATGCTCTGGCCATAAACAAAAAATCTACACACCCTTTTCAACAGAAAATGAGTACATTTAATAGCTTAGTCAGTAGAATGTTGAAACTCCCATTAAGCAAAGACAATTATATCCAAGAACTCAACTACATTAAATATATGGCAAAAACCAATAGCTATAATGAAGAATTCATAGATAAGCTCGTAAATAAACAAAAAGGAAGAACAATATAACCAACATAACTAAACTAGAAAAAGAATCTGACAACAACAAGAAAACATGGATAACACTTACATACACAGGAAACGAAACGACAAAATTGTCCAATACACTAAAAAAAAGCCGATAAAAACGTAAAAATAGCATACAGAACCAATAACAAATTAAACAACATAATAAACAATAACATTGAAGAAAATAACATTTTCAACAGCAAAGGAGTTTATAAACTGACATGTAAGGACTGCAACAAATTTTATATAGGAAGGACAAACAGGAGTTTTAACATCAGATTCAAAGAACATTTTCGAGACTTCATTCACGCAGAAGGAAAATCACTCTAGGCAAAACACGTTATCCATGAAGGACATCGCATGTTAAATATTGAAAACACCCTAACAGTAATGCACAGAGAAAATAATCCAGCGAAGATAAACGTACTCGAAGAGATGGAAATCATGAAAGCAGCTCACAACGACGACAGCCTGATAAAACGAAAACGAACCCAATACATGCAACCCCCTCTACCAGATCTTCAGTGAAACACCAGTTTTGAATCCTGCCGATGATGGGACAAGTCCCGAAAGCGCTACAGTTAAATAATTAATTAAGTTGAGGAGACGGACCTTTCAGGTGAATATTCCATAATTTTATATTAATTTTTTAATAATATCTTGGTTAAAAAGGAGCTCGAAGTGTTGAGATGGGATGCTTATTCCAGAAAGAACCTAAATTTATTAAATACGTAACTACTGTCCTAAATTATGAAGCTCATTCGTAGGATGCTTGACTTTATTCATAGAATAAACTAATTAAAAAGGATAATTCAGGACAATTCTGAAGGGACATGACCGACTAAAATGGTTCTACCAATGACTGGCGATTAAAATACAGGAGTAAGTAATTAACATAACACATTCCCTCGAATTTATTTTATCTTAAATGGATCTTGTTACTTCCCATAACAAATAACTGTACCCAGTAGCCCTCTCGAGTCTTAATGGACTTCCAGATCTTTACTTAACACACACACACACACACACACACACACACACACACACACACACACACACACACACACACACACACACACACACACACAACGTATATATAGTCTGTTTACGTAGCCCATTGTTGAACCATTGCCTCTCCTCTGTAAGGAGTTACTAGACCAAATTTATTTTAGTTACCTTATTTGCTCATATATGTCATGGATGGCATGTGGTCAACACACCAACTCAATGAGACATCCAACAGTCTACTGTGTATTAATAGGACTTTGAGATCGGTAAATTTACTTAGATGCCTCTTTATTCAGGCTTAAGTATATTTGTCGAGCCTGAAAATCCTCAGAGTCGGGACTCACGGCTTAAAGTTCCTCCCGGAGGACTTGCCTCTTGGATTTTTTCGTCCTAAAAATATCCATAGACCCCGGTCGGATTTGAATCCGCGACCCTCGGAACTAGAGGCAAGGAGTATAATCACTAGTCCGCCGCTATATAGGACCTTCTATATATGATATAATAGGGAACTGATTCTGGATCAATAGTATATCAGCCAGATCCACTGAGTCAAAATTAAAATCTTTTTGTGTGGTGTCAAGGGGATAGCTCCAAGTTAAGAACGTGAAAGGATATCTCTGGCGAAATTTCCTTATTTATTAGCTCGCTGCCCTTCAAGCCCAGGGCTCATAGGTGGTGCGTGTTGTAACTATGTACATCCGGGTAATACCTGATAAAGCATATTCATGTTGGGGAGGCGGTGAGGGGTACTGTTACTCGGTGGCTAAGATATTAAGATTTATCTGGACCGAGCTTCACCGGTATAACTGCAACATCAATATGCCATTGACAAGCATGTCGAGATGGCTGAAAAGTGGCAGCCCCACCACTGGAAGTTACTTGCGATGGACTGGTAATCTTTCCAAGGCAAACTCGTGTTACTCGGAATAATCTCAAGAAAAGCCGGATTGGTAATAACACTGATAACAGAAAAATCACTGGAATAAAAATTAAAAAAAAAGTAAAATTGTCTACTTGGAAAAAATAATACAGTAAAACTTGTTCAAAGCGGAATCGCAAGGGACCAATTTTTTTTTTCCCACATTAGACAAAAAATAAAGAAAATATTAACAAATCTTAGATCATAGAGTACCGTATAAGCCTTTTTATGTACCTTGGATTGATTGCAGTTCCGCTGCCGTAGGAAACTGGAGTATAATATGTACAAGCGACTTCGACGCTAACGCGCGAAAAAAACAGTCCCGTTTCTTCAGCATTAAAAATGTCTCTTAGGCGTGTATCCTGAAATTGAAATATGCCGTTTCTATTTCCACTCACTAACTATAATATTGTCCACATCCATTGATTCCCCGCAAATTTCATTCCATACTACATTGCGTCGTCCTTTAAACTGTCCACAACCAACCTGAAGATGCCTTGAAATCGTTATTCCCTAGGGATAGAGCAACAGCTAGGGTTTAACTTTGGTGCATCGGTCCGGAAATTTGGAGATTTTTTGATCGCGGACTTGTAAAACGCTCCCACACCTCGTTGATTTCTTTAAAATTTTCCCCCTCTTCGTTTGACCATATCCTTGCTTCATTAGTTTTTCTTTGTGTTTTAAAATCTCACAAACTTGGGTTTTTCCACATTTAAATTTAGTCAATGTTTCGCGTACTGAGAGTATGTTTTTCTTTATCTTCAATCACTTTCACTTTTTCATTTAATTACGTGAAACATAAGATTTAGCCATCTTTATTCCGTAAATCCAGAACGCTACATCTGAAAGATACGTACACAATCGGTCAACTAATCTTAAACTAATTTAAGATTTTACAGTGCATTGGTTATTTGTAAGACAGATGTCACACGCCAAATATTTGTTAAACGAACCTGTATTTCGCAAAACAGGTGTGCAGTGAGGCCGAAAGAAAATTTCAGATACCCCTAGAAATTCTACATCTCCCGGCAACAGGAATCATTATTTATTGTTAATTCATCTAACGGGAATTCAATGAAGCGGAAACTATATATTTTTTCTATCTTTCCACCTTATAAACATTTTTTCATGAATTGTGTAGAAATATCCTTCCCTTTCCGCGTTGGACAGATTCCGTTTTATACAAAATAAATACACGTAAAATTACTATTATTTTGCCAGGACCAATAAATTAGTTCACAATGGACAGATATCCGCATTATTCACGTTCCGGATTACACAAGTTTTACTGTATAGACATACTTGTTTTATCATTATAAATTGAATAAAAACATTTAAAATACCAAAAAAATTGGGATAGAATATTATTAGTACTGATAAAATTCATAATAAGGTCAATAATCACAAATTAAAATAGTAAAATTAATACCTGGCAGGTGTAATTGTCTTTAAATAGGTTAATTTAAAAAAACGTTTAAGAATAAACATAGTCGAGGACGAGTACCTGTCAGGTTTTTAGTTAAATATTTTACTTAGAGAATATTATCAGTTATTTTAAAGATACTGAATATCACATTTACAGTGATTAGAGTATCTGCCCCAGCAGAAGGCAAGGATTTAGAAAGAGAAATATTTTACCAAAAATGATAAAACACCTTAGAAAAACTGTAAAAAACGATAATATATGGTATTAGCCGGAAACCTCAATATTAGGATTGGAAACTCATCAATTGGAAAAATTGTTGATTGAGAGGGAGAAACCAAATGCAATGACAATTGGAACCCTTTAGTGGAATTCTACAGGTGCCTACATTTGACAATTTAATTTTTTTTACACAAGAATATACACACATTTACTTGGTAAGCTAGAAGATTCATATAAGAATATACACACATTACTTGGTAAGCTAGAAGATTCATATAAGAATATACACACATTTACTTGGTAAGCTAGAAGATTCATATAAGAATATACACACATTTACTTGGTGAGCTAGAAGATCATATAAGAATATACAACACATTTACTTGGTAAGCTAGAAGATTCATATAAGAATATACACACATTTACTTGGTAAGCTAGAAGATTCATATAAGAATATACACACATTTACTTGGTGAGCTAGAAGATTCATATAAGAATATACACACATTTAATTGGTAAGCTAGAAGATTCATATAAGAATATACACACATTTACTTGGTAAGCTAGAAGATTCATATAAGAATATACACACATTTACTTGGTAAGCTAGAAGATTCATATAAGAATATACACACATTTACTTGGTAAGCTAGAAGATTCATATAAGAATATACACACATTTACTTGGTAAGCTAGAAGATTCATATAAGAATATACACACATTTACTTGGTGAGCTAGAAGATTCATATAAGAATATACACACATTTACTTGGTAAGCTAGAAGATTCATATAAGATATACACACATTTACTTGGTAAGCTAGAAGATTCATATAAGAATATACACACATTTACTTGGTAAGCTAGAAGATTCATATAAGAATATACACACATTTACTTGGTGAGCTAGAAGATTCATATAAGAATATACACACATTTACTTGGTAAGCTAGAAGATTCATATAAGAATATACACACATTTACTTGGTAAGCTAGAAGATTCATATAAGAAATATACACACATTTACTTGGTGAGCTAGAAGATTCATATAAGAATATACACACATTTACTTGGTAAGCTAGAAGATCATATAAGAATATACACACATTTACTTGGTAAGCTAGAAGATTCATATAAGAATATACACACATTTACTTGGTAAGCTAGAAGATTCATATAAGAATATACACACATTACTTGGTAAGCTAGAAGATTCATATAAGAATATACACACATTTACTTGGTAAGCTAGAAGATTCATATAAGAATATACACACATTTACTTGGGTGAGCTAGAAGATTCATATAAGAATATACACACATTTACTTGGTAAGCTAGAAGATTCATATAAGAATATACACACATTTACTTGGTAAGCTAGAAGATTCATATAAGAATATACACACATTTACTTGGTGAGCTAGAAGATTCATATAAGAATATACACACATTTACTTGGTGAGCTAGAAGATTCATATAAGAATATACACACATTTACTTGGTGAGCTAGAAGATTCATATAAGAATATACACACATTTACTTGGTAAGCTAGAAGATTCATATAAGAATATACACACATTTACTTGGTAAGCTAGAAGATTCATATAAGAATATACACACATTTACTTGGTGAGCTAGAAGATTCATATAAGAATATACACACATTTACTTGGTAAGCTAGAAGATTCATATAAGAATATACACACATTTACTTGGTAAGCTAGAAGATTCATATAAGAATATACACACATTTACTTGGTAAGCTAGAAGATTCATATAAGAATATACACACATTTACTTGGTAAGCTAGAAGATTCATATAAGAATATACACACATTTACTTGGTGAGCTAGAAGATTCATATAAGAATATACACACATTTACTTGGTAAGCTAGAAGATTCATATAAGAATATACACACATTTACTTGGTAAGCTAGAAGATTCATATAAGAATATACACACATTTACTTGGTGAGCTAGAAGATTCATATAAGAATATACACACATTTACTTGGTAAGCTAGAAGATTCATATAAGAATATACACACATTTACTTGGTAAGTTAGAAGATTCATATAAGAATATACACACATTTACTTGGTAGCTAGAAGATTCATATAGAATATACACACATTTACTTGGTGAGCTAGAAGAATCATATAAGAATATACACACATTTACTTGGTGAGCTAGAAGATTCATATAAGAATATACACACATTTACTTGGTAAGCTAGAAGATTCATATAAGAATATACACACATTTACTTGGTAAGCTAGAAGATTCATATAAGAATATACACACATTTACTTGGTAAGCTAGAAGATTCATATAAGACTATACACACATTTACTTGGTAAGCTAGAAGATTCATATAAGAATATACACACATTTACTTGGTGAGCTAGAAGATTCATATAAGAATATACACACATTTACTTGGTAAGCTAGAAGATTCATATAAGAATATACACACATTTACTTGGTAAGCTAGAAGATTCATATAAGAATATTACACACATTTACTTGTAAGCTAGAAGATTCATATAAGAATATACACACATTTACTTGGTAAGCTAGAAGATTCATATAAGAATATACACACATTTACTTGGTAAGCTAGAAGATTCATATAAGAATATACACACATTTACTTGGTAAGCTAGAAGATTCATATAAGAATATACACACATTTACTTGGTAAGCTAGAAGATTCATATAAGAATATACACACATTTACTTGGTAAGCTAGAAGATTCATATAAGAATATACACACATTTACTTGGTAAGCTAGAAGATTCATATAAGAATATACACACATTACTTGGTAAGCTAGAAGATTCATATAAGAATATACACACATTTACTTGGTAAGCTAGAAGATTCATATAAGAATATACACACATTTACTTGGTAAGCTAGAAGATTCATATAAGAATATACACACATTTACTTGGTAAGCTAGAAGATTCATATAAGAATATACACACATTTACTTGGTAAGCTAGAAGATTCATATAAGAATATACACACATTTACTTGGTAAGCTAGAAGATTCATATAAGAATATACACACATTTACTTGGTAAGCTAGAAGATTCATATAAGAATATACACACATTTACTTGGTAAGCTAGAAGATTCATATAAGAATATACACACATTTACTTGGTAAGCTAGAAGATTCATATAAGAATATACACACATTTACTTGGTAAGCTAGAAGATTCATATAAGAATATACACACATTTACTTGGTAAGCTAGAAGATTCATATAAGAATATACACACATTTACTTGGTAAGCTAGAAGATTCATATAAGAATATACACACATTTACTTGGTAAGCTAGAAGATTCATATAAGAATATACACACATTTACTTGGTAAGCTAGAAGATTCATATAAGAATATACACACATTTACTTGGTAAGCTAGAAGATTCATATAAGAATATACACACATTTACTTGGTAAGCTAGAAGATTCATATAAGAATATACACACATTACTTGGTGAGCTAGAAGATTCATATAAGAATATACACACATTTACTTGGTAAGCTAGAAGATTCATATAAGAATATACACACATTTACTTGGTAAGCTAGAAGATTCATATAAGAATATACACACATATTACTTGGTAAGCTAGAAGATTCATATAAGAATATACACACATTTACTTGGTAAGCTAGAAGATTCATATAAGAATTATACACACATTTACTTGGTGAGCTAGAAGATTCATATAAGAATATACACACATTTACTTGGTAAGCTAGAAGATTCATATAAGAATATACACACATTTACTTGGTAAGCTAGAAGATTCATATAAGAATATACACACATTTACTTGGTAAGCTAGAAGATTCATATAAGAATATACACACATTTACTTGGTAAGCTAGAAGATTCATATAAGAATATACACACATTTACTTGGTAAGCTAGAAGATTCATATAAGAATATACACACATTTACTTGGTAAGCTAGAAGATTCATATAAGAATATACACACATTTACTTGGTAAGCTAGAAGATTCATATAAGAATATACACACATTTACTTGGTAAGCTAGAAGATTCATATAAGAATATACACACATTTACTTGGTGAGCTAGAAGATTCATATAAGAATATACACACATTTACTTGGTAAGCTAGAAGATTCATATAAGAATATACACACATTTACTTGGTAAGCTAGAAGATTCATATAAGAATATACACACATTTACTTGGTAAGCTAGAAGATTCATATAAGAATATACACACATTTACTTGGTAAGCTAGAAGATTCATATAAGAATATACACACATTTACTTGGTAAGCTAGAAGATTCATATAAGAATATACACACACATTTACTTGGTGAGCTAGAAGATTCATATAAGAATATACACACATTTACTTGGTGAGCTAGAAGATTCATATAAGAATATACACACATTTACTTGGTAAGCTAGAAGATTCATATAAGATATACACACATTTACTTGGTAAGCTAGAAGATTCATATAAGAATATACACACATTTACTTGGTAAGCTAGAAGATTCATATAAGAATATACACACATTTACTTGGTGAGCTAGAAGATTCATATAAGAATATACACACATTTACTTGGTGAGCTAGAAGATTCATATAAGAATATACACACATTTACTTGGTAAGCTAGAAGATTCATATAAGAATATACACACATTTACTTGGTAAGCTAGAAGATTCATATAAGAATATACACACATTTACTTGGTAAGCTAGAAGATTCATATAAGAATATACACACATTTACTTGGTGAGCTAGAAGATTCATATAAGAATATACACACATTTACTTGGTAAGCTAGAAGATTCATATAAGAATATACACACATTTACTTGGTAAGCTAGAAGATTCATATAAGAATATACACACATTTACTTGGTAAGCTAGAAGATTCATATAAGAAATATACACACATTTACTTGGTAAGCTAGAAGATTGATATAAGAATATACACACATTTACTTGGTAAGCTAGAAGATTCATATAAGAATATACACACATTTACTTGGTGAGCTAGAAGATTCAATAATAAGAATATACACACATTTACTTGGTAAGCTAGAAGATTCATATAAGAATATACACACATTTACTTGGTAAGCTAGAAGATTCATATAAGAATATACACACATTTACTTGGTGAGCTAGAAGATTCATATAAGAATATACACACATTTACTTGGTGAGCTAGAAGATTCATATAAGAATATACACACATTTACTTGGTAAGCTAGAAGATTCATATAAGAATATACACACATTTACTTGGTAAGCTAGAAGATTCATATAAGAATATACACACATTTACTTGGTAAGCTAGAAGATTCATATAAGAATATACACACATTTACTTGGAAGATTCATATACGTATAATAAAATAGGTTCTGACTAGTTTCTTGTGGAGAGTAAATATAAATTAGAACGAAGAAAACTACAATGAAGAGTGTAAGCAGGATAATATTAATATATTAATATATTAAAAAAATCAACCTTTGTTGTGCCAGTACAGGTTAAATTATAAGTTCAAATCTATGATAAATAATATTAATGAAGGTTGGAAGAACATCAAAGAAGCAATAATTCAAACAGCCTATGAAAGTCTTGGGCACAGAACTATTAGAAATAAAAAAAATAGGTACATACCTGAACTGCAGATAAAAAAAATAGTGTAGATGCAAAGGAACAAGCATACAGGTTGTACTTACAAACAAAATATCACGGTCACTATATTCAGTATAAAAAACTAAGGGTATAAGTTAGAAAATTAAACGGAAAAATTCGAGGAGAGGATTGAGACAAATTTGTAAAAATTCTGAAAAGAGATATAACAGTACCACAACGAAGAGGGTTTAAGATACTAAAAAAATCTGGGCACTGAAATAAAGAATAAATTATATAAAAACAATATTACGGCGAATGACTGGATGGATCCCTATGGTGTGTTAGTAAATTTGAAGATCAAGATCTGCATAAGAATGATTATTACAATGTTGATAATGACACCTCATAAGATTTAGAAGAATTAATAACTGCAGAAAAATTAAATAAGGTTTTGGAAAGTTAAAAAAATCTTAAGAGTCCAGGGCTGGATAATTTGAACCTTGCATTTTTAAATGTGGAGGGTGTAAACTGAAACTATAACTGTTGTGTTAATTTAACAATACATGGAGATTCAAAATAATTCCCCAGGATTGGCATTTGGGTTTAATAGTGAATATAAATAAGAAAGGTTCAAAAACAAATACGAAAACTATAAATGTACCGTACAACAGCATTATTTTCAGCATCTAAATTGTATACAAATATTAAAAAAAATAAATTAAACAAATGTAGTGAAATACTCTTAGGAGAAGAGCAGTGTGAATTTAGGACAGATATAAATCAAACAGACACTATTTTCACATAGAAAAAAAATGAAGAAAAGACAAGAAAATAATCTGCCTAGATTTTCTTATTTTCAGACCTAGATTAAGTTAATGATAATAAGAATACCAAAGAAAAGATGGAAAATGCAGCAATTAGGAGCCGGAACAGGCTAGCAAATAAGCCTAAACCGTGACGAAGAAGAAGAAAATATAGATTAGTAATTTATCGTGGAAAATACTAACAGTTGAGGGAATTCTTAAGTAATTGATTTGAGCTATTCAAAGCCAATTTGTCAATTCAAAGATGAAAGTTAAAATTATAAATAATACAATTTCACAATCTGTAACAATTAAGAAAAGAGTGAGAAAAGGATACAGATTATCACCTGTCCTCCTCATCATATAGACTATATTTTCAATGTCATAAAAGTATATAGGCCTAAATAAGTCAACATGGAATCAAAATCACAAGGTAAAACACGCTCAAAATGTTATTGTGTGCAGATGCTTCGATTATTTTTGACACATTAGACGTTGATTTACAAAGGGGAAGTTTCCAATTAAACAATATAGCCAAAATTTATAATACGAAAATGTCTGTTAGGAAGACAAAAGCTATGGCAATATGCAGGGTAAAAATAACGACAGTTAATATAGAATTGGATGGAAATATTAATGAACAATATCTGAATTTAATTATACTTGACGCCTAATCTCTGAAACAAAAATTATATTAAAGTTCAAATTATAGAAATATAATAAGATAAATTATATTATTAAATTACAGTTTGCGAAACAAATATCTATAGAAAAAAATTACGATTACACAGTATAACAACAAAAACGTTCCCAAAATACAGCAGTGAAAGTTGGATTTTGAATTTTAGACATAACACCAAATTACATGCGGAACAGATGAGACGTGTCCTCTTTTAAGGCAAAGTAAAGATAAATGTAAAGTTATCCCACTACAGCCCTCAGGAGGCCCTTAGGGTAGTAGGAGGTTAAGACTTCCACTTTTTCTAGACAATTCGACACTTGATGTCAGCAGAGTTGTCAGCCCTGCGTGATTGCCACCTTTACCCCCAGTACAAACGTCTGGTACACATTTCAGTTAGAGGCTGAGTCGACCTCAGGGACATAATGCCGCCAGAAGGCACTTTAAATTTCATGACCCCACCGGGACAGGGCTAAGTAGATTGTATAAAAAGAGAAATGTTGATTTTCGTGAAAATTTAAAAGTGGACACAAACACAGAGAAAGGCCTAAACAACCCTGGAGAAATAAATAATACCTTGATATATAGGACCAAAATCTAAAATGTTTATGATGATGGTGATGATGATTTGCTCGCTCGCAAACCTTCTGGCGGAATTATGTCCCTGAGGTCCCTTTTTAACAGAAAAGGGAACCTTTGAAACTACAAAAAATAAATTTCTCAAGAAAAATGAGGCTATAGTACAGACTCTATACCTCTTTCCGTAATACAATTCCTCTTTATTGTAATGCATTTTCCTACCTTGCGTCTAAGGGAAACACAGTTACTTTGAAACGCAGGATGCATGAAACGTATGTCGATTTCAAGATATGTTAATTTAAGAGAGACTAATAATGAAATGAATATTAAATCAATTAATGGGGAAATTATAAAACTGCATTACTATTTTTTTTCGAAAATCAAAGAAAACAAATATAATTTTTCACATTCCATATGTAAGATGTGTAAAATGCTAGCTATAATCGTAAGTTAAAGTACAATACATTATTTCACCGTACTTTCCAATACAAGGCTTACAAGACATTTCTACTATTTATATTTACTCCAGGAAATTCGTGTGCGCACTTATATTACTATCATAATGTATTTACATTCACAAAACTTTAAACTTTACCCAGGATCTGCGTAAACTAAGCGAATTCATCAGAAAATCAAGTTTATGGTCCTATTTTGCTAGTTTATGGAATGAGTCAATCTTTTATAGATTAAATCGTTTGTACCAAGTTTCGTTGCAAAAAATGAGGCAGTTAGACCGTTTGTTTTTACATCAGTTTTATTTTGAGATGCTTCAATATTTTTGGTCGTATCGTGTCTATAATATTTGATTATATCAGTAGACTATGTTTATTGTTTTGTATATTCACGTATAAGCTTTGTCTATAGTTGTGGATTTATGTTTCTTGTATACATTAATTGAATATTAATTTTAAATGAAATATGAAAAAATATGAAGGATAAAATGAATCGTTGTAATGAAATTCCAACCCAATATTTACTCTGACAACTGACGAAAACCACGAATGAATCTGAGGTGATAGACCCGGATTTGAAGTCGGGACCTCCCGAATACGAGTCTGAAAATGTTACTATCTACGCCAACCCGTCGGTGCGAGAGCGTTGAAAATGCTCCATTAAAATAACTAGCTTCAGGAAACCCTCACTCCTAACGTTCTGATTTTGCTGATTAAAAAACTCAGCTTACTTTTTTTTATTGAAAACTACATTATATTTGGTAGCGCGAAAACGAACATGGCGGCCACTGGAGTGACTTTTAAGTTTAAGCTTTCAGCAAACAATCACTCCTAATGATTGATTTTGGTGATTTTTTTAGAACATCTTTCTCACATTATTTCAACGATATATAGAAAGCTTCGTTCCAAAAAATTCAAAATTGGGCCATGTCTTCAAATTTTCATTTCATGTTAACCCCCACTTCTAATGATCCAGTTTTACTGATTAATGAATTGATTGCTAATGCCGAGTTTGGTTCCAGAAATAATGAATATTTATACATTTTTTCAAAAGTCTTTTCATCAGACAATCTCTATAACTTCCTTCAGAATTCGGTAAAATGTAACAAACGTGACATTTTTTATTAAAAATGGAACGTAGAAGAATGTGATATTTGGCATGATTACTTTTTTTTTCAAATATGCTGACTTAAGATAATGCATAAATTTGGTGTCAATGAAAAAAAGGTTTATGTCATTTATTTTAATATTTATAGGTCTATATATTCAGAAATGTTAGAAAACATACCGAAATATGAAGATCAGATGATTTCAAGAACCATGAGATTTATCGTGTAGGCCTAATTAATCAGCGGAAAGGTAAAAATAGAGAGAACTGAAAGAGAGAGAAAGATATCGAGTTATCTTTAGTTTGACTGGTTACAAGGTAGGATTGTTTTTGCATTGTTGGTATCACGTATGCTGTACGACCTCCAGATACACAAAAGGCAACAACCCTGCCAAGTGTTAAACATGCAATTGAGTTAACAAGGTGTGAGGAAACCGTTGTTCGGCGTCGTGATGGATTAATAGTTGTTGTACAGGAGGTGTTGGTAATCTCAAAACAATTTGTAACTTGGTACTTTCCACGGTTTGGCGAATTCCCGGATTGCGGAAACCAATCAGTCGGCAGCTGTTTCTCCCCAGCTGTCCTGCGACAACTTCATTTGCCTGCAACAACGTTATACCTTGACGCCAGTCTTGCAAATTTAGTTCGCATTTAATAGCACAAAAATGCTTATTAGTCTTACTGTTTCTTTAATTAAAGGTAAAAGGTAATGTGGGGGGGGGTGCATAGGTTAATAGGAGGTTAAGGCTACCATCTTTCTAAACAATCGACACGAGATGTCACTCGGGTTTTCAGTCCTGAATGACGGCCGTCTTTACCCTTACAAACAAGAATTCGGTGCCAATTTCCGTTAGATGCCATGTCAAATCCAGGGCCGTGGTGTCTCGCCAGGTTTGGTCCAGTTTAAAAATCATAATCTTATTCGAATTCGAACCCAAGGTTATCGACTTGTAGCCTAGTCGCTAAGCCAACTACGTTATGGCGTTCCCCCTCCTCCCGTTTCTTTAATTACTTGAACTCGATCGTAGAGTATTATCTAATTTCTATACCTTCGATCAATCTTTTGTTGTAATATAACCTGTTACCCGGATATATAGGAACATGACCGTTTAAAAGAGGTTTCTTTACTTTCTGGATTACAAATATAGGCTACACGAGGGCATGGAGGGATTCCCTGAATAAGTGATTAGCTCAATGGCGGGGTCATCTTCGAGACAACACAAACATTGAGGATAGAACACACTATTCACTCATACATCGATTCTATAACCGCGAATATGAAATGGACGATTATGATGCTATTCGGGGACTATTGAGCCTTAAGTTTTCCGTATTTGTATTATAGGAAACGAGTCGCGACTGGGTATCGAACCCGACCTACTGTGTCAGAGGCAACAAAGTTAGCCTTATAGCACACTGCTTAACAGTGAACAAAGAAGCTGATTATATTCACATATCTGTAGAACTCAGAGATTCATGATGCGCAGACGCGAGCACTTCATACATCCCTATCCCGAGATAATGTTTTCCAACCATCATCAGTATAATTCACCTCCCTCAAATGATGGTTAATTTTATTGTCCCATCTCATTCTTCGGTTCTCCCTAATGGGCGCTTTCTTTCCCTCTACTTTTGGTATAAGAAATTTCCATCTCCTCTTTGATACTTCATTCGTGCCATATGTCCTGCCCATTGCAGTCTATGAGTCTTAAATGTTTCTATTACATTTGGTTTCCACAAAGATCATGTAGCGCATTCCATTTACCTGTCTGTTCTTTCCTCTTTGGTTCAAATATTTTCCTAAGTATTTAAAGTATTTACGAAATAAATATAAAAGAAAACACACTTTGAGCATGTTATTGTTATTATTATTATTACTATTATTACTATTATTATTATTATTATTATTATTTTCATCATCTTTTCATCATTTCAGTGAGATGTCGATTATCCGAACTAATTGGGACCAGGTGTATTTCGGACAATATATTATTCGAATAATATAATATATTTTTTCGATGCCTCAGGTTGTCCTTTTTGGCATTGGCATAATTGTAACCCACTTCTGAGGTTGGGGCGCTTGGAAGCCGGGGTTACGTTGCTCCGATGATATGATGGGTGATGATGATAGTGGCGCGCCAGCAGATTCCTTAATCCTAAGCTTAATCTAAGATGATTATGGATGATGATGATTACGATGGCCATATGATATTCGGGGACCGTTTGGGCCGTAAAGTTTCCTGACATTTGTCTTACAGGTGAGGAAAAACCCCGATAAACACCTCACCCAGGAAGAAACTAGGCCCGCACCGGGGATTCGAACCCAGGGCCGATGCGCGTGACAAGGCAGCAATGCGCTACCTCGAGACCACAAGCATCCGGTGCGGTTCTGGACGGTATGCAATAGAATATAAAAATGGCAAAATGCATAAAACATCTACGAAGGCTTTTTATAAGTTTTTTTAAACCGTTTAAATATTATTGCGCACTTACAAAATACTGTATTACATAATCGTAATAACAATGGCACAGCACATTAAACAGACTTCTTCAAAGTGAAAACTAAACAGTAAGTTAGTGTTTATTCATTCTCACAATGCTAGTACCTGTCAGTTTTCTAGAACTTCGGCGGTGAAAAGAACTGCATTTTCTGAAAACAATAAACATTCCGACTGGCTATATTTAACATTTATCAAAGCTCGCCGAAGTGAGATGATTGTCATAAACAAAATACATACGGAAGAACCATGCAATGCAATGTATCTCGTTATTACCTCAAGTCATTCTCCATGTGTTACAGAGAAAAATAAATACGTCATGTAGTGTGTACACCTCAAAGGATAGAAATAAATGTGCGGAGGAGGCACCCATTTTCCAGGGAAAAATGTGGAGACCCATTCCCGGGGTAACAAGGGAGAAGTCCTCAACGGTCCTTAGGAGCGGAAGAGGCAGTCCTCCATTTGGGGTTCATACAACTGGGGACTATGATGTCTAACCTTAAGATGGCAATCCCATCGTACATCTCACTCTGCGGAACGCCAGTAACGTACCCAGAGGAAATACTTCATTACTAAAAGTCTCATAGATAATGATGTAGTGTGTACGGTTCCTAATAAAAAATAATCAGACAAAATGCGAATTCCGGATATTTGACGTTTCGGATGATTGACATTCGGGCATTCGACATTCCACTGTATTATTATTATTATTATTATTATTTATTAGGTAGCTAAATATTTTATAGCACAAATAATTAATTTTTTAATCATTAGTACAACGCTTACTGTAGTATTATAAACAACGAAATCTTGAATAATGACATGCAACTAATTTATCGGCTTTGGAACTAGGGTTTGGCAAAAAAGCAGTAATAATAATAATAATAATAATAATAATAATAATAATAATAATAATAATAATAATGATATTTAAATGCACGCCGTAGCGTAGTGGTTAAGGCACTGCGCTACAAGCCGGAAGGTCGAGGGTTCAAGTCCCGGTGGGGTCAGGATTTTTTAAACTGACCCAAACCTTCTGGCGGCACTATGGCCCTGGGGTCGACTCAGCCTCTAACGGAAATGAGTACCAGACGCTTGTTATGGGGGTAATGGCGGCCGTCGCGCAGGGCTGACAACCCGGCTGACATCAAGTGCCGATTGTCCACAAAAAGTGGGAGCCTTAACCTCCTACTACCCCAAGGGATTCCTGAGGCCTGTGGGATTACTTTACTTTACTTTAGAGTTAAGATCTTGTGGATTTTCCCACCACATAACCAGGGTAATAAAACTAAAAATCCATTATTATAGGCCTACATAGATAAAAATTGTAAGTAAAAGCAAATAGATTTATACAACTGAAACTGAAGTTAAAATGAATGAAATTAAGAATATTAAGAAAAGAAAATATTTAAAAAATAGAGATTTTATGAAAGTAGAAACTGTGTTACTGAGATATGAAACAAATGGAAATTGTTCCGGCAAGTAATAAGGATCGGAAAAGTAATGAATCGAAAAAGAGAACTTCGATATAGAGACTTGAAGGCACTGAAGGCAGGCTGAGAAATGGAAAACTATAAAAAAAAAATGTCGTCGGAAGTGAATGAACAGGAAGTTTCTTACACAATAATATGCGGAAAATATAAATCTTGGAAGGAGAAAATTTCTTCCGGCTTCTTAAATAATATTCATCATCTTCAACATCTGGATATGTGCCTATTGGCTTCTTCCGCTCCCCATTCTAACATGTGGTAGTTCGTCTTCCCAGCGTCTTAGTCTCCCTGTATTTCTTATCCTGTATTATTATTATTATTATTATTATTATTATTATTATTATTATTATTATTATTATTATTATTATTATTATCATTATTTTTAGATGGCACGAAAACTTCTTTAGGATAATCAGAAGAAAAGCTCTCAATAGGTAGGCCAATAATGAGGTAGGAGAGTAGCTTCAATCATACTTTGAGGAGGTGTATTGTACATGGTACGACGTGAAAATATTAACTCAGGATATGGCTGTATGGAGAGCTTATGCCTGAGCGGCTATGAATCTCTGTGATTGATTGTGCCAGTGAGAGATTATAGTTATTATTATTATTATTATTATTATTATTATTATTATTATTATTATTATTATTATTATTATTATTGTTGTATATTGACATTGTATTTCTTCTCTACAACTCAATTTGTAGACTCTACCACAAAGAAAATAGAATTTCTTGCATTAACATAGTCAATAATCAAGGGTTAAAGTGAGTATAGGTATGACTATAAAGTCTATGATCGTTGCTAGCCTTCAAGAATATTTTTTGAATATGACGAGGAAAAAAAGAAGTTAATAAAGTTAGGACAATTTCTCAACAACAAGGAAACGAAGAGCTATTCATCATTCTGTCATGTTGCATCACATACACCGGTGAACATTAAACACAGCATCAAAATGAATATTACCCTTCTGACCATATTTGTTACAACGTTAACACAATAATGCATTTTTAACGCGAGCTGTTCATTCAAGATAATGAAATTGCTTCTTACTGCTGTTAGTTCATATCAGATTATTCCACATTTAATTTTTATTTTGTTTCATAGGTCTTTCGAACCTACTGGTTGAAGATATATAGTAAATTTACGGAAATACGTTATATGATGATGATAATAATAATAATAATAATAATAATAATAATAATAATAATAATAATAATAAAGTTAAGTATCACAAAACAAATTACTTGATTCACATAAATAGATTTGGATATTCATGACGTCATATTTTTCCCTACAGTTGAACGTTTCTATTTACATTTAGAGATGATTTATGTGGTATGTATTTGTACGTATTTCATAATTTTATCAATATTGGTCATTTGCGATTATTTTAGAATTTTAATTCATATTTTGGTTATGTTTGCGGGTGTGATCTTATGTTTAGGTACGTTAAAATATAAGAATTGTCAATTCTGTAAAATAGTTACTTTTGTCTACCATGACTGACTATCGGAGATTCGTCTTCGACAATTTGAGGATGGACGTGGTATATGTAATAAATAAATAAATAAATAAATATTAATATGTGAAGAAAAAACTTCGTACCATTTTTAAGCACATTTCACGCACGGAGGAGTGTGATATTTGGCATAATTAAAGTTCATATAGAGGAGTGCAGAAAAATAAAATGTATATATAGTATGTGTTACAAATAAATTAAATTAAACAAAATAAAATTAATTCTCTCTAAGAAATTTACGTGTACTCATTAATTCATTTGTGTACTCATTAATTTGTTTACGTTCATAATGAAAGTGTATTGTTGCAAAAAGAAAATAGTGGAGCAGCAATGTGGATTTACTTACTCTCGCGTATTTATTATTAGTGGTTTAAAAAAAGTGAGTGTATTTTATTATCTGAATTTAAATTAAACCCTGTCTAATCTTGGTTTCAGTAATTTCATTACATACATATTTTTTTTATATTTACATATTCGCATCTACTTCCATTATACCTCGACATAGAACATTGACGGGTCGGACTGAGAGACAAAGAAGAAGGGATATACATTCCCGTACACATAATAATAGGCCAAAGGCAAATTTAAGTAGTATAAATAGTATTGTATGTTTTCTCTTTACAGAGATTTAGGCGCTCTCCCCCTACAGGGAAGAAATTGAACCATACTAATTTAGTTACACTTGTTTTCGTATAGATGTCATTTTTGAGTGGTCCGTGGTCAGCGTTCCGCCTCATACTGACATCTAGGAAACCAAGGTAGTACTAGGACGGGAAAATTCGGTAAATTTTGCTTAGAGGCATTTTCATTCAGGCTTAAGGATTTTTTACGAGCCTGAAAATCTTCAGACTCGGGACCCACGGCTTAAAGTTCCTCCCGGAGGACTTGCTCCTTGGATTTTTCCGTCCTAAAAAATCCATCGACTCCGGCCGGATTTGAACCCGCGACCCTCGAGACCAGAGGCAAGGAGCATAACCACTAGTCCACCGCGGCCGATAGTATAAATAGTATACAAATATCAAATTACGTGCTATTGTTTTTTTAAATATGGCTAAGCCATGCAATACTACGTATTTCCTATCGTTCGTGTTTTTAAAATAAATCGAAAATTAATGCATAATGACGTATCTTGACAAAATTTAAAATGTAATGAATTGTGGTCGAATTTCGACCGCTGGGCCACCAGTAGTACTACTTAATACTTCACAGCAATTACGAGAGGTATTTGTTAATCCACAGTTAATGTTTACAATAAATGTGATTACTGGAATGAAATACTGTGAAAATGTGGGAGCTAAAAATATTAATATATATATATATATATATATATATATATATATATATATATATAAGCTTCTTTTAGCGAATTCCGAAGGAATTAAGCTATTGAGGTTGTTCACATGAACATATATTTTTAAATTGTTTACAAATTTTCACCTATCGTATCTAGTAGATATCGAAAATGACCATGACCTATATATATATATATACAGTCCACCGCTGTGGTCTCGAGGTAGCGTGCTGCCTTGTCACGCAGCGGGCCCGGGTTCGATCCCCAGTCGGGGCAGTTTTTCAGGGTGAGGTTTTTATCCGGGTTTTTCCTCACCTGTAAGACAAATGTCAGGAAAACTTTAAGGCCCAAACGGTCCCCGAAATCATATGGCCATCATCATCATCCTTATCATTATCATCATCATCGCCTTCATCCTTCACCGGTGTGGAAAGCAACGGGAAGCTACCACATCTACACAATTCCCTAGTAAAGCTGCAAGCATAGCAAGCATAGCATGAAAATGCTATGATTGAAGTGAAGGACCTGCCTTCGGGCAGAATTACTATGGATATATATATATATATATATATATATATATATGTGTGTGTGTGTGTGTGTGTGTGTGTGTGTGTGTGTGTGTGGTGCCAGTTAACGCTCGAGCGTCCCAATTTTTGTTCATCGAAGGAAAACTTGAAAAATAGCAATTAATTAAAAACAGTAAGGTCGAGTTTAAATAAACTTGTATAACAGAAAATGTGTATCCAATTTAACAAATGAAATTCATATTCCATAAGCTAGATAAATAGGACCATAAATTTGAATTGTGGAGAAATTAGCTTAGTTTACGCCAGGGCTGTTAATAAGTGCTCATTAGGTGTGAAAAGACGGCCCCCTTCCTACCAGCATACAGCTACACTCCCAATTAAACAACACAATTGACAAGTCAGTTGTGTCTTACTTTGTCAGCCTATCCGACGTATGGTTGAACTGAACCCTTTCACACCTAGTGAGCACTTATTAACAGGCCTGATCTAAGCAGTGCCTCCGTGACTGACTTTTAATGTTTATCAACGTGATTCAAATCACTTAGCTGTTATGTATAATTACTTTACGAATATTTTAACATTTCTCCTTATATATATATATATATATATATAACTATTTTAATGTCATATTTGTTTAACATTTTCTACTTCTCTAGGCCATCCATATACAACTGAGTCATAGACCCAATTATTCCTAGACTTAAAGAAAAAATAAACAAAACACAGAATTGGTACTGTTCTTTTTAACGACTGTTACAGTTAGGGTAGCTCTTTTAGGGCATAAAGGACCTTTGGAACATGGATTACTAGTGAACGGTAAGATCGTGTGATTTACCTACGGATTACGTTAGCCGAGCGGCATGGCTGATGACTTTATAGTAGAGGGTATTCGAGACAAATAAATAACTAATTAAATAACCATCTATATTTAAAAATTATAAGAACAATTAATTACAAATAAATAAATTAGCCTAACTTATTCTAATACATATTCATGGGGGGAGGGAAAGAGAGAGAGGTTAAACCGTGGTATGTTGAAACTTCGCCCCATACCGGGCTAGACAACCCATATTACTTCATACTACTTAAATTTATTTCTAAACCTATCCATCTTGATCTTATTATAAAGGCCCCCATTTTATCCTATTAAGAATAACATGTGCAGACTTACCACAGCTGTGCTCGGAAAACTACAACACTGCCGTTCAGTCACTTTTCGCTTATATGACTCCCACTCTGATGGCCCTAACTATAATCTCTCTCTCTTTCACCAAGCATGGTAAGTTCATAGGCCCTAACGGTACATTTGTCCTGCTGTCTTTTGGAATGCGAAAAACCTGACCTTCTCATCCTTAGGCTATATTTCGTTTTGGATGTTTCCAGAACCTCAACTGTAACTGTTATGTGATTTGATATAGACCTAACTGTACTAGTCAAGGTAAATCTGATTACATATTCTGTCTAATATGAAACCTATAATATTAATACTATTTAAAATAATTAATTAAAATATCTAGTCCTAAATTATCCTAAATTATCCTATTTATAACAACGACGCACTTTAACATCTTAAATAATTAGTAACGTAATTCAAATATGGACGTGAAAGAGATGACAAAGTTTTGATCAAAGGATCGTAATTCAAGCTTGATGTTCTTTTACGTGCTATATATCTACAGGAGGGAACCATGGCTTTAGTTCCTTTACGAAGAATTCCACATTCAGGATTCTTACGCGTTGAAAAATCAATCGTTCGGGTCGGGTTCGAACCGGGAACCTTGGAACCAGAGGCAAGGATGACAGCCTCTGTCCACCGTAACTGACATATAAATTACACAGGAGAAATAGATACTATACATTATTGCATTGGAATTAGTTGACCAATATAAAACGGAATGACAACCTCAGCTCACCGTGCGTTTATATCTAAGACACTGAATTATAGTTACATACCTAGATAGATAGCAAAGAAATATCTGAAAACTTATAGTAATAATAATAATAATAATAATAATAATAATAATAATAATAATAATAATAATAATAATAATAATAACAATAATAATAATAAAAATAATAATAAAAATAATAATAAAATAATAATAATAATAAAAATAATAATATACTGTAAAAGCTCCTTATTCGCGGGGAATATGTTCCGTAAATATGCCGCAAATACAGAAACCGTGAATATGGTATGGCAATTTGTATGGGTATATAGGAGATACGTTCCAAGGCTCCAAAATAAAATTAAAATTATCAAAATAAAATCAATTTAATGAGAGATTTTGAACAATTTATATTAATTATTATTGTCAGGATTAGGTAAGGACTTAAATAACTTAGTAATATTTTCCTGTTTTGCCGTTTAAACGACTCGCCAACACGTAAACAGTCAAGCATTTCTATTTATCCTTTAAGCGGCAATACTACTTTTTTCGCTTCGGAACTAATTTCTTTTAATTTATTTATTGGGAACAAAACGAAAGAGACGCGTGTTATTCAATCAAAATTATTGCAAATTATTGAAACAAATAACACCGATCATGGCGAGGACAACATTTATCAAAGGACGTAGCGGCATGTGAAATACGGCGGCGTCGGATTTTAACAACGAACTTAGGCTTAGTGACAACACGGTTTATTTTACTTTGATATTTATTTGCCTATTTGTTTTGAATCGCTCTTCGTAAGAGCCATCTTGCAGTAAAAAAAAAAGTTGCCGATGCGTTATTAAAGGATACCTAATCCTTCTAATACGCCGACTGGATCCGGGAATACAGAAATTTTGACCGCGAATACAGGAACTGTGTCACAATTTTTTTACCCGCGAATAATGAAAACGCCAAAAAACGAAACCGCGAATATGGAGTTTTTACTGTAATAATAATAATAATAATAATAATAATAATAATAATAATAATAATAAATAATATATGATAATGATAATGATAATAATAATGATAATGATAATGATAATGATAATGATAATGATAATGATAATAATAATAATAACAATAATAATAACAATAATAATAATACTTACTTAATACTTAATACAAGCTTTCCACTTTACAGCAGTTTGCCTTTGATTCCTGCTTTCCAGAGATTCCTATCTTCCCATTGTCCATCTTCCATACCCCTCTTCATCATGGCATCATATATTCCCTCATACCATGCTCTTCTACTTCTTCCCCTTCTCCTTCTGCCTGGTACCATCCAATCCAACACCTGTTTAGGCCACTGGTCTTCCGGCATCCGTTGTACATGCCCATACCACTGTAGAGCTCTCTTTGTTATCCTATCGATAACAGTTTCTTGTGCATCCATTTCATGCCTGATATATGTATTTCGAATATGTTGTAGAATAATAATAATAATAATAATAATAATAACAATAACAATAATAATAATAATAATAATAATACTTTTTAATTTAGGAATATTCCACAATACAGTATTTCTCCTTCAATCCAAAATGATTTGTCGCCAGTGGTTCCTGTCTAAAGCATACTCTTCCCTCAAATCTCTAGCTTCCATACTTCTCTTCACTCCATCCATCTCATTAATATTTTTTTCTCGTTTTTTATATATAAAGTACATATTGTATTTAATTAATTAAATGTAGAGTAAATGTAAATACATTATAAATAATACTTTTAAATGTATTTATAACATGTAATTGTTTATGTTTATTGTAATTTAGATGTAATACATGTTTCTTTGTACCTTCTAAAACCTGGTTGAGAGGTAGACAAGGCCTTAAAGCCTTAAATCTGCCAGGTGAAATAAAGCTGTTATTATTATTATTATTATTATTATTATTATTATTATTATTATTATTATTATTATTATCGTTCTCTAGGCCTGCCTCTTCCACTTCTTACATTAGCTTTCCAATTAAGGATCTTCTTTGGTATTCTCTGTTCTTCTATTCTTATGAGGCATAATAATAATAATAATAATAATACTAATAATAATAATAATACTTACTCACTGGCACTATTGAACCCGTAGGTTCATGACCGCTCGGACATAAGCTCTCCATACATCCGTATCCTGATCCTGAGTTAATGTTTTCCAATCATTCCCTGTATAATCTACTTCCCTCAAATCATAGTTAATGTTATTCTCCCACCTCATTATTGGTTTACCAACTGGGCGTTTTCCCTCTGGCTTTCCTACAAGAAGCTTTCATGCACGTCTTTCATTCCCCATACGCGCAACATATCCTGCCCATCGTAGTCTACGAGACTTAACTGTTATTATTATATCTGGTTTCCTATAGAGACAATGTAGTTCATTGTTATATAGTCTTCTCCATTCACCTGTCTGTTCATCTCTCTTGGGTACAAGATTTTCCTAAGTACTTTATTCTCAAATACTCGTAGCTTCTTTCCTCCCTTAAAGTATGGGTCCTTGTTTCGCACCCATATAATATAACTGGTAGAATAATAGTTTAGATATTTTCAGTTTAACGTTTTTTGAAAGGAGTTGGGACATCAGAAGCCTCTGCAGTGCATAATAGCATGCATTTTCAGAATTGAGCCTATGTTTAATTCCTTTGTGCATCTCATTCCTATTTGTGATTATTTGTGATTATTGGTCCTAGGTATTTGAATTCAGCCTTCATCCTCTAGAGATTTGATGGCGTACTCTTAGTACAAAATTAAATAGTAGAGGAGATAGTGCATCTCGTTGCTTTAACCCATTCTGGATTTGAAAAATGTCCGAAAACTGTTTGTCTACACGCACCCTACTCTTTGTGCCATTTAGACACTTTCGTATAAGTCTAACTAACGTTTTAGGAATTCCGAACTCCAGCAGGATACTATATAACTTCTCCCTCTTAATTGAATCGTATGCTTCTTTGAAGTCTCCGTATAGTTCAATGTACAGTACCATTATATTCCCATTTCTTTTCTAAAATCTCTCTTATACTAAAAATCTGATCTGTTGTAGACCTGTTTCTTCTAAATCCTCATTGATGATCTCCTGGAATGTCATCAATATAGGAAGTAAGTTTGCTTACTATTATATTTGTTAGAATTTTGTACGAAGTTGAAAGTAATGAGCTGCCCCTGTAGTTGTTGCAATCAGTTTTATCTCCATTCTTATAAATTGGTACGATAATTGATTCTTTCCATTCATCTGGAAGAGTTTCTTTTTCCCAAATCATTCTAAGCAACTGGCGTATCTTGTCCATCAATTTTTGTCCCCCTGATTTTATCAGTTCTGCTGGGATCTCATCTGAACCTGATGCTTTATACATCTTCAATTTTTCAATCGCCATTTCAACCTCTAATGTATTTGGTTCTGCAACTAGCATTTCTGCTGTCTATAGATTGTCCTCCTCAATGTCCTGTTCTGTATGTACATTTAATAGCTGATTAAAGTAACTTTTCCATCTATTTAATATATTCCTGGAATCTGCAATCATATCCCCATTTTCATTCCGAATTATGTTTGTTCTAGCCTGAAACCCTTTCTTCTCTATACTAATTCCCTGATATAATTCTCTAATGTTCCTATTTTTTTTTTTGCGTTCATTTCAAGATCATTAATCTTCTCTCTCAAATATTCCCTCTTTTTACTCTTTAGTAACTTGGTGGTTTCCCGTCTAATACTACCCAATTGCTCTAAATTTACCTCATTTGGCTCATGCAACCATTTCATTTTTGCTAGCTTTCTTTTCTTTACAATGTCGGCACATTCCTCGTCCAACCATTTCTTGTTCTGCCTCTTTTTTTAAATAACCAATGCCTTTTCATGCTGACAATTTAATAGTATCTCTTATAGCCTCCCCTTCTTTATTTATATCAGTTTCTTTTTCGTTTGCCACATTGTCATCTGAATATTCGAGTACTTCAAATCTATTAGCAATTTTGATTTGATATTCTTGCCGCATTTCATCATTTTTCAAGTTTTTTAATTCATATTTTACAGAATCAACTTTAGCGTTTGTTCCTCTCATAAGCGATAGCCGTTGTCTGATTTTCACTCTGACCAGATGATGATCCGAATTGCAATCTATCCCTCTAACTGATCTAACATCTATCATGCTACTGTGGCAGCATCTGTCCACTAATACATGATCTATCTGGTTCCGAGTTTCTCCATCTGGAGACGTCCAGGCGTATTTATGAATATACTTATGCTGAAATGTTGTTCTCTTAACAATGATATTCTTTGATGTGGCAAAGGTGACTAATCTAACCCCATTGTCGTTACTATCTTCAATAATAATAATAATAATAATAATAATAATAATAATAATAATAATAATAATAATAATAATAATAATAATAATAATAATAATAATAATAATAATAATAATAATAATAATAATAATAATAATAATAGTATTAATAATAATAATAACAATAATAATAATAATAATAATATCACTCAAAAGGACCCGTGAGGGGTCCCCCATCGGGCGCCTCCCCAGGTGGTGGTTAGGGGAATGCCTCCTAAATATAGGTCCAGATTGGACGGCTATAATGGGCAGGTAGAGCTCAGAGCCGAAGAGAAGGCAATCTACCTAAGGGAAGGCACCTTAAAAACAAAGCTGAAGCAAGTTGGGAGGCTGTAAGGTGGCAATCCCACCACCGAACTATATCTGCGCAGCCCTTGTAAGGCGGCCAGATGAATCTTCTATTACTAAAAAGCGAAGGAGAAAGCCGGACGAAAACACTGATGATGGACCAGGCAAGAAAAGGACAAACTGCGGAAATGCTGTTTTTACGCAATGTGAAAAGATGCACACGAGCGGATAGAATAAGGAATGAAACTATCTTACGAGAAGAATTAAATATATATAAAATTGAAGATAAAATCAGTGAAAATAATAAGAAATGGACAGAACACTTAATGAGAATGAACAACGAAAGAATACCAAAAAGAACCTTCCTGTATAATCCCAGAGGAACAAGAGACGTTGGCCGACCACGTAGAAGATGGACTCCACTTTTTACTTCCCCGGAACAGGCTGCATAGCCTAAACCTTGTAGTAGAAGAAGAAGATCAAAGGAAGAGCAAATTTCCGGGCTTGCAGAGTTTAAATTGATATAGGCCTATTTGGATGTGAAATATATTTTATACAATGTTAGCAACGCTTAAGAATATTTCAAATATTTAACATACCACAGTCTTTAGCGAGACAGCTCAAATGGTTACAACCGAAACTTGTATTTTTTAGATATACACTCCGAATTATCGAGTTTAATCAAAATGCCCGAGTTTTATTGTAAGTTTTCTCAATCTGAAGGCAAGTGTTGGGTTGGAATTTCATTACCATTAGCCACTACATTAGCCTAATATGAAAAAAAAATCACAATTAACTCACTGGCTCTATTGAACCCGTGAGTTCATGGCCGCGCGGACGTACGGTCTCCATACATCCCTAACCCAAGCCAATGTTTTCCAATCATCCCCTGTATAATCTACTTCCCTCTAATCTTGGATAATGTTATTCTCCCACCTCATTCTTGGTCTACCAACTTGGCGTTTTCACTCTGGTTTTCCTACCAGAAACTTCCAAGCTCCTCTTTCATGCCACATGTCCTCGTCCGTCGCAGCCTACGAGACTTAACTCTTCTTATTAGCTTATATTGTGTAGCTTCCTTTACATATCATGTAGCTCACTATTATGTTGTTCACTCCATTCACCTGTCGGTTCATCTGTTTTTGGCCCAAAAAATTCCCTAAGAACTTTATTCTCAAATATTCGTAAGCTTCTTTCCTCCTTTAAAGTATGAGTCCATGTTTCGCATCCATATAACATAACTGAAAAAAAAACGGACTTGTACAGATAACAGATCTTTACACAGTAATATGAACACGAGAACTATACTGCGGTGTATAAAATTAAAAGTTACAGAATACTATAAATAAGAATGATATTAACCCTCAACTGGTAGGGTGATATTTCTGTTACATAACCGGTGAGGGGGGGGGTCATTATGACCCTGATAATATAATTGAATGGGCACATGCTGAAAGGGCTTTATTCAGCCAGACCCAATTTTGAGAAAACTAAGAAAAACTTCTTACGCCTGACATATTAATCCAGTTGATTTAAAACAAAATATATTTTAATTGTGCCAAATTAAACAAATTCACATGTATATACAAAAATGTGTAGAAAATTATTTTCGGCTAATTATAAGTGTTCAAAATCATTTGACTGAAGCCCTTTTAGCACGTTTTAAACATTTTTGGGAATAAATATGTCAATTTGGTCACTTTTTCATATTTATATTGTATTGTAAGCCCATGCTTTCCCTTTATAGAGATTTAGGCGCTCTCCCCCTACAGGGAAGAATTTGAACCATACTAATTTAGTTACACTTGTTTTCGTATAGATGTCATTTTGAGTGGTTCGTGGTCAGCGTTCCGCCTCATACTGACATCTAGGAAACGAAGGTAGTACTAGGACGAGAAAATTCGGTAAATTTTGCTTAGAGGCCTTTTCATTCAGGCTTAAGGATTTTTTACGAGCCTGAAAATCTTCAGACTCGGGACCCACGGCTTAAAGTCCTTCCCGGAGGACTTGTTCCTTGGATTTTTCCGTCCTAAAATCCATCGACCCCGGCCGGGTTTGAACCCGCGACCCTCGGGACCAGAGGCAGGGAACATAACCACTAGTCCACCGCGGCCGACACTTTTTCATATAGCATTTCTATTTGTTAATTATAACATTTACAAAAATGCTTCAGATTTATGAACAAACATAAATAAATGCATATATTGAGAACACTGCCAGTCATTTCTTTTCCACAATAGACCAAATTTATTCTTAAAACCTTTGATGTTTCTTCAGCTATATATTGACCTGGTCTCTGAATATCATGTAGTTTTTCTTCTTTCAATGTCACTTCACCTGCTGAATAAGCATGTTCTACTGTAAAACTCACAGTACGTTTTCTAGGGAGACGAAGATGAAATGTATGGGACACAGTGGAATCAATTCCATGCCGAGCCAAGATATATCCTGGAAAATCTTTACTGTAGGTAAAATGCAGAAAATTACTTATTAGAAACTGAACTTTCTTGTCTCTTGAGGCATTTCTATTGGCTGTTTTTTTTTCTTCAGAAATTGAGTTCTTGTTGAAATTGTTTCATCATTAGTTCTGTAAGTTCATGTACAAAGTAGAATCTATTATGTGTTTAATTTACCTTTTTATTACACTGAAATCCCTATCGCAAGGGAGGATTGAAAGTCCTCTCAGAGGGAAATAGTGTTCAATTTTTGGAAATCTACTAGTATTAGTATTATTGCTACAACATGATTTTTATTTCGTCCTCTACAGTTATCTGAATAGAAGTGCAATTCAGTAAACTGTGGAGCAATGTTTCGCACAAAGTCGTATATGAAGGAGCATACTCCAAATGGGCCCTTTCTTTCCGACTCCTTCATGATAAAGATGTATTACTCTTAATGCCATGAACACAAAAAAACATGTGTTGTCAACTGCCTCAGATAAAAGTTTGCTGAACAGGAATCTGAGGCAGTCGAACATCTTTCATGTAATCTAGGGGATTGAGTGTACAAGGCTCATCTTTTTGTGTATCATGTTTTATGAGCTTTGTGTAAACTTTCTTTGGCCTTTCTCTTATATACTATTTTGGCAGCAGCGCATCTCTTTGCAGCCACATTTAAGTGCTTCCCGCGCAAATGAATTAACAGCTGTTTATAACCGCGAACAGGAGTACCAACATGAGGCACTTTATGACCTTACATGCTAGAAGAACCTCAGTCACTGACTGAAGTCCTTATTGCGGTGTAACATTCAAACTCCATGCCTTTTTTCTCCTACACTGGGGCATCTGACTGGGGGTCGTTGTAGCATAATCGATTGAAATCAATCTTTCAGATTACCATATGTGTGCTTAACTCAATGTTCCCTTTTTTTCCTTGACGGAAGCCACCTTTTAGCATGCGTCGATTCAATTAAGGAATTTCATACATTTGGACGTTATTATTTGACTAATATCTGATATAATACATTACCCTAATAAATTACAAACCTTCTCACCCTCCACCTAATTTCAACGAAGGTTCATGGCTCAAACAACGCTAAAATAACATAATTTAATTTATTTTTCTTGGAGTGCACTAAAAAATATATTTTGGACACAGATTGTATATTCAGACATATACATTGGCTATATAATAAACAACATGTACGAATTACACTAATTTAGTAAAACAAGATCAATTACACATGTATAACAATATTACATCTAATTAATTTGCATCATTTAGTAATAAAACAGTAGAACAAAGAACTGGAATTTGAAACTTGGTAAATCTCAATAATCACTCTAGGACTATAAAAATAATTATAATAAATTATCCTATCACTCTAATCAGGAGACTTATAGTACTGTATCATAATTCCAACTGAGTAGTAACTCCATTCATCATATACCCAAGTTGACAATGTTATTCAAAAACAGTCAGGACATATTTTTTTAGCACATCCTGCACATAGCGGCTTCATACACATTTGACAATTTGTTCCAGCTTTCCTATCCCGACCACGAGGACAGGAAGAACATCTTTTCCTTTTTACTGCTTCCTTTTCTGTACTTGGGTCCGATATACTACCAACTTACGCAATCATCTGCCGGAGTTCACGAGGCAATTCCTTGATGCTACTTCTGCGAACAAGTTCAGGATACACAAGCGATTTTCCGAGAGCAATAATGAATTGACGCGTGGTAATGGATTTTGCCTCTTTTATGCTTGTCATAAGTATATGACCATTTATTGTAGCGATATCCATTATGACAAAAAATATCACCATTGGTCATTGTCTCGTCCTTCGACCAGTAGAATAGGTTGAAACTTTCTGATCCAGGGAATCAACTCCACCTTTGTTCATGTTATAGAATTGTATTATTTCCGGCTTTTGTGTATCGCTATCGAAACATTTGGTGTGATGCATAGTGGAAATCAGAATGACAGCTTTATTATTTTTTGGAACTTGTGATACAAGGGTATTCTGTCTATTGAAGCCAAATACAGAAGAACGTACAGTTCTCTTCTTCTGTGGAAGAAATTCTGGAGGAATTTGCTTCTCTTATTTTTCCTAACCGTTCCACATAGATCAGTCCTCTATTCTTCAGTTCATCAGCCACTTCTGTAGACGAAATCCAACTGTCCCCAGTAATGTTTCTATTGTTTTTTCAACTGGTTTTATAAAACGTAATGCATGCTGGGTAGCTACGGCAAAATTCCTCATTTCCTCTGATACGTCCTCTTTCCCTACATACACTTCAGCATTCACTAAATAATGTGTTTTGGCATCAGCCAAAATCATTATCTTGAGCCCATATTTATTTGGTTTCGAAGGTATGTACATTTTGAAAATGCACTTGCCTCTGAATGCTGCTAGCATTTCATCAATTGTCAGGTACTCACTCGGACTGTATGTAATATATAAAGATTTATTAAACACACTGTGTACATTATAATACAATTACTGAAAATTATTATCGTCTGCATAGAATTTTAGTGGCTTTCTTCTTGCTATGCAGTCAATAAGGTGGTATTGTTGACATTTTTGGTCACATAGCTTGCAGAGGCACTGGTTCGATGCGAGGTGGAACCCTTTTATGGTACATACTCTGTAGTGGAATCCATGTGTGGCGGTCCTCGTGAACACGTGTCTTAGGGAGAAGTTTGGTTCCTTCCATTCTTCGGTGTTCATCGCTGGGGTCAGGAAGAATCCGCGGTCTATATCCTCTGCTTTTGTTTATCTCTCTCTCTTATGTGTGCTTCGTATGCCGGGGTGTGTGGCAGGTTATATTTTAACGCTATTTCTCTGATGAAGAAGTCAGTCTTGGTTAGATGGTATATGAGTCGGGAGCTCGTTGACCTTGAAACCCTAAGAACTCTCCGGAGGTAGGCAATTTTGACCATTTCCAGTCTTTTCAGATTTGCTATGGTTAACCGAGTCCAGAATGTGGTGATTGCATAGCACGCTATTGGTGACATCTTAATATGAAATAGTCTTATAGCTGTTTCGATTGACAGCTTTTCGACATTTCGAATGTCAAATGTGGCCTTTATTGCTGAGTTGCATCTTTCCTGGATGTGCTTGGTGAATGATTTTCCTGTGACTTGCAACGTTAGACCGAGATACTTGTAGCAGTTGGCTAATTCTAGTTGGGCATTTCCATACTTGAATTTGTCATCCCTGTTTACGTTTCCTCCTCGTCTAAATTTCATAATCTTAGTTTTGCTTGTGTTAACTTCTAGTTCGTTCCTGTGCGCCCAGTTGTGTAGTTTATCCAGGCTAGTCTGAAGAGCTACTTTATTTCTGGATAGGATGACTATATCATCTGCATAGAGGAGGACCGTGGCTTCCGGTGATGTTACTTCTTGGACTACTCCGTGGGTTAGCAAGTTGAAGAGGAATGGGCTAAGAGGATCCCCTTGAAGCACTCCGTTTGTTTGTATTATGTGATCAGATTGGCTAACTTTGTCATTTATGGTTAGTAGGTTGAAAGCCAGTATACTTTCAATTAGTTTCAAGAAAGGGTTCTGTTTTCCCAGTATTCTGGAGATTTTGTCCAGTAATGTGTTTCTATTTACGCTGTCAAACGCCTTGGAGAAGTCTATGAAAGCCGCGTATACGTGGCCACCTGCGGTGCTTGTTGCTTCCCAGATGATGGATAACACTCTCTCGATGGCTTGTATTGTGGATTTTCCCGCCACAAATCCGTATTGTTCCTCAGGAATGAATGTGCTGGCTTGAGGAAGGATACGTTGTAGTATAATCTTCGTCAGAATTTTAAAAGGTGCACATTCCAGTGCAATTCCGCGGTAAGCGTCGGGTGAGTCTTTTGGCCCTTTTCCTTTATACAGCATTAGAAGGTCGGACTCTCTCCAACTCCCTGGTATGATGCATTTGTTGATCATCGCCGTTCAGGTTTCGAGAGTTACTGGTAGAGAGTCCATTAGGACTTCGTTTGTTAGGTTGTCGGGTCCTGCAGCTTTTCTTCGTTTGCATCCTTGGAAGGCGTGCCAGACGTCCTTCGTTTATATTCGTGTCCATGCTTCTTGCGCTGTTTCAGTTATTCGTTCTTCGGATATTTGGGTCTTTTGTAATATCTTTGAAAAGTGTTCTTCCCATGTTTTCATTGGAATTTGAGAGTGTGACTTGCATCTTCTTGGTTCTAGGATCTTTTGTGGGGACATCTCCCCTTCCGTTATGGTTTCGAGTTCCTTCTTTTTGTCAAATTGTAACCTCTTTTCTCTTATTAGGTTTCTGTATCTTTTCCTCTCTTGTGTTTATTCTTTTAGTCTATCCTCTGTGTTAAGCTCTCTCCATGAGTGTAGTTTCGTCAATGCAGCTTTCTTTTGTTTGAAGCATTCTGTATCGAACCAGGGTTTGCTTTCCCTCTTCCAAGGTTTTCTTTCTGTGGACCATAGAAGAGCAGTTTTGATGAGATCTAGCGCTTCGTCAATGCGTTCTTGCTCGATTAGTTGTTTAGCGTCCTCTTGCACCTGCGTTAACACACAACTACGCTCTATGCTTCAATTTTGTGGCTGTTTGCACAACCACGCAGTCTGCTACCAAAGATTGCATCGTATTGGTGCTGGATCAAACCAATGTTGTTGATAAATATTTTGAATAGAAAACATAGACTACTCAAATTAAGATATCTTTGCCCGGGCCCATAAAAGACAAAGATTAATTCATCATTCCTTAATGAATATCTAAACATGTAATATATTGCAAGCTACACAGCCTATAATCGTGGAAGCTTTAAGGAAAGAGAACTCACATACGCTTGAGTAAGTTTTGGAATTTTACCTTCATATCTGACATAGACTAGCTACTAAATCAATAGGCATAAGTATATAAAATCAGACAACTAAAGTTTAATGCGAGTCAACATAGTCAGATTTAACATTGAATAATAAATGAAAAAATAATTAATTTGACAAAGAAAATAATGATATCATTTATCATCTATACAAAAATAATATTAACAAACCATACGTACAACGTTACACTCACACTAGTCCAGCCTAGGGTTGGGGTACACGGTCCTTGTGGCCGCACCCTGGCCTAAAGGACTAATAAACCTCTTCTGAGCTATACTCCAACGGTAGATAAACATATGATGATTTGATGTTAGAAAACACAGCTCTATATGAGAATTCACTAGGAGATATGCGGGATAGCACACGGCGCGTAGTAGGAAAGGAGGGGGTAGGTAGGAGAGAATTTGGCACTGTGCATTAAGATCACAGACGAAATGGAGACGCGATGACGTATAGGTTGCGCAGTATGACGTAATCAATGTATCGAAAACTTGATTTCGGTACACTCTTTTTTTAATTTTCTCTGAAGAAGTTCTGTATTAGATTCGGCGCGGCGTCCAACGCCTTTCCGGGGGTTTCCGCTTTTTGCTTATCTGTTGCAATAGTTGTCTTTACTGGGACGTGTTTCCGTAGAGATTTCCATATATGTTCCACCTGTTTTATGTCATCTCTTGCCCTCTGTAGAATATGAGGTCTATCATGCTGGATCCGTTGTATTAGATATAGGTTGGTGTTATGTCGTTGTTGGCTAGATGGAAGCCTTCTTCCTCAATACTGCTGTGGCTTTGCTGTCTGGTTTGTCTCTTCGGCAGTTGAAGTCACCAGCGAGTATTATTGGGGAGTCAGGTTTCGCGCGATGTATTACCTGGAGGAGAGTGCCTATTACAGCTTCTGTAGATGTGGAAGGTCTGATGTACATTCCGATAACTGTGAAATTCTGGAACTCGGCGATCACTGTGTTTTCTTCCGTATACGTGTGGATCACTTCCCCTAAGGTTGGTCTGTAGAAACATGAGCCTCCACCAGAGTGTCTGCCCTCCTGTCCGGGTTGTGCTAATGCGTGGATTGCGTAGTAGCCCTCTAGTTGAACTGATTTTAGCATTTGCTTACATGTATTGATTATTTTTCGAATTATAGGCCTACATATATTTATTTTGTTAACTTCATTTTGGAAGCTGTGTGTGTGTGTGTGTGTGTGTGTGTGTGTGTGTTATTTAGTTCCCCTAGATCAAAACGCATTATTGCATAACGTATATAATTATTTTACAGTAGCAGATTTTTGAGAATTGTAGAACGAATTAAAGATCAGTTGATAGATTAGATAAATGACAATTAGTCTATGTATCTTTAAAAAATCTACGACGCCACATATCTACCAGCACAAATAAATAGTCGTGCAGCCTTATTATTTCCACTGCAAAACTACTGTAGTATTTTACTTAATATACCTTCCCCTCGCCTTCTTATTTCTTGTATTACATATACAATTATATTATAATTATCCATCACCTGAACAAGTTCGTTGATTGTTCCCCCTTGTATAAGGTGCGTACATTCCATATTCCTATGTTAAAGTTCTTGTGTCAATTCCTTTGCTTTCGCCTGTTACAGTAGTATCCAGCCTTCCTCTGCCATGTGTTTGGATTCCTAACTAGGCATTCTTCCGAGGTAAGATCGTCAGTCTCACTCCCAAACCCCAACCTGGACGACCAGGGGCCTTGATTTTTTTCATAATAGTTGAGTTCAATTGAAAATGGCTTAGGTTTAAAATACACTAATACATTTTAACGATTAAAAATAGTGTTCTAAAAATACGTAAAAAGAGCTACATATTAAGGTAATCAGTTTAACAGACTTTAAACATACTGATATTTTATGTTTGCAAAATGTTTATATCAGTTGGCAATGAGTTCCAAAGTCGAGAAGAAGCTACAGTAAAAGATCATGAGTAGATGAAAATTTGATAGTGTTATATGTAAATAACTAACTACTCACTCACTAGCACCATTCAAACCATAGGTTCATGGCTGCATGGACATAAGCTCTCCATGCATACCTATCCTGAGCTAACGTTTATCATTCTCCTCCTGTATAATATGCCTCTCTCAAATCACTAATATTATTCTCCCTCCTCATTCTTAGCCTACAATGTGCCTACCTTTGCTTTTTCTACAATTCGTGTCACATATCCTGCCTATCACAGTCTACGAGACTTAACTGTTCTTAAAAGTATCATAGTTTGACAAAATATGAATATTAGTTGGTGTGAAGCGAAATGTTATAATCGATAATATGAATGAGAATTTAAAACAAGATAAAAAACAGAAGACAATACATATTCCTAAAAACACAAAGATTATGGCTCAGGACTTGAATGATAAGACATCAGTGTTAATTATTTCAAAGAATTTTCATCCTTCAAAGTTATATTTAGTGAAATAACTCTCAGAATTAATTATGTATCTCAGAAATGTAGTATTATAATAGTATTATAATATATAATTTTCTCGGTTTTGAGATGCAGGCATTTTTGAACTCGCAAAATTACCACAGATTTCTTTAGGTAGAGGAAATTTAAACTGTATGTTTAATTCCTTGATAAATTCATATTTGGATAAAATTATTATAAACCTAACTGACTCACGCACTATCGAACACGGACATATGCTCCCCATACAACCATATCCTGAACTAATGTTTTCCAATCATTCTTGTATAATTCACCTCCAAATCACGGTTAATATTATTCTCTCATTTCATTCTTGACTTGACTACTGGGCGCTTTCCTTCAGGTTTTCTTACAAGAAGTTTCCAAACTCCACTTACATTTTCCATATCCTACCCATCGCAATCTACAAGACTTGGTTGTCCTAATTACATCAGGTTTGCTATAAAAATTATGTAGCTCACTATTAAGTAGATTTTCTCCATTCACCTGTCTATTAATTTATTTTATACTAATTGTACACCTATAAAATCTTAAAATAAAAAATGGACGGGACACACTATATCTTAATATTGATTATCATGGAGACATTTATTGTCCTAAGTGATGAAATACAGTATGCAGTTTCTTCTTTACATCCGTGCACTTTACTCATTTTTGTAAAAACTGACATCATCGTGCCATATACACCTTCATATGTCAATTTTTTATCTATGTTGATTACTGTTTTAATTATCTCTCCATCAGGACAGTTTCTTCTTTAACTAGAGAAATCTTGTCAAATATCGAACTCGAAAGAGGTGGAAGGAAAACATTACAAAAATATTAAATCACTAACTCTAGTTATATTTCGTAGCTTTCTAAATCAAATCTCAAATATTTTGTAGTTTTAATTGAAAGCACGAGATTTGTAATGGATGCTCTTGGAATTAAAGGCACAGGTAAAATTAACTAGAATTTTGAACAATAAGGATGAATCAAGGCATAACACATAAACCGTACAGAAACCGTTAAAGCTATCGGAGTGTGTTGATATTTTGTAGATTATAACAGAAAGTTACCAGATCGTGGTTTCCGATTTTATGGGTGGATCGTTACTAACACGGAGTAGGAATAAGTAGCGTTGAAACTGTACTAACTTCAACAACACAAGGTACTTATAAAACGAAAATTATACAGCATTCCGATAGATACAAGGTATTGCAAGCAAAAATGGCATTAAAATTACCAACCTACATTTTCAATCCATTTTACGAGGAATTAAATATTGTATTGTTGTAATATACTAGTATACATTCAATTAGGCCTAACAGAATGTCCTACATATTTTAATGTCTTCCTTGCTATTTTATATTCTTCATTCATGATACAGTTTTCTTTATTATATTTAAAACTTGCTCTATTCTATAAATATGTTTTATGGTTTCATCTTTCTCCCAGTATTATACTATGTTTTTTATTTCTTTCAGCGCCTCTCGTTAATTTTATTCTTAGTTACAGGCGCTAATTTAACAAGGGAACTGTCACCCATTGCATGCCGAAACCTACTATGAAATTCCTTCCAGAGCAGCGTTGTGAGGTGCAAAGGCCGTGTCTAAAACAATATCTGCCGTTTTAAAGTGCAAAGCACAGAAATCGAAGCCAGAGTCTAGCAATGGCAGCCCACTGTACGGAGCAGATGTACATCCCAGCATGAGGTAAGCACAGAGAGGAATGAGGCGGAACACGGGGCGGAAGGTGGGTAGTGAGAGTTTTCCAGTCTGCCAGTGCAGAAATTGTGTTAATTATCTATAGTTTAATGAGAGATTTGATGCTTGATTGTAGTGTCTTGCAGTTAAAAAGACAGATAATTTTTGGACACGGCCTTTGTACATCATAACGCTTCTCAGGAAGATATTTCAAAGTAGATTTCGGCATCCAAAAGTTGACAGCTCCCTTTTCGGTAGAAGTTCATTTTACTCGTATATATATTCTGCTTTTCTTTTTGTATGCTTTCAGATTTATCTCTGCATTTTTGTGTAATTAGAATTTCTCTTACATATATATATATATATATATATATATTAACCCTCAACTGGTAGGGTGGGGTCAGAATGACCCAAGCTATTATTTGGAAACGCTCCTTCCCATATACCTAAAATATTTTCTACCTGAAACTTTGTGTACTCTATCCTCAGTCTGTTCTCGAACCTTGGGCGAAGTGGAAGTTTCATTGTTTTTTTCATTTTTGTGTTATTTCAATTTGTTTAACGTCTTGCGCTTCTCCGGTCACTTCGAACCCAGCCTACCTTAAACGTAAGTATTTTTTCATTTAGCAGAAGAATGGTTTTTCATTATTATTTCAGGGTACCGCTAGTATTAATTTATGAATTTATTTTTTTACTAGTGAACGATGTAGAAAAACCCAACTAGTGAAGAGTTAACTTGAATTTTGAATGGATCAGATGATGAATATGAAAATGAAGTTGATGACAATTTTGTTATTGAGAGTGAACACGACACTGATAGTGAATAAAGTGGCAATTCTGATGACGATGATCTAGATGGTAATCTTGATGTTGACGATGCAGCTTTCATGGTAAAGATAAATATAAGTGGAGTCATAATCCCGTTTTACGAGGACGCACCGCTCAACACAATATCATTGCACATCTACCTGGAATTCACGAAAATGCTAAGGAATCTCCCACTTTAGAACCAGAACTTGCTTGGAGTTTTCTTCTTACAGATGACATTCTAGATATTATTGTAAGACACACAAATGAAAAAAATAGAGAGGAAAAGAAGCAATTATTCCAACCTCGGAAAATCTACTTTTCTGAATAATACGAACCCCCAAGAAATGAAAGCATTATTTGGCCTTTTATACTTGGCAGGACTTTCAAAAGTGCACATGAAGATTTGGAAGGTTTATATGCACGTGATGGTACAGGGCTGGGCAAATTTCCAGCTACAATGACACTGAAGCGGTTGTTATTTCTACTTACCTGCCTTAGATTTGACAATAAAAAAAAACGAGAGAAGTAAGAAAAAAAACTTTCAGACGTATTTGAGAAATTTGTAATGAATTGTCAGGCCAATTGCAGATTTTCAATACAGACTTCTGGCCAGAAGGCGTCACTTTTCGCTCCTTTCGGATCCGATTATAACGACCTGAACTGTATCCTCTGGAACGTTGAAGGTCTGCGCTCTATAATGAAAAACCCAGAAATGTTCCTACTTGATCAAGACCTACTAGTACTTACAGAAACCTTTTTAATGCACAGGTAACAAAAAGGAAAATTAATTTCCTGCTTGTGGAAATCTTAGCCTCCAGGATAAAACTAATGATAATGGGATGGAAATGGTGGATTTGGTCTCTGGGGAAATTCTGGTAGTAACAAGGACATGGTTTCAGCATAAAAATATCCACAATGGAACATGGAAGTTTCCAGATAAGAATACAGTAAATCGGATCAATCATATATTAGTCGATAGAGTCACTGCTCCAACGTATGTGATGTTAGAAGCAGACGAGAAGCCAATATTGAATCAGACCATTTCTTAGTACGCATGAAGTTAAACACTAACACAATTGGCAAGACAAATGTAAGATTAGACATTAATGCACTCAACGCAGAGGATATCAAAGTTAACTGTTTGAAAGCAGTAATAGAAAACATGAAGATGTTGGAGGTAGAGAAGGTGGAGGCTATTGATAAAATATACGGAACTTAATAAAAAAAGGAATTGTTCGTCGTAATGCGAGGTCAAGGTATGAGATCAGGTGAATCCCTGATATTGAAGGTCTATGCTGGCTGATCAGGTCTCTCGCACCATCACAGGGACAGATGAAATAAAATGAAACAAAATTGATGACATGAGTATGGAGAAGTGGTGGAATAAATGTTTTGGCAGGGGAAAACTGGAGAATTACCGAAAGAAAAGGATTTATCACTCACATGGAGTGACGAAGGCCCGTACGCAGGACCCAGAGGTGAAGGGCAAGTGTCTAACCACTTGTGCCACGGGGCCGACCCAAATGTGTGTAATAAGAATTTTGAATCAACCTGTATATGAAGGCTACATCCTGTATAATTGGCCTATCTAATAATTATATTAGATAAAATGTATGCGCTTGATTTATAACATTCCGTGTTATTGCCTTTAAAAATAATGAATGGAGTAATATTTTGTAGGATAACATATTTTTTATTGTCCATTATAATGTTAAGTTGCCTTCCGATTTGGAAACGCTTGATCTGTTATTTCTTGTTTGGTAAACAGCCAATGAATGTTTGTGTAGACATCAATTCACCAATCGAAGCTATTATAAAAATTGCGAAATGGTTGACACCGAACATAGCCCTGAATAGCGAATAGCCAAAAGAAAAACCTGCTCCATCCTAGCATCTGTCCACTTTAGAATTTATTTCAGCTAGGATTTAATCGGGATTCTAAATCAGGCAACGCATGTCCTGTCAGGATTCCAAATCACAAATAAAAAACTGTATAACTACCAAGCTATTCTCCATATTTTCTCATAATATTCTCCTACTTGGTAAAGACCCACCATTAACTTCTTACTCGAAATGGTATATCTTTAAACAGAATAAATCATATTTAGTGCCTTTAGAGAACCTTAATTTTGCACTACTGTACGTGTTAGGGCTTCTCAATTGAGAGCTATAAGGGACTACTTACTCAGAGAAAAAGATAATAGCTACTGTATATCATACAATTATTATTCACAATATGAATCACCTTAAAATTATCCATTCGTATCCACTTTACGAAATATCATGATCCGTATGTGAAATTCGCATACATTGTAGGCCTATGTATAAGGTTAAACATGTCCGGGCCGTAGCCGAGTGGTCTGATGCGGAGTTATGTGACATGCGCTGGTTCGAGTCCGTAGGGCAATACATTTTCTCATGGAATTTCGGCTAGTATGGGGACATGTACACCCAGCATCGTGAGGAATTTGGGTAGCTACTATAGGTAACTGGTCCAGATGGATAAACAAACTATAACTGGTGGGGGACCCGAATGCTGACCACATGTCACCCCTTTACAGGCTATATGATCGTCCACCTCTGAGATTAACACTCGTGGATGTGAGGATAGTAGCAGGCTGTAGGCCCCAGGTGCTTTTATGGTTGTCGCGCCATAGAGTTTCCGGAGATTTAAACAAACACAGAAAAAAATATAGAATCCCAGATAAAATTCAGACTGCATTAAATAAACTATTATCCTGTCAATAATTTTGAAGGCCATAAAAATCGAAAGTTAAATATCAATTTTCTTCGAGATTCTTATTCTTTTAATGTTATATATGCTGTTGGCGTAAGTGAACATAATGTACACGTTATCAATATGTTGTGAAAGCGACCATAAACAAACTTACAAAACGTCTTGTCTTCTTCTTCTTCTTCCTTCCAAGTATTATGCCAAGGCCTGTTGCGATCCTATAGAAAATTTTCACTCCAGCGTTTCATAGGACGGCCCAGAGATCTTCGTCCTCTTGGTATATAATTATAAACAGCCTTGGGGATCCGATTTGAACTCATTCTTTCAAGATGGTGTTTCCAATTTAGTTGGTACTGTTTAATATATTCCAAAATTGGCGTAGTCTTCAATTCTTTAAAGATATCGGCGTTCCTTTTCCGATTCCATCTGGTGTTCCATGCGCTGTTCTGCGCATGAATCTCATTTCACAAGCCGTTATTCTGCTTTCATGTTGTCTTTTTAGTATCCATGCTTCACTACCATAGGTCAACACTGGTCTAGCCAAAGTGTCATATAAACATAATCTGGTGTTTTTTTTTTGTACAAGGGATGGTTTCATAACTTGATTAATAATTCCCAAACTTTTATTATAACTAGTCATTTTTTCAGGGATATCCTTTTCATGCCAGATAGAGAGATAATATCCAAGATATTTAAATTGATTAGATCTCTCTAAAATTTTATTCTGGAGACAGATTTTACTTTGTATGTGGTCCTTCCCATAAAATTACATAATTTTAGTTTGTTAATTGATATTTCCATATTAAATTTGGCAGCTATTTTTTTGTAAATTATACAGTAAATTGATCGTTGCAAATCATTTTCGGAAAGTGCCAGAAGAGCTAAATCGTCTTAAAAAAAATAGCATCGAGTTTGAGGTTCCTATTGATGGGTAAATATCCCCGTTGTGTTTTCCTCCATTTGTCTTGTTTCTAATGAAAAATACTAATAAGCACGATTTTTTTCATAAACGAATATAGTGAAATAACCCTATAACAAAACCGATGTATACAATATAATATTTTATCACATGTTCATGAGATATACAATTAAAATTAAATATCTGATTTTTCAAATATAAACTTCATAAGTATTCTTTCTTCTTTCTTCTTCTTCTTTAGCTTTCCCCCATTTATAGGTTTGCCGACTTCAGTTCCCATTTATTTCTATCATTCCAATCTCCTTCTTACAAATTCCTATCATCCATTATAGTTTTGACATAAGTTTTCCATTTCCATCTTGGTCTGCCACGTTTATTTCTTCCAGGGGGTGACCATAACATAAAGTAGGCCTATAATTTAACAATTAAATTAGCAGAATCTGTACCCGTATTGGGCGGTTGTCCACGTGAAAAGGTAAGACTCTTTACCCTTGTTAGACAACCTACAGTATATAAGGTACGGAAAACCGATTCAAAACCTAGTTCTACCCTTCACCATAAAATTCGTCTGCAAAATTTCTTAATGGAACTTAAAATATAATGACTGGCTTAGACCGTGAAGCATGGAAAAAAGGAAACAACGTCCTCTGTAACAAACCTCAATGAATGATGATGAAATTGAATTAGCCATTTTGGCTACTAAAATTACATGTGGTTTCATGTAAATCTATGACAAACGTCAATCTACGAAGGAAAATACTCTTTTATTTATTTGATTTTCATATTCTCGGTATGATTTACATTAAATTATACAATTAGTCAGTGAAATATATTTTTATTTTGAAGTCCACCGCTGTGGTCTCGAGGTACGGTGATGCTTTGTCACGCAGAGACCCCGGGATTGCCCGGTCGGGACAAGTTTCATGTGTGAGGTTTATTTCCATGATTTTCTTCACCTGTAAAGCAAATGTCAGGAAACTTTAAGACCCAAACGGTTCCCGGACATCATAAGGCATCATAATCATCATCATCCATGTTCACCCCAGATTAAGTTTAGAATTAAAAGCTCTCCTGGTGCATCATATCATTGGGACAGCGTAAGCCCACCTTCTAGGCGTCCCAACCGCAGAAGTTGGTTACAATACGCCAATGCCAGGAGAGAATATCAGAAATATCAAAATGACAAACTAGTGACATTGAATAATTTTTTTAAAGATTTGTTGGATTTCGTCGCCTTGAGGTGATCGATAAAGTCCTTATTTTCCACTATGACAGTCCGGTTTGATTTCTTGCCGGTTAGGGGATTTTAAATATTCTTCTTCCTGAAATTAATACATTTAAATAAGTTTACTGTAGGCCTAATCGAACTACTGGTCTACAATCTGCAGATAAAGCAGGTTTTATACTCCGCCTCTATTAGCAACTTGAACAACTGAACAGTTCATATTAGGTACGAAACTACCGCCTCAAGCGATGTGGATACCGACATGGATTCATCTCACCTATCAGTACACAGGACAACGTCAACGTAAGTTTAATAAAATAGGGTTAAGAGGTCACTCTGGATATCTAAGATTTCAAGGCCAATTGTGGTCACGTAAAGTCAAGGTTGTTTATCCGTCAACTTTTATAACAAAATAAATCGTCTTAAGTAAACAAATGAATGCGTTTATTAAATCATTTTTTCTCTTCTTTTGGTAGTAAAGAGATACACGTACAATGCAAAAATGACCTAAGCGTCATGTAACAAAATACATACTGTAAGTATATGAAAAATGCTCTTCGCATATTTAAATTTCATTTGAAATTTAAAATGCATTTAAAGAAATGCCATTGAAAACATTGTGATAGGTCTTATTTGGTGCATACTTGAGGAGCCCTACTTTAAGTCGGAACTGGCAAGTTTAGTATGGCAGGTTGTTTTTCTACCTCAAGTGGGTAATTACTGCCATCAGTCTGAAAGTGAATTTTAAATGCATTTAGTATAAAAAGTTGCATTGCTCGCACTCTATAGCTACCATGTGTGTGGGCGATACAATGTTGATTTACAAAAGACACTTCTATCTGTGTACTCCGCTAATTTATTGACTAATATCCTGTTCTGAGGTGAAACGGAACAAATGACTTCTACCATCCAACTACTATAAACATTGCATTAGAGACAATGTGCGAAAAAAAACTTCATGTAACAGTTCAAAGCTTTTAAGATCCATTTGTTCATTTGCATTAAAGCATCATAGAGCAGAGTTAGATGTCTAAAATATATCTACTATTATAACAATCAGTGACGCTTTAGTTCGTAGTTGCTAGGTAACGAAACCTATACTTTATATTCTAACAAAACCAAAACACGCTATCAAAACATAAAATACAGGTTCAACAAAACGGAAAATAACTAGGCAATAAAACCTATACTTTACATTCTAACAAAACCAAAACACGCTGTCAAAACATGAAATACAGGTTCAACAAAACGTAAAATATACTTTAACGATGATTTCATATAACTACGTAATTAACTTTCCTTGATTTTTTTTTTGGAAGTACAGTATACTAATAGTTGCACCTTGGACTGCTTTAAAAATTTTTCTTCTCCGCTCATTTTTACTTCAAATTCACATTTTTGCAGAATATAATAACAATGTTTGTTGATTTATAGTATATTTTGACCTCCCAAGCCCACATTATTCTCTCTCTAAATATAGTATATTGTCATTTCCGCAAAAAATAAAGTTCATTAAATATACTAAATACAACATATGCTAAAATACTTTGAACGTAGAAAAAATGTTGTAGACAACACGTTATAAAATTAGGTTTAGTAACTCGCTGCTCTTAGAACACTCTCTTCGGTCGTGTTCTAAATTGAGCACCTCGTTACTAAACTCTGCTTTTGTAATAGTCGTCTACATAACTATATGTAACTAGTAATGACATGAAAATATAAGTTTATTGCTTGTGCTCTAATATAGAAACCTTTCTCTTTGGAGAACGATTTTTTTTATTCTTCATGCTTTCCATGATTAGTAAGTAGACAATACCGTACGTTCTCCGATTGCCTAAGTAGACAGTACCGTACGTTCTCCGATTGCCTAAGTAGACAATACCGTACGTTCTCCGATTGCCTAAGTAGACAATACCGTACGTTCTCCGATTGCCTAAGTAGACAATACAGTACGTTCTCTGATTGCCTAAGTAGCAAATACAGTACGTTCTCAGATTGCCTCCATAAAATAAATCGTAATGTCGTAACGACTGCACTGCGGTAAGTGGAAACAAATATAACTTTCGACGTTTAGAAATAATTCTAGTATTGATTTAGTTAAAACAATTCTCAAAGCTTTTCCTTTTCACCAAAATCTCAACTAAATCTTCTGTCATTATTATTATTAATTAATAGGGCGGGCCGTAGCACAGTTGGTTAAGGCAATACCTTTCAAGTCGGAATGTAGAGGGTTCGAGTTCCGGTGGAGTCAGGGTTTTTAAATTGGCCTAAACCTTCTGTTGGCACCATGGCCCCTGGGTCTGACTTAGCCTCTAAAGGAAATGAATAGCAGACCCTTGTACTGCGGGTAAAGGCAGCTGTTACACAGGGTTGACATCTCATGTGGATTGACTTGAAAGGTGGGAGCCTCAACCTGCTACTACCCTAAAACGAAAAGTAGTCCCACTACAGGCCTTAGGAGACTTTTGAGGTTGTACGAATTTAAAGTTCCTATTTTTCTAGACAATGAGCACAGTGTAACAGCCTGTTTTCAGCCTTGCATGAGGGCCATCTTAACACCAGAATATGTGCCTGGTTTTCATTTCCATTAGAGGCTGAGTCGATCGCAGGGCCATAATGCCACAAGAGGGTTTGGTCCAGTTTAAAAATCCTGACCCATCGTGACTTGAACCCGATATCTTCCGGCTTGTAGCGTATTGCTTCAACCAACTACACTAAGGCGTGCTCCCGACAAGTCCGCAAAGAACAAGAAAAACCTAAATCTTCAGATTTTTAATTTGAATACTTTTGTTATCAATATTTACAATAAATAGAATAATGATCAGATTAAAAGCCTCTGTAATTATGCATAAAGGTACTCACTTTAAACTAGGTCGATTCAGTGAACTACAGTATAAGAACTATTTACTTTATTCCAATGACGTCACTTATTATAGCGATCTTCAAGTTCTAATAAATGACCATCTTTCAAGAAAAATAAATCTTGTAAGCTAACCAATATACATTCAACCTAACAAATAACATAGACTAGACTAGACACAAAAGGAACCCTTCATGATATCTTTACCTTGTCGTGGTGGAGTGGCTTGCGTGCTTAAATGATCCTGAGAGCTATGCCGGCGGTAGCATTGCTGCCGATAGGGTTACCCATGCCGGACTGGTCGAAGGTGATAAGCCAGACGAAAAAAGTACCTTGGGCGAAAGAGTGACGAACTTTCACCGTAAAAATACAAACGTAAAGAAATGCGGACATGGGTTCAACTGGGGTAAAATGTTCCGGAGGTCAAATTGACCCCCATTCGGATCTCCGGGCGGGGACTACTTCAGGGAACCCATGCCAAAGGCTCAAACACAGGCACATGTTCCTAGGAACATGGAATGTTAGGACTTTATACAATAGCGGGGCACTAGAGATATTAACGCGGGAATTAGATAAATCGCCCTTGGATATAGTCACTTTAAAGGAAGTTAGGTGGCCAGGAGAAGGTAGTCAGGAATCAGGAAATTTTGCATTATACTACGGGGGTGCAGAAAGACCTGCATTTGGAACGGGTTTTTTAGTCAGAAGGAGGATCCTATACGCTATCCGAGATATTAAGTTTGTTAGTGATAGGGTATCATACATAATTCTAAAAAAGGTAAACGACATGATTTTATAATTGTAAATGTACATGCCCCCATAGAAGATAAAGATGACAAGATCAAGGATGAGTTCTATGAAGAATTAGAATGCTTATTTGATAGCCTTTCACGATATCATATGAAAATTATCGTAGGAGATTTTAATGCAAAAGTGGGGCGGGAAGATATATTCAAACCAACAATAGGCAAATTCAGTCTTCATGAAGATAGTAACGGCAACGGGATTAGACTAGTCACATTTGCCACACCAAAGAATCTCATTGTTAAGAGCACAACATTTCAGCATAAGGATATTCATAAATACACCTGGACGTCCCCAGATGGAGAAACTCGGAACCAGATAGATCATGTATTAGTGGATAAACGCTGGCACAGTAGCACCATCGATGTTAGATCAGTTAGAGGGACATACTGCAATTCGGATCATCATCTGGTCAGAGTGAATATCAGACAACGGCTATCACTTATGAGAGGAACAAATGCTAAAGATGATTCTGTAAAATTTGAATTAAAACACTTGAAAAATGTTGAAATGCGGCAAGAATACCAAATCAAAATTGCTAATAGATTTGAAGTACTGGAATCTTCAGATGACAATGTGGCAAACGAAGAAGGAACTGATATAAATAAAGGATGGGAGGCCATAAGAGATACTATTAAAGTGTCAGCATCAGAAAGCATTGGTTGTTTAAAAAAGAGGCAAAACAAGAAATGGTTTGATGAGGAATGTGCCGACATTGTTAAGAAGAGAAAGCTAGCAAAAATGAAATAGTTACACGATCCAAATGAGGTAAATTTAGAGCAATTGGGTAGTATTAGACGGGAAACCACCAAGTTACCAAAGAGTAATAAGAGGGAACATTTGAGAGAGAAGATTAATGATCTTGGAATGAATGCAAAAATTAGGAACATTAGAGAATTATATCAGGGAATTAGTATAGAGAAGAAAGGGTTTCAGGCTAGAACAAACATAATTCGGAATTAAAATGGGGATATGATTGCAGATTCTAGGAGTATATTAAATAGATGGAAAAGTTACTTTAATCAGCTATTAAATGTACATACAGAACAGGACATTGAGGAGGATAATTTACAGACAGCAGAAATGCTAGTCACAGAGCCAAGTGCATTAGAGGTTGAAATAGCGATTGAAAAATTGAAGATGCATAAATCATCAGGTTCAGATGAGATCCCAGCAGAACTGATAAAAGCAGGGGGGGGGAATTGATGAACAAGATACGCTGGTTGCTTAGTGTGATTTGGGAAAAAGAAGCTCTTCCAGATGAATGGAAAGAATCAATTATCGTACCAATTTATAAGAAAGGAGATAAAACTGACTGCAACAACTACAGGGACATCTCATTACTTTCACCTTCGTACAAAATTCTAACAAATATATTAGTAAGCAGACTTACTCCCTATATTGATGACATTCTAGGAGATCATCAATGTGCATTTAGAAGAAACAGGTCTGCAACAGATCAGATTTTTAGTGTAAGACAGATTTTAGAAAAGAAATGGGAATATAGTGGTACTGTACATCAACTATATGTAGACTTCAAAAAAGCATATGATTCAATTAAGAGGGAGAAGTTATATAGTATCCTGCTGGAGTTCGGAATTCCTAAAAAGTTAGTTAGACTTATACGAACGTGTCTAAATGGCTCAAAGAGTAGGGTGCGTGTAGGCAAACAGTTTTCAGACACTTTTGAAATCCAGAATGGGTTGAAGCAAGGAGATGCACTATCTCCTCTACTATTTAATTTTGTACTAGAGCATGCCATTAAATCTTTAGAGAATGAGGAAGGCTTACAACTGAATGGTATTAATAAGCTGTTAGTTTATGCTGATGATGTAGTATTGTTGGCTGATATAAAGGACAATACGCACACACTATTGAGTAACACTAAGAACTTAGGACTGGAAGTAAATATCAATAAAACTAAATATATGGTCACATGTAGAAATGCATTATATGATGGAAATGGACAGCTAATGACAAATGAGGGAAATTTTGAGGAAGTGGCTGAATTCAAATACCTAGGAACAATAATCACAAATAGGAATGAGATGCACAAAGAAATTAAACATAGGCTCAATTCTAGAAATGCGTGCTATTATGCATTGCAGCGACTCTTGATGTCCCAACTCCTTTCAAAAATCGTTAAACTGAAAATACATAAAACTATTATTCTACCAGTTATATTATATGGGTGCGAAACATGGACTCTTACTTTAAGGGAGCAAAGGAGATTACAAGTATTTGAGAATAAAGTACTTAGGAAAATTTTTGGACCAAAGAGAGATGAACAGACAGGTGAATGGAAAAGACTAGATAACAATGAATTACATGGTGTTTGTAGGAAGTCAGATATAATAAGAACAGTTAAGTCTCGTAGACTGCGATGGGCAGGACATGTTGCACGTATGGGGAATGAAAGACTTGCATGGAAGCTTCTTGTAGGGAAGCCAGAGGGAAAACGCCCAGTTGGTAGACCAGGAATGAGGTGGGAGAATAACATTAATTATGATTTGAGGGAAGTAGTTTATACAGGGAATGATTGGAAAGGATAGGGATGTATGGAGAGCTTATGTCCGCGCGGCCGTGAACCTACGGGTTCGATAGTGCCAGTGGGTAAGTAAGTAAGTAAGTATGTAAGTTAGTAAGTATTATTATTATTATTATTATTATTATTATTATTATTATTATTATTATTATTATTATTATTATAAGCTTATTGTAGGAAATCCAGAGGGAAAACGCCCAGTTGGTAGACCAAGAATGAGGTGGGAGAAGAACATTAACTATGATTTGAGGGAAGTAGATTATACAGGGAATGATTGGAAACCATTAGCTCAGGATAGGGATGTATGGAGAGCGTATGTCCGGGCGGCCATGAAACTACGGGTTCGATAGTGCCAGTGAGTAAGTAAGTAAATTTATAAGTATTATTATTATTATTGTTATTATTACATTGCTGCAGAAAGGATGGAAACAAGAAGAGACCTAAACTCGAAACCCGCCATTATGGAAAAGTTTTGGCGAACCCCTTGAAATATTTTGCAAACCCCCTGGGAGTACGCGAAATGTTTATCTAGACGATTTTTTGTAAATATTATAAAAACAAATCAATTAAACTTGTTAATGCTATAGTGTACATGTTATGGTACTTGATAAACTTTTAATTGTTTATTATTTTTCCTGGATATATCTAATGTATAGTGTAAATCTATTTAAAAATGAAGAGGTCTTACGGTTCGTGGTTAGGTCGTTGTTCTAGAAAGACATTCATTTTAGAGGTTTTACTCCCACGGAAGCTTATACCTAGATATTTCATTGCAATTCTCATTTAACTTTTTTAATTAAGAAAGAGACATTTGCTAATGCTAATACGAATTTTATGGAAAGATGAATGACTACTTGCAGAAGCTGTGTGATGTATTTATTTCATAGCAACTCGTTTCGAATTTTGTCTTCCTGGTGCTTATTAATTTAATGTTCTCTGAAATAGCAATTTCCTCTTACAAAAGAATTTGTATGAACTGCCATCACATACAGTTGTACTTCATTTTGTTTCATCATAGCTGTTCACTCTTTTCTTGACGTGTAGTTTTCAAAATACGTAATTACATATATTTTCTTTTGTCCACCGCTGTGGTCTCGAGGTAGCGTGCTGCCTTGTCACGCAGCGGGCCCGGGTTCCATCCCCGCTCGGAACAAGTTTCCTGGGTGAAGTTTGTTCGGGGTTTTGCTCACCTGTAAGACAATATCAGGATATTGAAGATGTTGAAGAAGATTTTCGGGCTGTAGGCCGTGGTCGTGAGGCTTGTAGTTCCCCGACGTTTCGCCAGAGACTGCGTCTGGCATCCTCAAGGGTTGTCTTAAGTTGTCTCAAGACAACCCTTCAGGATGCCAGACGCAGTCTCTGGCGAAACGTCGGGGAACTACAAGCCTCACGACCACGGCCTACAGCCCGAAAATCTTCTTCAAGATCATCATAGCAACTCCGGCCGTGAAAGTCTACGTGAATACAATATCAGGATAGTTTAAGGCCAAATCGGTCCCCAAATATCATATGACCATCACTATCATATTAACCTCATTAGATTAAGTTTAGGTTTAAGGCCTCTCCCGGCGCGTCATTACCCATCATCATCACGCATCATATCATTGGGGCAGAGTAACCCCGCCTTCCAGGCGCCCTTACCTCAGAAGTGGGTTACAATACACCGATGCCAGGAGAGAATATCTGAAATGTCAAAAGAACATTTTTTTATTTTTCTTTGTTATTTTCATTTATTTTGCATAAAGAACATTTCATGAAGCATGTGGCACTATTTTCCTATTATTAAATTTTAGTTAAATAATTTCTTCATTTTTACAATAAGTTATTTTACACACACACACACACACACACACACACACACACACACACACACACACACACACTGTCACTCTCACACTCAGGACATACATACATACATACATATACACACATACATGCAGACATCCAAATAGAGAGAGAGAGAGAGAGAGAGAGAGAGAGAGAGAGAGATGATGGAATGTGTAAATAAGAGCGAAATTGATGAGATATGGGAATGGTATGTGAAAGGAGAGAAAGAGAAAGACGGAGAGGAGAGAGAGAGAATATTTTAGAGAGGATTGAGATTAAAGAGAGATGGAAAAGAAGTGAGAGTGTTGATTTAAATACCAGTAATGGAAATGATGTTAATGCGATTAGACAATAGACATATAGGATCAAGATAAATGGGAGTTTCCTAGACATTTTCGCGGGTGACATTGAGAGTACTCTCTGATCATTTTTGGTTGTGTTTCGAAGAATTTCAAATTTTGTTATCTAAATTTAAAAACTACTTACTCCGATGAAAGGAATTGACGCCAACCTTAGATATTCACTTCTCACAGACTTCGTATATAAGGAAGATATATTAAAATATTCCATAATGTTATAATTTTTTTGTCATTACGATGCGCACTATGGTAGCAAGAACAAAAGATCTCCTTACACCCCTATCCTGAGCTAATGTTTTCCAATCATTTCTCGTATAATTCACCTCCCTGAAATGATGGTTACTGTTATTTTCTCACCTCAATTTTAGCCTTCTTACTGGGCATTCTGGTTACATAAGTTAATATTTTTAAAAATCAGAGGAACTTCGGGTAATATGGACCCCTATTTTGAATTTTTTGTTTTCATCTTTTAATTAAGGGATTTGAATTTTGTTTAAATACAGTGATTATCATTAGTGTTGTAACTATGAAATACCATTGTTATTTTATTCAAATATATATATGAAAACATCTTCATGATTTATAAGCTTTTTTATATTAAAAGAAAGTTCCAGTTAAACCTTCATATTCGAGTAAAGTTGACCTCAGCGTCCATCCTATCTTTTAGACTATTTTTAAGTTTATTCACTCTATTAATTTATACATAGGCCTATAGGCACAAATTAATCTGAAAATATTTATGGCTGATCGTAATTAAAAAGCGTTGATATTCATTTAATGTTTTGAAGAATTATTGTTGATTATAACATTCACACGTCATTCATCTGCAGACAACGATGGTCTTTAGTTTTTTTTAAATTATAAGAATACTAAGTAAAATTAATTAAGTGCATGTTTTATGTAGATAGGATTCTCATTGATAAAATATAGGTGCACTTTAACCGCCCCGTGGAGGGTCCACATTAACCGAATTCCTTTGTTATGTTTAATTATTTTATACAGTCGCCATGTCTCATAATATTAAACCAGTATATTAAAACAGCATAAACGTAATGTATTATATTTAGGGGATTTTTTAATATTTATGATAATCAATAGTAGAAATTAAGAATTAATTCTTAGGTTGAAAAAAAAAACATTAAAATGGTCGTTTTCATAAAAAATCACAAATAAACCGTTCTTCCCAGACATAATAAAATAAACTGGTCTTTAAGACGTCAAAATTGATGAATGGAAGAAGTTAAAACATTTTCTCTTCGAGGGCAGCACCAATTAAAGAAAATATTAACAGGGTCCACTCAAACAGAAGGGTTCACATTACCCGAATTTCCTTTATTATTTTCCAGTAATATAAATGTTTAAGGAACAACTAACTAACCAATCAACTAATTCTAGGCTTATGGAACCCATAGGTTCAATCTCGCATTCAAGGATCCCTTTCATTTTCCCTTGTCTTCAACCATTTGAATATAGTTCAAATAACCGATATCTAGTTCCGTAAGTTTCACCTTATCATCCCATCTACGCTTTGTCTTTAGTAATTGATTTTTCTCCCTATGATTTCCCAAAAAAAAATCTATTGATGCTTAATCGATCTATATGATCTGTTCATTTTTATTTTCTAGACTTAATAACCTCACAGTATCAGGACAATGATATAAATTATGGAGTTCGTTGATGTAAAGTATCCGTCATTCTCAATTCAGCCTTCTTATGCCTTATGGGATCGAATATCTTAGGAGCCTATTATGGAATGATTTTAGCTTGTTTTTTTTTCTTAATGTAGACCATCATTTTTCACGCCAATAGAATAGCACAAACAAGATAAATTCCAATCACTTGAGAGACGGTACGACGTTTACAGTATTGGTGTTGAAATGTAGAGGATTGTAAAAAATAATAAATATTACATAACACTTGACACCTTCGCAATTTCCGATGTATATATATATATATTAATTTTCCTTTTTTTTTAAACTACCGATATTGAGAAAATAAACTTTTAAAAACAATTATATTACTATTAACTGCTGCAGCCTAATGGACGAGGTTGAATTAAATTTTAAAAATCACATAATTAAATGGGTAAATGAAGAAATAATGTTTTCATGAACATTAATTAGTCTACAAATCGGCTTGCTTAGTACTCTGGTATCTTTAATAAAGTCTTACTTGATAGCAAATTAACGAAATGACTATTTATTTATAATAATGGTTTTCGATTATGGATGCGTTAAATCAAGTGTAACAGGATTATTGCATTCGCACGTGTATATTAGTATTCAGTTGTGCAAATTAACATTTCTAAGTTGAAAAAATTAAATGAAATTCTGACATATAACTGAAGATTGTTTCTAGCCACTTTAATTCAGTAATTATATAATGGAGTGTTATGGGAAAAACCTAAAATAAATTTTGACTTTACATATACACGTAATTAAAACATTTTATTATGTTACATGACATGCTGCTGTGTTTAAAGGGATATTAAAACATTTTCACGGTTAGACTATAAAGCCTCCGGTTGTCATAAGAAATGTCAATACATTATATTAATTTCACTGTAGGTGTAGGTACATTTTCTCTTAACAGTAATAATACTTTTCAAAAATTGAGGTTATTGCTCTGATGGTGGGAGCAAGAGGAGCATCTTTGCCAAAACGTGTTAAAGATTAGGCCTTAAAAAGCAAAGTTATGCAAAAATAGGTATACGCGATTTCAGAGGATAATTTTAAGAAGTCACGAGTACTGTCACCAGTTTTGGAAATAATGTTTTAAAATTTATAGTAGCCAGAGATTAAATAAGGCAAAGAGAGAGATACATTCATAATATTTAAACTATTTTATGCAAGTAATACATTTAGTAACAGGCAAGAATACAAAATAATTTACAAAATAATATTATAGTACCTGAAGAAGAAAAATAAGAGGATTAAATATATGTTTATAGATCACGAATAAATCAAAATTGTGTGGTACGCTTTGTCAGCTATTAATTTAAGAATATAGGCTATCATCATCATGGACTTTAGGTTTAGATTCATTTGATCGTGTAAATATATATCAAGAAATTTTTAAACCTAGGTCCTATTGCTTCTCTATTGTTTAGATCACATTGAGTTTTTCAGTGCCGTCAATTATAGACTGATACAGTCGACTGAAGTCTGAACCACGGCCGTGGTTTTACATTTTTTGTTCAATTTCCGCAACAGCTATAAAATAACTGAATATCCACAGGAATGATTACAAAATCATGACCATGGTTCGAAATTGGTTTTGCAATTAACAGCTGCGCTTTTACAGATTTAGAGTATGTTTCGAATAGAATGAAAGTCTTCCTACCTCTTTCATGGCCTTCCTGTTGTCTTTATTCTATTCCAACGGTTCCCAACCTTTTTTGACTCGCGAACCCCTTCCACAACGATCTGAGTTGGGTGAAACACTGACTTTTAAATATACATAAGTAGACTTACATAAAATTTAATTGCAAGAAAACGGTTTAATAACCTTAAATTAACTTAACCCTTAACGGTTAAAACCTAAAGTTACTCTAGTTACACATCGTGTAGGCCTAGTTATAGTGAAATCAAATGAATTCCTAACGTTGTTACATAACTGTAAAACAGGCATTTGCGGAAAAGATTAATTTATTGTGGAAATAATGTGATAAATTATTATTATTATTATTATTATTATTATTATTATTATTATTATTATTATTATTATTATTATTATTATATTATGCTGCAGAAACAATAATAGACCTAACCTCGGAACCCGCCATTACTGAAACGTTTTGGCGAACCCCCTGGGGGTTCGCGAACCACAGGTTGGGAAACAATGCTCTATTCGTTACGCCATCGTTCACTATCCGCGCAATTCGATTTGTCTTCATCCGCGATATGTGATTTTGTCATTTCCTTCTTATTTCTAACTAACTCCGTGGCACGATAGGCCTAGAAGGCCCTGGGCCTACAATCCATTTGCTGCCTCACACCAGTTGTGTTTCTACTCAGATACATATTGATTGATGATGTATAGAGCTGTGATATTATCGTTTTTAATTTTATAGTTTGTTTCGTATTATTTTCAGGACAAACAACTGAAATGGCTATGGAAAAAATTATAGAATTTTAAGACTGTGGTTGTAGTTCAGGATTCGCTTCTGCAATTTGTTAGAGCAGTGGTTTCAGGCTGTTTACGTTTTTTCTGGAAATTTTTACGACTCCCAAATTAGAACTAAATCCGGATATTTAAGTCTATATGAAAATATAAAAAATATATTTTCTTAAATAGTTTTAATATTTGTTGAAATCTAAAATATTTATTATGTATATAAAATGCTACAATTAATATTTATATTAATAAATATTATTTGTAGTGTTAAATGCTTTCTGTACATTCTTGTAACTTTATTAAATGTAGGAAAAGTCTTGAAGACAGTTTTTCGAATTTGCAACTGAATATTTTATTTATACTTTTTTTAAACTGATTGGTTGATATGTTACTAATATTTCAAATTGTCCCATCAAATTTGATATATTCTATATTTAAGTTTTTAACCATAAGAATTATGAAACAAGTCACATGACTATTGAACATTTAGATTTAAAATATTTCAAAATGGTTACTCTATCACCAGGAATCAGACGTATTTCAGAACGACTAAAATAACTTTTGTTGATTAAGGCCTCTTTATTAAGAGGAAGAGGCCATGATGGACAACGAACAATTTAATAAGAGAAGGGTAAATATGTCAAAGTATATTTTCAAATATAAGGTAAAAGTATATAAGTAAAATTTCTTATATTAGTGCGAGAAATTAAGTGAAAATAGTGTCCCCATAAAAACCAGTTTGATTAATGAATTTAGTAAAAGTGACCGACTTGTTCAATATAAAAGAAGTTATTTTGCTTCGTCCTAAATTGAATTTTACAATTTGACATCCTACTCAATATTCCATTGGCCCTAATTGCCTTGAGGAAGATTCCTTGTTTTACCTGAACCAAGCATCGGGCAAAGCTGAACATCAGTTGAATCGACACATGCTAAAAGGGCCTCAGTCAAGAAAAATGGAAAATTGAGTTAAGCACAGTATGGTAAACTGAAAGATTGATTTCAATGTATTATGCTACAAAGACCCCAGTCAGATACACCATTGTAGTAGAAACAGGGCATGGAGTTTGAATGTTACACGCAATAATGACTTCAGTCAGTGACTGAGGCTCTTTTAGCATGTCAGGCCATAAAGTGCCTCATGTTGGTACTCCTGTTAGCGGTAAACAGCTGTTAATTCATTTGAGCGGGAAGCACTTAAATGATGCTGCAAAGAGATGCGTTACTGCCAAAATAGTATATAAGAGAAAGGCCAAAGAAAGTTTACACAAAGCTCATAAAAGATGCTACACAAAAAAAGATGAGCCTCGTGTACACTCAATCTCCTCGATTACATGAAAGATGTTCGACTGCCTCAGATTCCTGTTCAGCAAACTTTTTATCTGAGGCAGTTGACAACACATGTTTTTTTGTGTTCATGACATTAAGAGTAATACATCTTTATCATGAAGGGATTGGAAAGAAAGGGCCCAATGAAGTATGCTCCTTCCTATGTGACTTTGTTCAAAACATTTCTCCACAGTTTACTGAATTGCACTTCTATTCAGATAACTGTAGAGGACGAAATAAAAATCATGTTGTAGCAATAATACTAATACTAGTAGATTTCCAAAAATTGAACACTATTTCCCTCTGAGAGGACTTTCAATCCTCCCTTGCGATATGGATTTCAGTGTAATAAAAAGGTAAATTAAAAACTTAATAGATTCTATTCTGTACATGAACTTACAGAACTAATCATGAAGCCTGGTAAAACTGGAAAGTTCACTGTGAAGGAACTTATATATTAAATTTTAAAACTGGGAGAAAAAACAGTTACAAGAAGAACTCAATTTCTGAAGAAACAGCCAAGAGACAAGAAAGTTCAGTTTCTAATCAGTAATTTTCTGCATTTTATCTATAGTAAAGATTTTCCAGGATATATCTTGGCTCTGCATGGAATTGATTCCACGGTGTCCCATACATTTCATCTTCGTCTCTCTAGAAAATGTACTGTGAGTTTTACAGTAGAACATGCTTATTGAGCAGGTAAAGTGTCCTTGAAAGAAGAAAAGCACATGATATTCAGAGACCAGGTCAATATATAGCTGAAGAAACATCAAAGGTTTTAAGAATACATTTAAATTGGTCTATTGTGGAAAAGAAATGACTGGCAGTGTACTCAATATATGCATTTATTTATGTTTCTTCATAAATCTGAAGCATTTTTGTAAATATTGCAATTAATAAATAGTAACACTATATGAAATGTAACCAAATTGACATATTTATTACCAAAAATGTTTAAAACGTGCTAAAAGGGCTTCAGTCAAATAATTTTGAACATTTATAACGAGCCGAATATAATTTTCTACTCATTTTCGTATATACATGTGCATTCGTTTAATTTGACACAATTAAAAATATATTTTCTTAAATCAACTGGATTAATATGTCAGGCATAAGAAGTTTTTCTTAGTTTTCTCAAAATTGGGTCTGGCTGACTAAAACCCTTTTAGCATATGCCGATTCAGTTATTAAAGCCTGGTATTCAATTAGTATCACCACATAATCACTTTTACAACATAAGCCCTATGTTTACAGTCCCTATGCGTATAGAAAGTTAAATAATAATAATACTAACTAACTAACTAACTCACTGGCACTATCGAACCCGTAGGTTCATGGCCGCGCGGACATAAGCTCTCCATACATCCCTATCCCGAGCTAATGCTTGCCAATCATTCCCTGTATAATCTACTTCCCTCAAATCATAGTTAATGTTGTTCTCCCACCTCATTCTTGGTCTACCAACTGGCCGTTTTCCCTCTGGCTTTCCTACAAGAAGCTTCCATGCACGTCTTTCATTCCCCATACGCGCAACATGTCCTGCCCATCGCAGTCTACGAGACTTAACTGTTCTTATTATATCTGGCTTCCTATAAAGACCATGTAGTTCATTGTTATGTAGTCTTCTCCATTCACCTGTTCTGTTCATCTCTCTTTGATCCAAAAATTTTCCTAAGAACTTTATTCTCAAATACTCGTAATCTCCTTTCCTCCCTTAAAGTAAGAGTCCAGGTTTCGCATCCATATAATATAACTGGTAGAATAATAGTTTTATATATTTTCAGCTTAACGTTTTTTGAAAGGAGTTGGGACATCAAAAGTCTCTGCAATGCATAATAGCATGCATTTCCAGAATTGAGCCTATGTTTAATTTCTTTTTGCATCTCATTCCTATTTGTGATTATTGTTCCTAGGTATTTGAATTCAGCCACTTCCTCAAAATTTCCCTCATTTGTCATTAGCTGTCCACTTCCATTATATACTGAATTTCTACGTGTGACCATATATTTAGTTTTACTGATATTTATTTCCAGTCCTAATTTCTTAGTGTTACTCAATAGTGTGTGCGTGTTGGCCTTTAGTATCTCCTCGCTATCGGCCAGTTAGTACTACATCATCAGCATAAACTAACAGCTTATTAATACCATTGAGTTGTAAGCCTTCCTCATTCTCTAAAGATTTAATGGCATGCTCTAGTACAAAATTAAATAGTAAAGGAGATAGTGCATCTCCTTGCTTCAACCCATTCTGGATTTCAAAAGTGTCTGAAAACTGTTTGCCTACACGCACCCTACTCTTTGTGCCATTTAGACACATTCGTATAAGTCTAACTAACTTTTTAGGAATTCCGAACTCCAGCAGGATACTATATAACTTCTCCCTCTTAATTGAATCATATGCTTTTTTTGAAGTCTACATATAGTTGATGTACAGTACCATTATATTCCCATTTCTTCTCTAAAATCTGTCTTAAACTGAAAATCTGATCTGTTGTAGACCTGTTTCTTCTAAATGTACATTGATGATCTCCTAGAATGTCATCAATATAGGGAGTAAGTCTGCTTACTAATATATTTGTTAGAATTTTGTACGAAGTTGAAAGTAATGAGATGCCCCTGTAGTTGTTGCAATCTGTTTTATCTCCTTTCTTATAAATTGGTATGATAATTGATTCCTTCCATTCATCTGGAAGAGCTTCTTTTTCCCAAATCTTACTAAGCAACCAGCGTATCTTCTCCATCAATTTTTCTCTCCCTGATTTTATCAGTTCTGCTGGGATCTCATCTGAACCTGATGCCTTTATACATCTTCAATTTTTCAATCGCCATTTCAACCTCTAATGCACTTGGCCTCTGCGACTAGCATTTCTGCTGTCTGTAAATTATCCTCTTCAATGTCCTGTTCTGTATGTACATTTAATAGCTGATTAAAGTAACCTTTCCATCTATTTAATATACTCCTAGAATCTGCAATCATATCCCCATTTTCATTCCGAATTATGTTTGTTCTAGCCTGAAACCCTTTCTTCTCTATACTAATTCCCTGATATAATTCTCTAATGTTCCTATTTTTTGCATTCATTTCAAGATCATTAATCTTCTCTCTCAAATATTCCCTCTTTTTACTCTTTAGTAACTTGGTGGTTTCCCGTCTAACACTACCCAATTGCTCTAAATTTACCTCATTTGGCTCGTGTAACCATTTCATTTTTGCTAGCTTTCTTTTCTTTACAATGTCAACACATTCCTCATCAAACCATTTCTTGTTTTGCCTCTTTTTTAAACAACCAATGCTTTCTGATGCTGACAATTTAATAGTATCTCTTATAGCCTCCCATTCTTTATTTATATCAGTTTTCTTCTTCGTTTGCCACATTGTCATCTGAAGATTCCAGTACTTCAAATCTATTAGCAATTTTGATTTGGTATTCTTGTCGCATTTCATCATTTTTCAAGTTTTTTAATTCATATTTTACAGAATCATCATTAGCGTTCGTTCCTCTCATAAGCGATAGCCGTTGTCTGATCTTCACTCTGACCAGACGATGATCCGAATTGCAGTCTGTCCCTCTAACTGATCTAACATCAATGATGCTACTGTGCCAGCGTTTTATCCACTAATACATGATCTATCTGGTTCCAAGTTTCCTCCATCTGGGGACGTCCAGGTGTATTTATGAATATCCTTATGCTGAAATGTTGTGCTCTTAACAATGAGATTCTTCGATGTGGCAAATGTGACTAATCTAACGCCATTGTCGTTACTATCTTCATGAAGACTGAATTTGCCTATTGTTGGTTTGAATATATCTTCCCGCCCCACTTTTGCATTAAAATCTCCTAAGACAATTTTCATATGATATCGTGAAAGGCTATCAAATAAGCATTCTAATTCTTCATAGAACTCATCCTTGATCTTGTCATCTTTATCTTCTGTGGGGGCATGTAAATTTACAATTATAAAATCATGTCGTTTACCCTTTAGAATTATGTATGATATCCTATCACTAACAAACTTAATATCTCGGATAGCGGATAGGATCCTCCTTCTGACTAAAAAAACCCGTTCCAAATGCAGGTCTTTCTGCACCCCCGTAGTATAACGCAAAGCTTCCTGATTCCTGACTACCTTCTCCTGGCCACCTAACTTCCTGTAAAGCGACTATATCCAAGGGCGATTTATCCAATTCCCGCGTTAATATCTCTAGTGCCCCGCTATTGTATAAAGTCCTAACATTCCATGTTCCTAGGAACATGTCCCTGTGTTTGAGCCTTTGGCATGGGTTCCTTGAAGTAGTCCCCGCCCGGAGAACCGAATGGGGGACTATTTGACCTCCGGAAAATTTTACCCCAGATGCAGCAATGCTACCGCCGGCATAGCTCTCAGGATCATTTAAGCACGCAAGCCACTCCACCACGAAAAGGTAAAGAATACCATGGAGGGAAATAATAAATAATAATAATAATAATAATAATAATAATAATAATAATAATAATAATAATAATAATAATAATATAATTGCGCACAATCGTGCAAAATTATTAATTGACATATTGCACTAATGACACTGTCACTTTGGAACACAGTTCCAGATAATATCTTGTACACTTTAGTCCGCACAATTTACGTCTGCAACTGTCTTCGATTTGATGGTAAGAGTTATTCACACACAATTTGTGATGGAAGCTGTGGACTGAATAGCGGTTTATCTGGTGCCGTAGTTCCTCGATTGGTCCACACCAGCTCCTATCTATCATGGCAGATGTCCAATAGAATTCTTCAGGAATGTCATCCGGCTTCTGTCTTCTCTCTTGCATAAGTTGCTCATATGCTTTAGTGGATGGCAGGTAGTAGCGCATCCTGAGGTCTTCCAGGAAGAACTGTTCTCTTCCTAGTACATAGACCAGTCATAGTTATCGGTCATGGGCGGACTAGTGTTACGATGCTCACATTTTGTTCCGGGGTTCAAAATGAGTTGGGATCGATGGATTTTTTTAAGAACTTGAATGTCCTGGAAGGAAAGTAGATTTACGACACGTGAAAGAATTTCAATTCTTAAATAAAATATCTCTCAGTAATATCTCTGCCCTTTCACTTCAAAATTTAAATTTCGATGCTAATAACCTGAATTCTAAAAGGCGTCCTTTTTTAAAAATACTAACTTAACACAATATGTACTAAGTGGAGTTTCAGTAAATAATTGGAACATTTCATGACGCCGTCAACAGCCAGAGACGGCGCCCCAATGCGACGCTGTGCATATTTTGAGAATCTTAGATTTAGACAGTTGCTATTTTTTCTAATATACAGCAAATGAAATTCGGATGTGAAGCTTATATAAAGAAGAGACTAAGTTAACATTTTCAATTCAAGTAAGCGAAAGTCGCTGAAGAATAAAGTAATGAGGAGTAATGGTACATTTTTTACAGTGCCGAAGGGTGTTCACATAACCCTTTTGACCTTCAAAAAAACTCTAAAGAAGAACTGAGTATGATAGCTCTACAATTTCATGATCTTATAACTTATAATTCTATAAACCATTGATTTTTTTGCTCAAGGCATTTCAGCGGATCTTAAATCCATGGCTTTAAACGTGCTCCTGAAATGTTTAGAAAAATCGCGTCAAATCGTTAATAATATGATTACGATTATTTCTTGATTATGTATCTATGTATAATGAAGCAAAAATCAAGCAATCGTACCTAACTGTTATCATATCGTACAGTTAAACCAACTCTAGAATTTATAAAAACAAAAGTGAGATTTTTTGTTTTCTCTCTGAGTGCCGGTTTCGTAATGAACTTTATGTTCTATTATTATCTCACTATGATGGTTGACCAGCGGCTCGCTTTGTTTCCCCGCAGCTGTTATATATAATTAAATACAAAGATGCCGACTATCATCGAGTACCAGTACGTGAATGTCAATCGTTGTCAAGCAATGTCGCGGCACCCGCTTTTATATAAACGGACAACCATCATAGTGAGGCGATAATATCTGAAAAAACATAAAATTTAAATGTTTATTGTTAATTGTTATTTTCTCTTATAATCATATAATAATCTTAAAATTAATAATAATAATAATAATAATAATAATAATAATAATAATAATAATAATGATAATAATAATAATATAATAATAATAATAATAATTTGTTTATTTATTTATATACAGAATTTTAATGTTTACACATCTTTCTGTGCCTAAAGTTTTATTTTTCTTCTCCACTCGTCTCTCTCCATCCAATCCGTGTCCTCTAGTTCTCTTGCTCTCATTCCAGTTCTTATTTCCTGCATCCACGAGTTTCGAGGTCTTCCTCTCCTCCTTCTTCCAGGTGGACACCATTACAATGTTTCCTGGGTTATCGTTCTTCTTGCAATCTCGTACGTGCCCATACCAATTTAATTGCTTATACCGTATATAATCTACTATTGAATAACCAATATTCATTTTTCTCTCTTATGACAGTATTTCTTATTTTGTCTAATTTTGAACATCTTGCTGCTCTCCTCAAGAAATCCAGTTCCATCGACATACATTTTTTGTTGAATTTCCAAACTTCAGCTCCATATGTGACAGTACTTCCCACTATTGAATTATATATTTGTAACTTATTTTTCCTGGTTATATGTCTGTTCCATAAGACTCCATTCATCATTGCTGTTATTGCTCTACCTATATTTATTCAGTTCTTAATATCCCTTTCTTGTTTATCCTCTTTATCTAATTTTACTCCCAGATACTCAAATTCGTCACATCCTCTAATATACCCCCTTTCATCTTCTAATATCAAATCTTCGGTTTCGGCTCCACATCCCATATAAAATGTTTTTTCTAAATTTATTTTCAAAGCCCAGTTATCGTATTCGTCCAATAATTTTCTGAACATAAACTCCATGTCTTCATATTTTTGAGCAATTATCTGGTCATCCGCAAATAACAGTGTATATATTTTATCTGTTGGTCCATCTCAAATTGGTACTCCCATTCCTGAACATTTTTTTGCTCCAGTTTGACAGTGCTTTTTGTATAAATATCTTAAATAATGTTGGTGATATGCCACAACCTTGACGAAGGCCTTTTGTTACTTTAATTTCTTCTGATATATATATATTCCAATTTGAATTTTAGATACTGCATTTTTATACAAATTTTTATTGCATTAATAATTGTATCGTTTATGGCCATATCTTCTAATGCTTCCCACAACTTTCGTAAAGGTACAGTGTCATATGCCTTTTCTAAATCCACAAATGTGAAATGAACTTGTTGGTTATTATTTGTCTTTTCAATCAATTGTTTTACCACAAATATGTGATCAATTTTAGGTCTCTCAGGCCTAAAGCCTGCTTGTACTTCATTCTCCCTATGTTTATAATTTTCTTCCAAATAGTATTTGATTATTTTTCCATATATACGGTTAAAAACATTCATTACGGTGATTCCTCTATGATTACTGCACTCATCCTTTCTTCCTTTCTTATGAATGACTGATATCAACCCAATTTTCCATTTTACTGGTACATTTTCTCCGTTTAGGCATCTCTCAAAAAGTATCCTTAACAATTCAAATAATTTCCTTGTGCCATATTTAATTAATTCTGGCTGTACTCCTTCTTCCCCACAAGCCGTTCCATTTTTTAAACTTCCAATTACTGTCTCAATATCTAAATGTATACTCGTTCTGTTTTGATCATCAGTTTCCTCTGCAATTCCACTTAAAAATTCCAAACGATCTTCACTCAATAGCTTGCTAAAATATAATTTCCATTCATTTAAAGAAATTCCCTGAATATCGATTTTATTATGTCCTGGCTTTCTCAAATTTTTCAAAGTTCTCCATGCCTCGGAACACCTTTTTCCTCCAATATAAGTCTGAATTATTTGACAGGTTCTTTCCCAATATTTATTCTTTTCTTTTGTCACCTTCTTTCTTACCTTTGCTTGTGCTTTTTTATACTCCATTTTGTCCGTCAAATTTTTTGTACTTAACCATTTAAGATATTTACTTTTTTTATCATCTACATCATTCTTAATCTCCTTGTTCCAAAAATAAGTTTTTTCTTATTCTCCATTTCCTTTTCTCCCAAACCCTCCATAGCAGCCATATGTATATTTTCGACAATATACTGATATTATTTTTCAGGAGTATCAGATGTATTTTCAATTAACTTTTCGTCCAGCCTCTTGCGGTAAAGGTAATCGTCCTCTAACAACTGAGTATTATATAGAGGTGTGTGCGTAATTTCTGATGTCTCCAATTTCTCTTCCTTATCGTCACTCTTATTAAAATATGGAAAACATATTTTTGCATTTACCAAACAATGATCACTGCCACAGGTTGGGCCTCTATACACTCTAACATATAATATTAATAATAATAATAATAATAATAATAATAATAATAATAATAATAATATAATAATAATAATAATAATAATATATTATTATTATTTTGAGTGTTGTAGAATTTAACAATTATATGGTATAAAAAATTGAATATGGGAGAAAAATAAGAAAACACTATTGTAAAAAATAGAAGAAAGAAATAGAATTAAACGAGTTAATTCAATACATTTGGATGTCCCGAGTTAAATATTAGTAGCGACAAACCTAATTGAGGTTTCTTCATGGTTCTGTTCGGTTATCAAGAAAGACATGCTTGGGTTGAATTTCTTACCTTGATTCATTTCGTCATTCATCATTATTCCTTGACGGAATTCTGTCATGCCAGTCTCCTCGCTGGTCTCACAACAGCGGCAGGTCGCCTCTCCGGGTGGCGGATAGGATAATGGTCGATGGAAATATAAGCCTTAAGTGAAACTTAACTCATGTGCAATTTGTATACTCGTCCGGAGGTGAGCGACCTGGCGTACCAACAGCTCTACTATGGATCACGGCTCCATTCTGTACCCACGTCAGTGGCAAGACATTTCCCTGGTTGGCAGACATGGGATACGGTCCGCGAATCTGCCAGTCCTCCCTGCTACATCTGATGGTCTCGTGGACCAATGAATTCCCATATATTGTATTAGTGCAATATTGTATTATGTGACACACTGTTGGATTTTGATGTTGCTCCATTCTGGTCTCATAGAAATTGCAGGACAAATTATAGGATGACAGAACGGAGCATGACCGATGAAATTGCGCAGTTTGATGGCAATGCGTTGGCTCCCGGCTAAGTTTGAGGACTTGTGAACCATCTGTGGGTCAGTAGGAGATGAGCGCTCTGTCTTATTACCGTATGTGGCTCCCTGTTGAAGTTTGAGTTCTCTCCGAGCTGGTCTCACAGCAGCGGAGGACACTTCTCCGGCTGGCGAGAACGAACGCGCGAAGAGCCATAGTTTGGGTGTTCTGATGTCTCACGGCTAAGTCGACAGATGTTGAGCGCCCTGTGCACTAAAACGCTCATACTGTACAGGCTGACTCCGCGCTGCACTCACAACAGCTGCATGACATGTAACCGGTTGGCGGACAGGGAGGTGGTATGATGTCCATGGATTTGATTTTTGTTAGTCTTCAGTCCTTCGGATAAGTCCGATGGACTCATGGGCCATTAGTGGGATCGGCAGGAGATGTGCGCCCTGTCGTACTATGTGGCCTCCTGTTGGAACTTGGTGTCGCTCCGTGCTGGTCTCAGCAACGGCAGTACGCTTTTCCGGCTGAAGGTTCGGGGTATGGCCGATGGTACTGCGCAGTTTGGTGACGCTGCGTTGACACCGGCTCAGTCTAAGTACTCGTGGACCATCTGTGAGCTCACCTATGGTTGAGCGCCCTGGTACATAATAAACTCATCCTGTAAGGCCTGTTGTGCTTGCAAGCTCTTCGCCGGTCCCCACGACGGCAGCAGAACACGTCCCCGGCTGGTGTACATGGAGACGGTCAATATATTTGCTAGACTTTTTAATGCTTATCATTCATCCAGACTCGTGGAACAACTGTGGAGTTTCCAGAGGGTGAGCGTCCAGGCGTACTATTAGCTCGACAAATGCGCTGAAATTATTGCAAGCCTAGGAACTTGGGGAGGAGTTGACTTGATAATAGGGCACATGGACAGCAGTCTTGGGTATTTGGGCAAGTCGCCCGAGACAACCCAGAGGGTGCAGGTATTTATCATTATTTCGTAATTCTCAAAGTGTATGAATACTATGTAAGCAACATATTAAATTAATATTAAAATATAACTGATTTTAAATCAGATTAATTATTAATAATTTCCACTCACAAATAACTTTTTATTGATCAGATCTTTCTCTGCAAATGGGATATGAACACACAAACTTAATTTAACTAATTTTTATTTGGGCATATGAAATTACCATACTAGTAAACACCCAAAGATTCAAGGCGCGATATAACCAAAGAAGCCAAGCGTCTCAAAAAATGAAATATTGATTATTTATTAGTCCATCGCTATGGCTTAGTAACTAAAATAGCTGTTCCAGTCTGCAGCCGACTGTTGAGGAGCTCACAGATAACACGCAGTATCTCCTGATGAGGTCTACCGCAACAGTAGACGAAACGTCGAGTATGAAGACAATTGGACCACGGCCTATAAGCCCGGAAGACGAACCAAATATGGATCAAGACGCCGGCCGTGAACCTACAATTATATATAAAATAGCTGTCTCTGTTGCAGCGAACCCATGTCTTATCCCTGGTTCGAACAAGCTTTTTTTTTCCCCTGTAAGACAAATGTCAAGAAATTTTAAAACCCAATTAGTCCCCAAATACCATATGGCTATCATAAACAGCCATATAATATTGCCTTATTTAGTATGAATCGATGAGTAAATGGCGTGTTTCTTAAATGTTCTTCTTGTTTCGGAAGTGGTATTCAGAAATTAGCTTATTACTCATCTATTACAAAACATTGTAGGCATATGGATAAAAAAAAGCATATTATGTGATCAGAATTATTTTTTTACCAACAGTTGGTATAAAACATTGTGCTACGTGGGGCACGTAAAAGTATGTAGGGGAAGATTGGACAAAACAGGGTAATTGTACAAACCGGGGTACTCTCATATTTTCGCGATTACAACTGTCATATTTCAAATGATTGTCGACCTACTTTAAAAATGGTACCCAATTATAAAATATTTCATTTGGTGCCGATTTTTTTTTTGCCAGCGAAAAAAAAGTTGTATATCGTGTTCGTATTTGTCAGCAGTTAATATTAATATTTCTGCGTTAAAGGGTACCTTAATAATCTTCAACTCAATGATATTTTCACAATGTAAGTTTATATTATCATTTAATAGATATATTTGTATATTAATTCACAAAAAGCATGCTTCTATCCTCTGAATTTCATCCACGTAATTGTTTAAAAGTAAAAAGGAGCGCAGTTGTACAAAACGGGGTAGTAAACAGTTCTCTAAAATGGGGTACCCCAATTTATCATCCATGTCCCGCTCTGTAGCCGAGCGGTTTTTAGGCAACACGCTTAGACCAGAGTTACGGGATTTATACTGGTTCCAATCTTGATGGGGGAAGAAATTTTCTCATGGAATTTCGGTCATCCTGTGGGACAATTGCTCAACCAACACAGTGAGGAATTTGGGTAGCTACAATAAGTAGCGGCTCCTGGTTGAGAAAACTAGCTTCAACAGCTGGGGAAACTGACATGGTGATCAGATTTCACTCCTAAACTGGTTCGATAATCGTTCATTCTGTGATCTACATGTGGATATGAGCCCGCCAGCAAGCTGGTAGGCCAAATACCTTCAAGATCTGTCGTGCCATTGAGTTTTGTTTGGTTTTATCCTCCCCTCTAGTAATACATTTGTTTTTCTCTGTACACATATCGAGAAAACACACAGAGTTCTAAATATCAAAGAAATACAACAAGGTTGTAAGTTCATTCCAAAACTTACTGTTACATTTTGGCCTCTTGCAAAAAAACGGTACGTAACTAAAGTATTTGAATATTAATTGTAACTTAAATTTACACTTAATTTATAATTAGTGGCGAGGTATTATCAATTATTACTGATTAATTTAATGGCACTCTGTTTTATCCTACCAGTCCTACAAAACAGGGTATTATGCTTCAATTAAGAAATCTTTTATTTTAGGGGAAACTGCATGGTTTATTAAACTTTTAAAAATGTCTGTGGATTAACAAAGTATTCTCACATAGTTAACTACTGCAAAATATTACTTTCTTGTGATTACTTTATCTTTCAGAATAACTAATTAAAGCTTAGGTACCCTGTTTTGTCCAACTAGCCCCTACAAACGTAGAAATGAAACGGAGAAAGAGAGAGAGAGAAGAGAGAGAGAGAGAGAGAGAGAGAGAGAGAGAGAGAAAGAGAGAGAGAGAATATATTACAAAATGATTAAACTAAAATACTTGATGGTTCGACAGGCCTAGGAGGCCCTTGCGCTACCACCCGACTAATGTCTTCATATCCCCATGTTAATTTGCAGAGATAGGCAATCATCGAGCCAGTATAGGGGTGACATGTGATCAGAAGGTCGGGTCCTCCAGCCTTTAGATCTGGTTTTCTCAATCAGAACTCACTACTTATTGTATCTACCCGAATTCCCCACGGTGCTGTGTGATAACCGGTCCCATATAGGTCGAAATTTCATGAGGAAATTTCTTCCAAAACGCACGTCCCATAGATGATGTACTGGACCAATTGGTCGTATTTTATAATAATAATAATAATAATAATAATAATAATAATAATAATAATAATAATAATAATAATAATAATGATGATGATAATAATAGTGGTAATAATATATTAATCATTTCAATTAAGTAACCTTTTCGAACATAACACTAGTCTGCATGATATCAGATGACTGAAAACTAATACGTTGTATTAGTTCACTTTTTTATGCTGATTCTAGAACTGTTCTTAGTTTTCTTCTATCACGTACAGTTTTTTCACAATGGACCTAATCTGTTTCAATATATTTATTGGTGAGAGCATAATATGTGTCAGACGGTAATGAGCATTGTTGGAGGGAAATTAGTCAATTCAAGCTTTTAAGCCTTTGGTTTGGCACAACTGCTGCTGAGGTTGTTATTGGGTGACTTCTCAGACATTATCAATGCTGTTCTCATTTTATCTCTCTAGTGTGACTGCAAGTATTACAATGTCTGCACGCAAGTGTGTGAACAATCCTAAGATTTTCTTCTATATTTTTGGAAATTATACAATGCTTAAGCAAATAACGGATATTACATACTTTGTGAAAAAAGCTTACTATGCTTATTTTAAAGTGAAAATTGATGACCAGGATAAGGCGTGGGCGCCGAACAAAAGTTTGCCGCTATTGCGTCGAGAGGTTAAGATTGGGGACAAAAAGGAAAGAATATGTGCATGCCATTTGCTATTCCTATGGTGTGGAGGGAGCCTAAAGACTACCTTAATGACTGTTACTCCTGTTTGCTTAGTGTTCAGGGTGTAATTAAAAAAATAAGAACCAAATTGTATATCCAGGCATCCTTTCAGCCATTAAGCCAGTTCCATATGGAGAAGAGCTGTCTGTTCCTCTTCCTCCAGCTGTTTTTAGAGAACCTGACAGAATATAATGTTGAAAATGAACTTGATGCAATCACTGATGGCGATACTGATGATATATATCAGCCTGAAGATGACTTTACTCCACGATTCTCTCAAAGTGGCCTTAATGATCTAGTTCGTTAACTGAATTTGCCAAAGTAATCTGCAGAACTACTAGGCTCACGGCTTAAAAGTAAGAATCTTCTAGTACCAGGAACACATTACTCATGTACAGACACAGAGAAAAAGAACTAGATCCTAATTACAAGGCAATTGTGGAAAATATGTTGGAACTTTTCAAAAAGTTGAATTATAACATGAGTGTGAAAGTTCACCTTCTGTTTCCATAACGACTACTTCCCCGAAAATATCGGACATTATAGTGAAGAGCATGATGTTAAAGAGATGGAGAAGAGGTACCAGGGAATATGGAATAAAACTACTGTTGGATGTTGATGAGGGAGATTAAAAATGGAGGAACTTCAAGGAAGTCAAAGAAGAGAAATTTTCAAAATTAGTGGAACACCATTTACTTTGTGTTTTGTTACAAGGTAATCACAAAATTATTAGGACAGTTCTCTACGTATTTTTAACAACAATTTAGCTTGTGTGAACTGAAGCTTGAATATCTGAAAATCGCAAGAACGTGTGGAGAAAAATAAGGAGGAGGTACTTAGATGTAAACCAACAAGATACCTTCGCCGAATGTACAGGAAAACGCTCACTGTGTTTACAAAGAGACCTAAAACACGTCTGGGGAAAAGAATCGTATATACTCAACCTAGGATTTAAGGAGAGATCAGGGCTTGCTTGGTTTAGGCTAGGGGCATGGAAATTTCTAAAAATTAGCGACGAGCACGATATGCGAATATGTCCAATGTGCGGGAACTTTGAAGATGAGATACATATATTAGGAAAATGTAATGATTTAGAATATTGGAGACGTCAGTTATTACCGGAAAGATTTCTAAATTCAAATCGGGAAAGATTGGCATGCTACGAGTTATTGGTAAATCCAGAAAATTGGATAAACCTCGGTAAATTTCTGGACAAAACGCGAAAAATAAGGACAACACTCATTCATGAATAAATATATGTTATCAAAATGCAATACCATTAATTATTAACAATTATATAAAATGAATTAGTGTATAATGCTGTTGTGTTATTATTTAATTGTATATTAATGTGTTTTCTTTATGTAATTGTAATGTTAATGTTTTTTTTAGTGTATAATGCTATTGTGTTATTACTTAATTGTAATATTATTGTGTTTTCTTTATGTAATTGTAAGGTTAATGTTTTTAGTGTATAATGCTATTGTGTTAGTATTTAATTGTAATATTATTATTGTGTTTTCTTTATGTAATTGTAATGTTAATGTTTTTAGTGTATAATGCTATTGTGTTAATATTTAATGGTAATATTTTTATTGTGTTTTCTTTATGTAATTGTAATGTTATTGCTGTTTTTGTTTATTTTTCTTTACACTAGTACCAATTATTACTTTATTGTAACGGACTGTCAACAGCACGTACGGCTTACTGCCCGTGCGACCCATATTTATAAATAATATTGTAAATATCTTACTTTTTGTCTAATAAAGTCCTACTACTACTACTACTACTACTTTATGATACCATGTAAATCAATCTTTGGACTGCAAATTCCGAACCTATCTGTCGGATTATACATATAAAATTGTAAGCAGAAGACGCGTGAGTGAGGACACTTGTCCCAACTTCTATTAAAAAAGTTCGAAATATATAAAATACCGTTATTCTCGCAGTTATATTATAAGGACTCTTATTTTAAGGGAGGAGGAAAGATTAAGAGTATTTGAGAATAAAGTCATCTGGAAACTTTTTGGAACAAAGAGAGACGTACAGACAGGCGAATGGAGAAGACTGAATAATAGTGAGCTACATGGTATGTATAAGGAAACCAGATATAATAAGAAGAGTTAAGTCTCGTAGACTGCGATGTGGGCAGACATGTGGCATGAATGACGAATGAAAGAGGGACACGGAAGCAAGCTTCTTTAGGGAAACCAGAGGGAATACGCCCAGTTGGTATACCAATTATGAGGTATACCAACTGGACGTTTTCCTTCTGATTTTCCTAAAGAGGTAGGCGAATAATATTAACCATGTTTTGAGGGAAGTCTATTATACAGGAGATGATTGGAAAACATTAGCTGATGATAGGGATGTGTGGAAAGTTTATGTTCGCGCGGTCATAAACCTAGGAGTACGATAGTGCCAGGGAGTACGTTTTTACTGTTTACATAATATATTCTATCCAAGATTTTATAAAGCTTCTATGTAACTGGTGTAACAAATTATACGTTATTTCCCCCTTTTTTCTTAAAACCACAAACATGTGTCGTATTTTTTTTTCAGTCACCTGCTGTCACGAGAATTCTGTTTTATGATTTTAAGAGTTTGTTAATTTCAGTGAAGCCCGAGACTTGAATTAACTTTATTCAGTCTTAAGTGCAGCATCGAAAGACATGTCCTCGGGCACATGTTCTTTACCGAAACTTTATCTTCCAAGTACTCTCTATAACCTTCAGAAGGGCGATTTATGTAGATACTGTTTTATTCATTAATTAAGGTCATTAGCGTCACAATTCAAATCTAAGCGCGAAAGGGCCAACACATTTAATATATAGGAATTCTGAATACTCATAAAGAATAATGTGGCCAATAATGTATTTTGTGTTTATTTTTGGCTGCATATATCTATTGTGTGTAGACCTATCATTTGTTTCTTTTTTGTAGAGTTTGCTGATTAAATTTTAACATTTAATATTTTAAAAATATAATCCGTTTAGTCAAAACTTTATTCTGTAGTAGCTGAATTACCCGTTATCTAAATGTATAAATTGGGTGGCGATTACAATATACTGGCTAATTCAGAATTCTCCCCTTTACCTATTGAAATGAGATTGTGAGTGGAATATAGAATATTCTGATTAGCACAGTATAATCCCTTTATAAAAACGACAAATGGCATGTTTTATAATAAACAGCAGGGTGCAAATTGCATGTGCATTGTACGCATAGAGCATGGTAATCATGATGATAACTCTTCTATATAGGATTGATTTTTTTAACTCGATTGACCTCGCCTACAACTTTACAATTACTTCCAGCAAAGAATATAATTTTCTTAGACGAAAACAATCCTGTTTGTTTAAATGCTTGGCAAATTCTTATTTATATTTGTTAAGAGAAATTATCCTATAAACTCAAGAACAGTTATTGAAATTCTATCGCTTCTATATTTTTATAATACCAAATAGTATCTAGATAATTATACGACACTTGCTTTGCGGATCTGGAACCGTGACACATTATTGTCTAGTGACTGGTTATAACTGACAGTCGTAACTCGTGAAATAATTTGATTTAAGTTTGTTAATAGTATAATAATAATAATAATAATAATAATAATAATAATAATAATAATAATAATAATAATAGTAATAGTAATAATAATAATAATAATAATAATAATAATAATATAAATCCGAAGGTCATTATCGAATGGAAGGTCACAGGTATCCAAACAAATGTTAAACTATCAACCTGCAGGAAGAAGAAGACAAGGACGTCCACTCAAAATACTTTTTCGGATAGTGTTTCTCTCGAGGTCGAAATGACCTAAATTCGTGAATGGACTATGATGATGATGATGTGGTATATTTAATTGACTATTTAACTCATGCCCCAAATGGGAGTCAATGACCAATCACGTTTGAATGATTTCTGTTTTACAACCAATCAGAGTCGTGTTTCACCAAATATTTATCAGTGTTATAATTACCATATTAAAGAAAGCTCCTCCTTACAATATTGCGTTACCTTTGCAATAAATAGTATGATCTGGTTGCAGTGATAAACAAAAGAAGCAGTAGAAGCGTACCTATCGTTTCTCATTTGTTTTCAAACATCGCCGTTTACATTAAATATATAAATATTTAAAAATAACTATATTTAAATAATGATTTGTGAGTAAACAGCTTAATTTTATTCGTTAAATAGTCCTAACAAATGCCACTCTTGATTTCCAAATTCTCTAGATAAATTCACTCCTCACTTCGTGAGTCGTGAATTTATCGATAATTTGGAAATCACTCGTGGCATTACTTATGAAAAATTTGGATGGAATGGAATTTTATCAATGTTTCTAAACTATATGTGTTTTAATTAGTATTCATTATTCAATTAAATAGGCCAATATATTATATTGATAGTAATTGCGATTTTAATATTTATGATACTCGACATAAAACTAATGTTAGTATTACAAACAGTCGGAAATAGGTCTATACTTGAAAATGTTTTGGAAGACTTTCTTCCATCATCAGCTAAGTTACGCCACTTAAGTGATGTTGAGAAAAAGATATCCCTAAACATGTTGTAAGGTGAATGAAAATTACAAGTTTAAGCATATTTCCGATTACTTACAACGTTTTATTACTGACTGTTGTTATGTTCCTCTGTTTTTTGTTGTTGATTTTAGGTTTTAGTTTATCATTATGTCAAAATAAGTAAATCGTATCTTAATATTATATTAAAGTTTACAATGGCTCTATGCTGATAAAACTAAAGTAAAAAATGAAATTGGGAAAAATCATTAAAAAAACATTTATTACTCGAACGTATTTGTCATTTTACTCTAGATTATGTGTTTGAACCTTCGGTTTGTTAAATGATTTACAACCAAGGTAATTTCAGTTTCTTATTATTATTATTTAGGACTATGTCTTTTCAAATTATGTAGTTCCACAATTATATATTGTATGTCTACATATTCATAATCTATCCATCAGTTACGACATTGAGTAGGATTATTTCCCTTATAATGACTGTTAGATAACCAGTTGGTAAGGTCTCATGAACCACATCTCATCAGTTATTCCAGTCTTAATAGTTTCTTGACAGCACAGCCATACGACAAATTTAACATATTTTTATAAATTTTAATTATGTTGTACCGCACTTTTGAATAAATAATCATATTAATGTGGAACTTATGGAGACACCAATTTTGAAATAATTTGAAAATTTTAACATACAGCATGAGTAATAGCGCAGAAATAGTCCCTGTATAAAGAAAACAAATGAGAGTGGGATAATGGGTGACTGAAGAAAAATTTAAACCAAGGTAAACTGTTACATCCTAGACAAGAGATAAATTCAATACATTTTGATTATTCTAATTACTTTTACATTTAATGTGAGATGACAAAAGTAATCCAAATTCTGACGACACCTTTGTTCATAGGTAACTTGATATGTGTTTACCTAAATGAATTAATTTCAACTAGTGTTTGCCAAATGATCGAAATACGACCATAAATAACATGTCACTTTATATTAGACACAGTTTTAAATTGTATTAGACCATAATCATAAAAATAGAGAGTATAGATTTATGTTGGAGTGTAACTGAGATGGGGATGGTAGTATTCTAAATTAGCAACCAGCATCGTGAGAAATTTGGATAGCTACAATAAGTAGCGACTCCACGTTGATAAAACCAGTTATAACGGGTGGTGGACCCGCCCATGCTGACCACAAGTCACCCCTGCTCTGGCAGGATGATCGTCTACCTCTGGAATTAACACATGTGCATGCATTAGTTCCCTTTAATTCATATGGGAGCTTTGGCGCTGAATTTTAATGCATTGCAGTTAAAAAAAACAGATTTTTTGGACATGGCCTTTATACATCACATGCTTCTTTTGAGGAAATTTAACTCTTGCACCATGGAGATTTTCCATAAACTCTACCTTGCTGTTAAAAACGGCAGAACTAACTGTTTCCATTTTTGTTATTGATAACACTAAATCTCATCAATAGTTACTAAAAGAAGAACAAGAAAATAGGTTGACAAACAGAGGAGAAGATGGGGTGCAAACTTTTTTTTTTACGTATTAATATACAGATGACGAAGTTAACAACTGCAATTGACACTCAGTGTTCAGAAACCGATCTGATTTTGGAAGTTTAATCCACCCCACTTATAATTAAAGTCTGTGTCAGTCAATTGCAAAAACGAAGTCTGAGTCACAAACACATTTTTATAATATTTAATTTTAGGAAGTTATATTTTGAGGCTATTTTAATTATATTATTTTTAGTCTGGGCATCGTACCTCAATATTAATGTTGATTCCCAGTCTGGGAAAGCTGACGATAAAACAGAATTGTTTTTAAACATGTCCAAGAACAAATCAACATTAATATTGAGGTAAGATGTCCAGACTAAAAATAATATAATTAAAATAACCTTAAAATATAACTTCCTAAAATTAAATATTAATTACAACTTCTTAAGTTACAAGGAAGAAACAAAACCAGACATTTTTATAATTTTTATTGTTTCCACGTCAAGTACAAAAAAATAATAAAATGCACGGCAGTAGATAATAAAATCATGGCAGTGATTTACAATTTGGGGTTTTGGTTTCAATTATTTATTCACAATAAACATATGTGACGTTTATTGTGATTAAAAAGTAAAAAGTAATTTGTCTAAGAATGTTCAATAAAGCAATCAAATTATTTCATTAGAACAATAATGTTAAACAATATGAATCTATGTTCATAATATTAATCAATTCACAATGTCCTATTCGTATTTTAATAATGTAAAACAATAAACATTTTAAAGTTAATATGAAATTAGCAAATCGAAGAAAAAACGGGATAAATAATTCGGTTCAAATGAATTTTTAAATAAATATTGTATGTATATTTTCATGTCATCTCTATTTACGTATCTTTATTCTACATCAAATCCCATTAGGTCCTATACGGTATTATGTTTTACAATTGAAGTATAAATACATTTTAGCATTTTTTTTCACAATATATATATATATATATATATATTTTTTTTTTCAGTGAAATAGAATTTCAACACAAACATTTCGATATGTAGGAATAATAATTCAAATTATTTACGTTTTCAGTCATTTAAATTGTATGCACGCTATCAGTAAAATGTATTGTATATTTGTTTTAGTACAAAGATTATAATTTTGTGGTTGTGCCTAGAAAAACAAGCTGACATTCCCTATCTTAACCCAATCGACTTCTGAATGTCTGTAGTACAGATTAAACATTATATGCAGTATGTGCCATATTTTATTATCATCATGTTGCGTTATGATATTAAGAAGATCAATATAAGTTATATGTTAGGATTGTGTGAAAAATATAAATGTCTTAATGAATTTATAAAAAAAAATACTTTTTAAAGACGAAAGTTAAAGATTGTGATATTGTGTTTAGAGAATTGAGAAATGTGCTTCTCCCTCGTTATATACTCTTACCTTGAAAACACTAGCATATGCCATAAAATATGTGTCATATTTATCAAGTAATTGCATGTTAAAATAATTGTAGATAGACCATAGACCATATTTAGAACAAACTTTTTTTTAATGCCATCAGGTTATCTTATAACATTCTGATTGGAGAAATAATGTTAATACAATAAAAACATACCGAAAGCTATTCACCTCGAAATTACACGATCTGATAAATTATGGATAAATTATGGATTGAGTCTTTATAGGATGTTCATTATCTATTCAAATTTGGTAGTTAATTTGTTTAATATACATGTGTGTGCACCTTCTAATCAGTTTATAGGAAGGTCCGGAAATTTTCTTAGGAATAATGAATGACTAATTTTAACGACATCCTTATTTGAAATATGTCCCAAGCCGAATACACATTATCCACGTTTTATCATACCGTAGTGTCTTCTGCTCATCACATAAAATTATTGCTTACTTTCATTTGAAATCTCTTTCAAAATTCAAACAATTTAAATTAAAATTTTTGTTTGAATGTCTCCCTTCTGATAAATTATAATATGAAACCGGACCGAGTGTCGCTCTATAACTTATTCCACCCCCTTCATTCCCTCCTACCACCAGTTTGATTAATTTTGCTATGCTATGGAGATAAGTGGAAGAAGACAATGAAATGAGGGGGAGAATATCCTCTCTCTTTGCCTTGCCAAGATGAAAGAGGTTTCGGCTTTCCGTTCATTCCACGCCTCAAGGCTTTAACTCGACCGGTCGCCCAGACTCGTCCACGCGCATAATGACTATGATAATTGTTTTACTTTTTAGGGACCACCCTCAGGGTGCTACAGCGAGAAAGAAGGGGACAACTTTCAGACTCTTCCGCGGAGATGGCAAAGTCCCGTTATGCTTATTATATTATCGTCAAAAGCTCCCATGCTGACAAGAGTAGCGGAAGCAAAAACTATATATTAAGATATTTAGTGGTATAAAGATGAGTATGTAAAAAGATGTAACACTGAAATGTAATCTAAAAGTACCGTACATAGTAAATGTATTCTTTGATGGTAGTAACGGTCTTGATATTCGTGAAGTGTGAAAAATCATTGGACGTTAACATAAAAAAAAAGGAGAAAACATTCGATCGTTATGTTGATACGGTAATTTGAAGACATCTTGTAATGCCGGTTTCCTGTTCATATTATCCTAAATTAAGCGTAAATATCATGTTTTTAGAACGAAGAATACATTTAAGTAAGTTGAAAAATATGTTATGTTTTAGATTTTGTTATATCAACCAGCAATTATTTGTATATACATTTCATAAAATTACTAAATCAGATGATGAAAGTTAAAAATTAAATTGTACCTCTTGGTTGGTGCCGTCGTCCTCAACGTTGCTAAAATATTGTATATAAAATTAACTGGAGCGCTTTCGGAAGTTCAATTTCATTTTTAACATTCATCATATGACTTCACCTCAACGGAATTTGATATTTATTTTACTAGTATTGTCACTAAATCAGTATTGTAATTGTGATTTTACAGCAAAATTTCCACTTTATATATCGCAGTACAGTTTTATGTTTCATGCTATGTTTCATTTCAATATTTTATGTTCTTACAAAATATCCGATGAATTACAGTACTACGTATGCTTACTGTAATATTCAGAAAACGGACCTAATTCTCATTAAGATATGAATAAACTGTGACACACTTAAAAGCAATTTTAAAAGTAAACAAACAAGGGTTACCAATAGAAATTATCTGAACATAAACAATGTCATACCATCATCATTCATTTCATTAGAGGCCTAATTCTGACTAAAAAATATGTAATTTTATGTTGCATAAATTATTTTTAACAATAACATCATTTAATTTTGCCAGTTGTTGGCACTCATTTGAATCAGTTTTAATTTTATTCCATAATTACATGTAGTGTTAATACAGCAATGTCTGATACTATACATATCCATAATTTATTCTGAGTATCATTTTTAATATTTGTGCAGTATTATTTATTTAAAATTAATGAAATTCGACATAATATTAAACAGAACTTACATTGAAAGATTGAAAGTATTTACAAATTCACTCCAAATCCTTGCCGAAGTATACTTCATTTTCAATCTTCACTACATAAATAGCTATTATTTATTTTATAAACACTATTAGTGGTAATAATAGTAGTGGCGGTGATAATAGCTGCAGTAGTAGAGAACCTAGTAATAATAGTAATATTAGTAGTAACGATAGAAGTAGTTTAGTAGCGTTGATAGTAGCAGACCTAGTAATAGTATCAGTGATATGGCGATAGCAGTGATAATGATGATAATAATAATAATAATAATAAAAATAATTATTATATTATATTATATTAATGATAATAATAATAATAATAATTATTATTATTATTATTATTATTATTATTATTATTATTATTATTATTATTATTATTATAACTTTCAAGCAGCCAATCGTCTGCAACTATTGTATGTTAAACGAGGTGGAATTTGTACTTCCGTCATACGCCGGATCCGCCTGATCCGCCTTCGTTCGTGCCCAGAGCTGTAGTATTTGTAGTAGTAATAGTGATATATATGTATCGATAAGGCGTCACTGATATAAAGTAAAAATATTCTCTTTAATTTGCTTACTCGTTATAGTAGCTAGCTACCAGGTGGCAGTGAAGATCGAGTTCTCGCTATATCTCGTAATAATGGAGAATATATATTTAAGAGAAATAAATGTTTGTATTAGATTTGCCCGATGGCGTAATGGATAGCACGCTGAAGTATCAATTCAGAGGTCCGGGTTCAAATCCCGTCCAGGCATTTATTTTTCATATAATGTCATATACATATGACATGATATGAAAAAAAATATATATATGAGCTTACATTGCTCAATAAATTTAATTATAACATATAAGTTATATATATATATATATATACGAGCTTTAATATCTAAAATCAAAGATAATACCTTAAAGACTCAATTTATTTCTCTCTATCTTTTCCATAGTTTGTCCTTTCCATTCATAGATAGTATTATTTGCTCCATGCCTCCAGAGTGTTCCGGGGATACTAGTTATCGGGAAAGGATTTTAATCTGGATCACAAACTTATTTTTATGGCCACACAATGACATAATGAACCTCGCAGGATGACTGAATACCGTTAATTGATTGCTGAGGGTTTCTCCGAGATTTCACGAATATTTAAGATAATACACACTATTAAATAACACATTAACACTAAAGAAAATGGATATGATATAGATGATTATGCTGCTCAGATGGTGTCCGAGAACTATTTGAGTATTAATGGTTCCTGGAATTTATATTATAGGTAAAAAACATCATGCAGGAAACTTTTTTAAACAGTATTTGCTATCAGAATGGCCCATTACAATGTAATAAATATTACATGCTTTCTGTTACATCATTAAACAGTTTCAAATGTCTGTCCTTATTCCGAATTATAGTTAATCTGTAGTAGGCTATTCTTATGTTATTGCTCTTTTAGTAATCAATTCACTATTCTATCAGTTAATTTTTAAACCTGTCCTCTTACAAATTTATTGATTGTGTAAACTAATAAAAGCTCTGAGATAACCGGTAATAAGTCTCTCATTTATCACTGACCAGTTTTCTGCGTTCCTCCTTATCTCTCCGATTAGTGTTGTTGTTCGTTGTCTTACGTACGGACATTCATATATTATGTGGTTGACTGTTTGTTGTGCTCTACCGCATGTGCGTGTTGGATCTCCAATGATGTGGAACCTGTGGAGATAAGCTCTGGCTTTCCTGTGCCCCGTGATGATAAGCTGTAATCTCTGGTGTTGCAGATAAGTTGACTTTTATCCATCCATTTACTGAAGGAAAGAAGGATACCGAAGAAAATTCTCATTCCGCGCCTCTAGCGTTTGAGGCAAAGACCAATAGACCGTTCTGGCAAGGTCTCAGTTTCAAAAACATAAATTGTTATTATTATTATTATTATTATTATTATTATTATTATTATTATTATTATTATTATTATCTTCTACTACAAGGTTTAGGCTATGCAGCCTGTTCCGGCGAAGTTTAAAGTGGAGTCCATCTTCTACGTGGTCGGCCAACATCTCTTGTTCCTCTGGGATTATACAGGAAGGTTCTTTTTGGTATTCTTTTGTTGTTCATTCTCATTAAGTGTTCTGTCCATTTCATATTATTTTCGCTGATTTTATCTTCATTTTTATATATATATTTAATTCTTCTCGTATAGTTTCATTCCTTGTTCTATCCGCTCTTGTGCATCCTTTCACATTACGTAAAAACAGCATTTCCGCAGTCTGTATCCTGCTTTTATCCCTTGATTTCATTATCCAATTTTCACTTCCATACAACAACAAAGGAACAGCCATTGTTTTATATAATTTAAGTTTCGTATCTTTCCTTGTTTTCCGACCTAAGGTTCTTTTTATGGTTCCACAAATAGCCTGAAATGTATTTACTTTATTTTCTATATCTTTATTTTCTCTATAAGTTATATCACATCCTAAATATTGGAAATGTGATACTTGTGCTATTATTTTGTTATCCAGTACAATTTTTGATCTAATTCCATATTTACCAATAAATGCCATTACTTTTGACTTATTTATTGATATTTTACAATTATATCTATTGACTATTAATTTAAATTTATATGCTAACATTTGGAGCTCATTTTCAGATTCTGCTAAAAGTACAAAATCGTCAGCTAATAATAAATCATTTATATTATCTTTATTATCAATTAATATTCCTTCATTAGTTAAAACCTTCTTCCATTCTTTTAGGATATCGTCCATAAAAATAGTATTATTATTATTATTATTATTATTATTATTATTATTATTATTATTATTATTATTATTATTATTATTATTATTATTATTATTATTATTATTAGAAAGTCAAATCACATCTTGAATGTGATTATTTAGTAGACTGTATTTATGTGTTCTGCTTGCCATATACGTACTTTGTATAGAAGTTTACAGATTTTTATTTAATTTTATTACGATAATTCTGATGAAATTAATTCTGTGATTTAATTAGTGTCTTAATTAAAGGCTGGAATGATGGGTGGACAAAATAAACAAACAATAAAGTGAACACTGTTATAAATTAAAATTTGTTCGCGCTCTTCAGCAGATCAGGTTATTAGCGTCGCTATTCAAATCTAGTTGTGAAAGGACGATAATTTTTGCTCACAGGACCATTATTACAGACTTAAGGTCAATTTACTGAGCGTAAATCTACAAATGGAAACTAAAACTTTAATTTCCCTCCTAATGAAGCAAAACTCAGATAGTCCCTGGCTGGATTTGAACCCGGGAAACTAGGAACAATAGGGAATAAAAGGATTATAAATTAAAGAGTGAACATTCTTATAAATCTTCAGGGATTCTTTACAACATGTGACGCGAAATATTTTTTCTAATTTAACATACACTATGCGCATGCGCCAACATACGTGAAGCGGTTTACACTATGGAATCACGGGATACAGCCAACATATACACGATATTTAACGAACCTAAAAGCTAACCTATCGCAATTTAATTACTCTAACCTGTGAAAGACCAATCTAAAACTAACCTAACGCAATTTAAGCACTCTGACCTGTGAAAGAATGTAACGCCCAAAAATAAATAGTAAGTTCTGAAATTTTGAAGTATATGTATAAAGTGTTTACCGGTGTGGTCTCGAGGTAGCGTGCTGCCTTGTCACGCAGAGGGCCCGGGTTCGATTCCCGTTCGGGACAGACTCCTGGGTGAGATTTTTCAGTTTCTTCCTCACCTGTAAGACAAATTTCAGGAAACTTAGGGCCCAACGGTCCCCGAAAATCGTCCGGCCATCATCATCATCCTTGTCATTATCACCACCATCCTTCACCGATGTGGAAAGCAACGGGAAGCTACCACACCTATAATTCCATAGTAAAGCTACAAAGCATAGAATGAAAATTCTATGATTGCAGTGAATGATCTGCTCTCGGGCAGAATTACAATGGAATGGAATGTGTAAAGTTAATTAGTACATACTCTATGTTGACTGCACTGGACATTCGTTAAAATCAGTATGGCTGCCACGTCTTCATGTATGTAGTTAATTATCATAGAAAAATATATTGAAATAATCGTTAGAAAAATATATAAATATCATTGTGAATGGTGGGAAATAATTTGAAAAATGAAACCCTAAGAATAAAATCTCATAGGAGTTTATGAATGAATTAAAAAAGTCGCGTCACAGGTTGTAAAGAATAGCCCAATCTTCTATCTGGCTTAATGACTAAGATTAATGAAAAATCATCCAGGCTTTGTTCGTTGCTCCAGTTGTTTTTAGAATACATATACATATATATATATATATATATATATATATATATATATATATATATTTCTTTACGTTTAAGATTAAACTAAATTGATTTATTGAAGCGTTTCTAAAGTAGTGTTAAAGTCAGAATGTGTGTGTGTGTATGTGTGAGGAGAGAGAGAGAGAGAGAGAGAGAGAGAGAGAGAGAGAGAGAGAGAGAGAGAGAGAGAGAGAGAGAGAGAGGGAGGGGGGTTAGCAACTAAGAGGAACTGTTATTAAACTTGTGAATAAAATTGAGAGGTGTATAAAGCACTAGAATGTCCACCTCTTCATTGAATGATATCTGTTTGCGTGTTGAGATTCTTGTTGAAATTGATACTGAATATAAATGATAGTCTAATGAATATTCACGTGTGATGATTCGTTATCGCTCTACGGTTCTCAACTTAATAGTTTCCATGTTTAAAATATGTGCACGACTAAAAAAGGAACCGCCCGTTTTGGATTGCCAAAGTCGCCATGATCAGTTTTTGCTACGTTTCACCGAATGTTTATGTCCCTTTCCATTGTATCAACCTTCACGTAAAAATGGCTTCATTCTTTTCAAATTTGGGTGTTATTTTTTTCAAAGAGCTCACGAACAAAACCCATTAATCGATCACAATTAGAGTAGAAGTAAATTATTATCACAAATGCTGATAATTGGAATATAATTCACAGTTTGCTATCGGAATAGAGTTTCTGTTAAGAATAGAACAAACGGTTGGTCTTAGTGGTAAAGTGCTTGCCTCTGTTACGAGTTTCTCGGGTTCAAATTCGCCAGGGTAAATGTAGTTTTAGGGCTTAAAAATCTTAAGCATGTCATCTCACGAAATAGTAAAGCGATTGATCTTGTGACGTAGATTTTATGGTATGGTATGTGAAACGAATTCAAATCTGAAACAAGAGACCTCTGAACAATATATGCCAGTTTTTCGTTAATTATCTGAGCTATTAAAGAGCGTCGTTAAATAAATATGCTAGCTACAAAAAAAACAATAAAATTAATAATAATAATAATAATAATAATGTTTTTATTGTGACTCAACTCAAGTCGCAAATGGTAGTCAATGACCAATCATGTTTCAATGAATTCTGTTTTCCACCAATGACAGTCGTGTTTCACCTCGCTCTTTATCGATTTCTCTTTATCAGCTCCTGCTTTTGTGATAAAGAAAGCTCCTCCTTTTTTAATATTCTGAACAGGTTAGACCATTATTTTTCTTCAACAAATGCATTGAATATAGCAAATAATGAATAGATTCAGTGATTTTACTGAGTTGTTTATTCAAAATATAAATGATTAACATATAATGTTAATTATAATAGTTTGATGTGTTTCATTATTTCTCCACTAGAGTTCATTCTTACAATATTACGATCCTATTTGGCAATAAATAATATGATCGAGTTGCAGTGAATACACATAACCTCACATTTCTAATTTGTTTTCAAACATCGCCGTTTACATTAACTATATGCATATTTTAAAACACCGGTAACTATATTCAAATAATTATTTTTTAGTGAAGAGCTTAATTTTATTCGTTAAATAGTCTTAACAAATGCCACTCTTGATTTCCAAATTCTCCAGGTCTGAACAGGTCAAAGCATTATTTTTCCCCAACAAATACAATGAATACATCAAATAACGAAAAGATTCCTTGATTTTACTGAGTTGTTTACTAAAAAAATAAATGAATAACCCGTAATGTTGATTATGATATATAGTTTGATGTGTTTCATTATTTCTGCACTTGGGTGCACTCTTACAATATTGCGATATTATTTGGCAATAAATAATATGATAAAGTAGCAGTGAATGAACATAACCTCACATTTCTGATTTGTTTACATTAAATATATAAATATTTTAAAATAACTATAGTTAAACAATGATTTGTGAGTAAACAGCTTAATTTTATTCGTTAAATAGTCCTAACAAATGCCACACTTGATTTCCAAATTCTCTAGAATAATTCACTCCTCACTTCGTGAGTCGTGAATTTATCGATAATTTGGAAATCGCTCGTGGCATTACTTATGATAAATATAATGTCATATATGATCGGATATAAATATAATAACTTGGAAACGTTCCAAGATATAGGAGCTCAACCTTTGGTTTCACGATTACTCACGTATTATAAATAAGTGGCATTAAAAATAAAATATTGGCAAAAGCGTTCACAAGAGATAAGACCGAATAAATTAGTTATTCTGGCATTGGCTAAGAGAAGACAGTAGATGAAGTTACCTTCCTAGCGTAACTCATTGTTTCATTAACTCGATTTTGCTACTCCTTTAATCAAGTTGGTACTCATTTGTCCTTGCGATGCTAAGTGATCACTTTTTCTAACCCTATACTAAAGAATAAATATTTCTGTTGGATAATATTCAGCATCAAAATTGTAATTTAGATATATTTAAATTCAAATTCTAACGCCCTTAAAAATAAAACTTTATGAATACAATTCAAAACCATGGACCCCTATAAATTTTATAAACTATAGCAATCTAATGACTCTAACTGTTACACCACAGAACTGGTATCGACTCACCAAATAATTAAAAATAAATCAAATCTGAATATTCATGGAACAACAAGTTTTTGTAGCGTTAGCATAATGCACTTTAGAGTTCCAGTTCATCTACAATGTTTGCACAGAACATTTGGGTCTTAAAAATCGATTATCAATCGGCATTAAATTAAATGGAACTTCTACAAATGATGGATTTCTAACCCTTTGAACATACCTGTCGTATATTATCGGAGATATATGCATACTATTTTATATCCAGATTTTTTTAGCGTATTTGAAAATAAATTGGTTTTATTTTCTTGCATGTAAGTTAACATTTCTATAAAACACTTATTACAGTATACAACTATTATTGTATACTCACTGTTATTGTTGACATGCATCGTAATTTGACATTCCGCATATTATCTTGGTTGCTATGAAAACAAAAGAAATCTCAATATTTTAAAAAATTACCAAAAGCACTAGTGCGGCAATTAAAAACATTTATTTTGAAATATTGATAGTGATACTGATATTTTTATAAATTTCGGTATTAATTCTTTACATCTAGATTTCCACGCCTCTTCTATTTCATCATCATTGCATACATCGTCTAAAACTTCCTCGATAATCAGAGATAAATCCCAAATCAAATTGGTTTTACTGTTTTAACAAATATAAGATGGCGACATGACCAACAATACTTATTATTTCTCCATAGCAACACATATAGCTGATTCACCTTCTGAAATCTAACATTTATATTCAATTACATTTATTAATAATTTAGTAATATCTTGATTACACATAGTGCAAACAATAGTATGCAATACACATATGGTAAACACATAACGAAATATCGGAAATTAAAAAAAAAAAACTCGGCGCAAACGCCTCTTTTTTTTAACTTTTCCTCGATCCGTATCAAGTATTTACCACACTCGTGTATCACAATATACTATATCATAACTTGGTGCATGCATTTTAAAACTAGCAGAACATTTGTACAGAATATTCTTTATTTTAGCATTTATATTTTAAATAATCATGAAATGTTAAAATATTAAAATAAGTACCTGATATACCAGTCGAGGATGACTAATATACGAGGTATTTACTTTAATATTTTAACATTTTATTACATAACGGTTATTTATACTGAATTTTAGAAGTATTGACTGTAATACTGTATTAATAAAAGTAGCTACTAAATATTGAATAATTATTCAATAATTCAACTATCAACTCCAAGAAAATCCAGAATATTTCTAAAAAAACTCAGTAAGAGTAAACAGCCGAAAAAATAAATTAAGTATAATATTAATAAATATAAAAACTATTTTTTTTTCAGATAAGCCGTCTCTCTAGGTCATTCATAACAACAGTAGAGAGGAATATTTGCACTTGAGCCAGGATTTGAACTCAAGATCTTAAGCTTTTCGGGCTGGCGCTTTACCATTGAGATACATCTACAGGAACAACACAAATTCCTTTCTCTTTGAAGTCCGAGTCCCCCATATGTGGCGAAACAGTTTTTATAATATTTAATAGAGATGTTTCTACTGTGAGAAACCATTACAATGGAACTTCGCTGTAACATCAGCTAATTATCAAATAATAATGTTAATTATGGTCTACAGATGACTTGCCTGGAAAAATAATTTTCATAAGTAATACCACGAGTGATTTCCAAATTATCCATAAATTCACGACTCACGAAGTGAGGAGTGAATTTATCTAGAGAATTGGGAAATCAAGAGTGGCATTTGTTAGGACTATTTAACGAATAAAATTAAGTTGTTTACTCACAAATCATTATTTAACTACAGATATTTTAAAATATTTATATATTTAATGTAAACGGCGATGTTTGAAAAGAAATGAGAAACGATTGTTACGCTTCATCTGCTTCTTTTGTTTATCACTGCAACGAGATCACACTATTTATTTCCAAAGGAACGCAATATTGTAAGAATACTCTCTAGTGGAGAAAAAATGAAACACATCAAACTGTATATTAATTCATTTCTGATGTCGTTGATGTAAATATGACAATTATATTTTTCTGGATTATTACCTGGGAAAAATACATTTAAAAAAGTGCAAACAGTGGTTTCTTTTTTTGGTGGTATAATCAATTGCTACAAATATTTTTATATCAACTCCTGCAAGCGCTATGTGTTGACATCCATGCACTATATTATATACAATCTGGTAGCCGCATTTCTTATAGGATCAGTCACTGCAAAATAATGGTCAGACCTGTTCAGAATATTAAAAAGGAGGAGTTTCTTTAATATGGTAAATGTAACATTGATAAATATTTGGTGAAACACGAATGTGATTGGCTGTAAAACAGAAATCATTGAAACGTGATTGGTCATTGACTTCCATTTGGGGCATGAATTAAATAGTCATATTAATTTCGTTATTGACTGGTTACAACGAAACCCTATCATAATGGCTTCTCGCAGTAGAAACGCCCCCGTTAACTCTTGTGGACACACTTTCACTACTTACGGGGACATCGGGGATTAAAGAAAGAAAATTTATGCTTTCTCCTGGAAGTGTGCCCAAGTAGCTCAATGACAGAGTGCCAGCGCGTGAAGCTGGAAATCCTTGTTTAGGGGAAATTTCTCTCTAGTTGTATTAATCTTAATAAAAGTTGGTTAATTTAAAATATAGCAGTAATTCATGAAATAACAGCAATATAAGGGACATTAACAACAGTTACCGAGGAATACAGATATAAAAAGGCATTTATATGGATATTTAAAAAAAATACATAATCTCAATTGTGATTACAATGATTTTTTTAAATATTGAAAACATAAGGTGAACAAGAAAATGAATAATTGTTATATTTAAAACGAACCCAAACCCGTACATCTTTGTATTCAACATAAATATAGGACTCGCTACATCTCGTCTTAAAATAAATAGCATATTTGGATAGAGCTTAACGAACCTAATCATTTAATGTGACTGCTAGTCTGTTCATTTCATTCATTAAATAAAGAAGTCGTAACGAAGGAAGGAAACAAATTTCAAAGACATTGGTTATCGATAAAAAAATATAAAATAAAAATAACAGACAAATCTTGAAAATTACACATTTTCCATGTACCATCTAACTTACGATACTTAGTTCGAATTTAGTGCGTGCGAGTCTTTTAGTGTGTGTTAGCTTATTACATGATCTTGGAGTTTGGTAAATGTGTCATTATTAAAATTTGATTATTTTTGACAAAATGTTCTGGTCATTTTCATGATAAGCAATGTTGGCCTCTTTTAAAATTTATCTCAGAGATGAAGCAATTCCTTGTAAAACTAAAAAAAAAAAAAAATACTAATTCACTGGCACTATCGAACCCCAACACAGAAATAAGACAACAACTAAAAGTAGAGGAATTAAACACAACAATAGTGAAATACAGAACAAACTGGATAGAACACTTTGCAAGGATCACTGAGAATAGAATACCAAAAGCAGCATACAACTATTCATCACGAGGAAGAAGAAGTTTGGGAAGACCAAAGAAAAGATGGAAACAGCAGCAATTTCGACCCGGAACAGGCTAGTAAATAAGCCTAAAGCGTGACGAAGAAGAAGACTATCGAACCCATAGGTTCATGGACGCGCAGACATAGGCACTCCGTACCTCCCCAATCCTGATATATTTTCCAATCATCTCCTCTATAATCTACTTTCCTCAGGCCATGGTTAATGTTATTCTCCCACCTCATTCTTGGTCTACCAACTGGGCGTTTTCCCTCTGGTTTTCCTACAAGAAGCTTCCACGCACCTCTTTCATTCCCTATTCGGGCCACATATCCTGCCCATCGCAGTCTATGAGACTTAGCTATTCTTATTAAATCTGACTTCCTATAGGTCTAAATACCATGTAGATCTCTGTTATGTAGTCTTTCCATTCGCTTATCTGTTCATCTCTCTTCGGTCCAATAATTTTCCTAAGAGCTTTATTCTCAAATATACATGTAGTCTTTTGTCCTACTTTAAAGTAAGAGTACATTTTTCGCATCCATATATTATAACTGGGATAATAACAGTTTTATATATTTTCATTTTAACATTTTTTGAAAGGAGTTGGGACGACAATAGCCCCTATAATTCATAATAGCACGTGTTTCCAGAATTGAGCCTATGTTTAATTTCTTTATGCATCTCATTCCTATTTGTAATTATTGTTCCTAGGTATATGAATTCAGTCACTACTTCAAAATGCCCCTCATTTGACATTAACTGCCCATTTGCATTATATAATGTATTCCTATGTGTGAACATAGTATCTAAAACTAAAGTATCTAAACTAAAGTATCTAAACATTGATGTTATTTTCATTTGAAATTGTTAATCGTGAAAGGTTGAAAAATCCCTCTGCCATATCTTTTCATCAATGTAGATTGGTTTTACTATTTTATTTTTCAATCTAGAATTTTTAGCTGTTTTTTTATTGGTAGTGTGGGTTCGTGTTTTGAATATTGAAATGCTCGAGGTTAAATAAACTATGGAAATTTAATGGAATTAAAGTTAGTGTTGACATGTATCATATCTAAATGTTGTTTATTTCAAAATTGTGTAAACATGATGTAGATATGACATGTGTGCATAATGTTTATGAAATCAATATCTGACGTTATATTAGTACTGTATTTTGCACTTCGTAAAACAGCTAAGAGAAACACCACATATTGTAAATGCGTTTGTTAAATACAACCCACACAAGTACATTATATATCCCATTTTTCCTTTACACGGTAGTAATATAAACAAAATATACTTTAAATTACAGGCGTAATGGATATTTCAATTATATTAAGACCAATACTAGCCTTTGTTAATAAGTTAGCCAAAAGTAGTTAAATAATTGTAATTATATCCCTAGATTTAGTTCTTCAATGCATCACTGACTTTTTCCCACAATCCCTCCATTTTATATTACACTAGCTAATACCCGGCGTTCTCTGCTACGCCTAAATAAATGAAAATTAATGTGCTTTTATGTTTAGTTGAATAAGTAAAAGGAAATGATGTTGAGTGATTCCGGGTTCTGTGGCCGTGGTCCATAGTTGGTGTTGATACCAGACGTTTCGCCCTCAACTGCGGAGGGCATCTTCAGTGGCGAGTGCTTCTAGGCGTGTTTCCTGGTCGGAAGCTCTACTTAGAGTGAACGCTGCGGGTGTTGTATTGATACTAGTGGTGGGAGCAGGGTGAGCGGGCGTGGCTCTTGCTGATTGGCTAATGGTCGTCTCCTTGTTGTCCCTAGTGTTGATGCATTTATTTTCTAGTGTACGGTACCAGGCCTTAGACAGTTTAATACCTTCCTCTTTTCTGTTAATATTTTCCTTATGCTTGTGTATTTCTATAGCCTCTCGATATAATCTAGGGAAATAATAGGAAGTTGTGGCTAAAACTTGTGTATCATCGAATAGAATCTGGTGTCCATTCATAATGGCATGTTCTGCTACAGCCGATTTATCCATTTCTCCTTGTCTGCAGTTTCTTTGTGTTCTGATAAACGGGTGGCTATACTTCTTTTTGTGGTCCCTATGTATGGTTTACCACACGAACAAGGAAGTCGATATACGCCGCAAGTGGAGAGAGGTGGCCGAGGATCCTTAGCTCCTCTCCACTTGCGGCGTATATCGACTTCCTTGTTCGTGTGGTAAACCATACATAGGGACCACAAAAAGAAGTATAGCCACCCGTTTATCAGAACACAAAAGAAACTGCAGACAAGGAGAAATGGATAAATCGGCTGTAGCAGAACATGCCATTATGAATGGACACCAGATTCTATTCGATGATACACAAGTTTTTAGCCACAACTTCCTATTATTTCCCTAGATTATATCGAGAGGCTATAGAAATACACAAGCATAAGGAAAATATTAACAGAAAAGAGGAAGGTATTAAACTGTCTAAGGCCTGGTACCGTACACTAGAAAATAAATGCATCAACACTAGGGACAACAAGGAGACGACCATTAGCCAATCAGCAAGAGCCACGCCCGCTCACCCTGCTCCCACCACTAGTATCAATACAACACCCGCAGCGTTCACTCTAAGTAGAGCTTCCGACCAGGAAACACGCCTAGAAGCACTCGCCACTGAAGATGCCCTCCGCAGTTGAGGGCGAAACGTCTGGTATCAACACCAACTATGGACCACGGCCACAGAACCCGGAATCACTCAACATCATGATTACCGGCCGTGAAAGCCTGCATTCAACTAAGTAAAAGGAAAAATAATTATAAATTTATATTTTTAGATACCCTTGTTGATTACCTGGGAATCTACTTATCCCGATCTTCTTGACATAAATGAGCTGAAATACGAAAATGAATGTGTTTTATGTTTAGTTAAATAAGTACAGAGGATAAATTTATATCGTAATTATTTTTACATACCCCGTGCTATTTACCTGGCGTTGTCCGGGAATCTACTCATCCCGATCTTCTTGGCATAAATGAGCTGAAAGACAAAAATTAATGTACTGCTTATGATTAGTTGAATAAGTAAGATGAAAAATAATTATAAATGTATATCGTAATTATTTTAAGATTCCCCGTGCTGATTACCTGGTGTTGCCCGGAAATGTACTTATCTCAATCTTCTTGGCATAAATGAGCTAAAAGACAAAATTCGTTATTGTGAGTTAGCCGTAAAAGAATACCCGCCATGTGCTGCTATGTTTCCACAGGAATCTACGTACTTGTCTCGATCTTCTTGGCATCAATGAAAGACAAAAATTGTTATTGTGAGTTATCGGTAAGAGATAAACATATGCTGTTGCAGACTTTTTTGTAGAGCTTTTTGAGATATTCAATTCTGTGTATATTTATTTTGTGTATTTGTTATGGTTTAGGCAGCGTAAGCCATTTAAGAGTCCAAATAGCTACTTTTTTCACGTTTTCACTACAAAGGGCGATTTTTATAGCCTATGTTCATCCCGGGAATCTCCAGAACATTTTACAAAAAGCCCCATCATAATCGGATCAACGGTATGGCCGCGCATGAAGTACGAACAAACAAATAAACCAACAAAATAAACAAACATTCATTTTTATATATTAGATTAAATTATGCAAAACGTTTTTGTTTATTTAGAAAACAATGAAAATGTCATTATAAATGTAACAATTTAATTAAGCTTTAAGACATTATTTTAAAAGTAATATAGGTTTCAAATGAGCAATTAGTTTTCTTTAATTCATTGTAATATAGGCCTAGATAAATACATTCGGTTATTAAATGCCATTCCAATCATGTGAATAAATATTTCTTGAATAGAAGTTTCAAGGCTGTAAATTTTAAAGACCTAATGTAAAAAGCAGTAGCTACCAATACGAAAGAATAAGAGTGGAACAAATGAAGTTTAAGCTGCTAAAAACAAAAGCTGGTCCATTGACCGTCAACACACATCTATCCTAGAGAATATCAAGAGAAAAAATTCTTTGTAAAAAATAGTGACTTTTAAGGATGGAACAATGGTCTTGGTAAAAACAAAAACACGAGAGAAGTTCTAATTTGGTAAATCGAGCCCTAAAAGATTTATTCACTAAGATGTTCACAAAGCAAAGCGACAAGCGCATCTTCTCCGGTGACAGCAACCAATGAAATACGCCACTAAGGAATGTCGCTTGCCTCTATTCATCTGTTTCTGGAGTTTACACTCTTGATGAGAGAGTTAACCTTTAACCACACAGGTGGAATTTCTATCTTGTTGCTCTCCATCCCTATATAATTCTCAGAAACCAATGCAGTCACTATCACAAGTTTCTTTAAATGAGACAGGATTTTTTTTATCGTTAATTGATGAGTTAAAATGTATGTTTGTAAGTATGTATGCATGTGTATACCCCATAAATCATGCGTGATGGTATGGGTGCTCCCTAGCGCGAGTTTCTTAACCAGACATTATTTAATTATGCTTATTTACGCACAGATGTCAACGAGTGACATGTGGTTAGCACGACGCTTAAATGAGACACCTCGTATGCTGCTAAGGTGAGAAGTTAAAATAACATAAGTGAATATGCCGTTATTACACTAGAGCAGTAGTGTTTTGTTTAGAGACGCTCTTTAACAATTCAGGTCATTATCGTCGGCAAATGTTGCTCAGATGTCTCTCGTTTTAGGCTTGAGGGACTTTAATGTCCTGTAAATCTATGGCACGAGACCCACGATTTTCCTTCATTTCTGATGGAAACACTTTTTTGTCATTAATAATCCATCGAACTCCCCCGGTTTTCAATCCGCGAATCACAGAACTAGATGCGAGCATCGTAATCGCTATCCCACCGGGACCGATTGTTGTTATACAAGATGGAAACGAAATCACCAACAATCTTACAGTGGTTGTTTGGGATTGTTACCTGATGTTTTCATATGCGTGACCTCTGATCTCCGATGCGTTAAATCCTGAATGTTTTACATGTATTTTCCTTATCCTATCTATTCTATAGTGTTCTGCCCGAGGGCACAGCTTTCACTGCATTTTCATGCTATGCTTTGCAGCTTTACTAGGAAATTATAGATGTGGAAGCTTCCCTTTGCTTTCCACAACGGTGAATGATGGTGATAATGATAATGATGATGGGCGGATGATTTTTGGGGACCGTTGACCCTATGAATCCTGAAATTTGTCTTACAGGTGAGGAAAACCCCAGATAACACCTCACCCAGGAGTCTGTCCCGACAGGGAATCGAACCCAGGCCCAATGCCTGAGAAGGCAGCACGCCACCTCGAGACCACAGCGGTGGACATATTTTCCATATTATTCTACTAATTAAATTACTCAATTAATGAAATAAATATTGAAACTTATTTCATTTACTGCATAAATTGTTCAGTTATTCATCAATTAATTATCCGAATATAAATAAAAAAGCTTTTCGTTCTGCATTGAACACAGAGTGATTTAATGTTAATGTTTCAGGCATGTGATTTGTCATTTAAATGATCATGCCACAGTAAAGTTGTTAAAGTTCTTATTGATATCCCATAGAATTCCTAGAATTAAAGTATTCCTAATTCTGAAACAATACTTCACGGCATAATCCTAATTCTGAAACAATGCTTCGCGACAGAATCCTAATTGTGAAACAATATTTCACGGCAGAATCATAATTCTGAAACACTACTTCACGACAGAATCATAATTCTAAAACAGTACTTCACGGCAGAATCTTAATTCTGAAACAATACTTCGCGGCAGAATCCTAATTCTGAAACGATATTTCACGGCAGAATCCTAATTCTGAAACAATTCTTCACGGCAGAACCCTAGTTTTGAAACAATACTTCACGGCAGAATCCTAATTCTGAAACAATACTTCACGACAGAATCATAATTCTAGAATTATACTTCACGGCAGAATCGTAATTCTGAAACAATACTTCACGGCAGAATCCTAATTCTAAAACTATACTAACTAACTAACTAACTAACTCACTGGCACTATCGAACCCGAAGGTTCATGGCCGCGCGGACATAAGCTCTCCATACATCCCTATCCTGAGCTAATACTTTCCAATCATTCCCTGTATAATCTACTTCCCTCAAATCATAGTTAATGTTGTTCTCCCACCTCATTCTTGGTCTACCAACTGGGCGTTTTCCCTCTGGCTTTCCTACAAGAAGTTTCCATGCACGTCTTTCATTCCCCATACGCGCAACATGTCCTGCCCATCGCAGTCTACGAGACTTAACTGTTCTTATTATATCTGGCTTCCTATAAAGACCATGTAGTTCATTGTTATGTAGTCTTCTCCATTCACCTGTCTGTTCATCTCTCTTTGATCCAAAAATTTTCCTAAGAACTTTATTCTCAAATACTCGTAATCTCCTTTCCTCCCTTAAAGTAAGAGTCCAGGTTTCGCATCCATATCTAAAACTATACTTCACGGTAGAATCCTAATTCTGAAATAATTCACGGCAGAATCCTAATTCTGAAACAAAGCTTCACGGTAGAATCCTAATTCTGAAATAAAACTTCACGGTAGAATCCTAATTCTGAAACAATAATTCACGGCAGAATCCTAATTCTGAAACAAAACTTCACGGCAGAATCATAATTCTAAAATTATACTTCACGCAGACTCATAATTCTAAAATGATACTTCACGGCAGACTCATAATTCTGAAACAATACTTCACAGCAGAATCATAATTCTAAAATTATATTTCACGGCAGACTTATAATTCTGAAACTATACTTCACGGCAGAATCCTAATTCTAAAACAATACTTCACGGTAGAATCCTAATTCTGAAACAATAATTCACGCAGAATCCTAATTCTGAAACAAAACTTCACGGTAGAATCCTAATTCTGAAAGAATAATTCACGGCAGAATCCTAATTCTGAAACAAAACTTCACGGCAGAATCATAATTCTAAAATTATACTTCACGGCAGACTCATAATTCTAAAATGATACTTCACGGAAGACTCATAATTCTGAAACAATACTTCACGGCAGAATCATAATTCTAAAATTATACTTCACGGCAGACTCATGATTCTGAAACTATACTTCACGGCAGAATCCTAATTCTAAAACAAAACTTCACGGTAGAATCCTAATTCTGAAACAATAATTCACGGCAGAATCCTAATTCTGAAACAATAATTCACGGCAGACTAATAATTCTGAAACAATACCTCACGGCAGAATCCTAATTCTAAAACAATACTTCACGGTAGACTCATAATTCTGAAACAATACCTCACGGCAGAATCTTAATTCTAAAACAAAACTTCACGGTAGACTAATAATTCTGAAACAATACCTCACGGCAGAATCCTAATTCTGAAACAATAATTCACGGTAGACTAATAATTCTGAAACAATACCTCACGGCAGAATCCTAATTCTAAAACAATACTTCACGGTAGACTCATAATTCTGAAACAATACCTCACGGCAGAATCCTAATTCTAAAACAATACTTCACGGTAGAATCCTAATTCTGAAACAATAATTCACGGCAGAATCCTAATTCTGAAACAATAATTCACGGCAGAATCATAATTCTAAAATTATACTTCACGCAGACTCATAATTCTAAAATGATACTTCACGGCAGACTCATAATTCTGAAACAATACTTCACAGCAGAATCATAATTCTAAAATTATATTTCACGGCAGACTTATAATTCTGAAACTATACTTCACGGCAGAATCCTAATTCTAAAACAATACTTCACGGTAGAATCCTAATTCTGAAACAATAATTCACGCAGAATCCTAATTCTGAAACAAAACTTCACGGTAGAATCCTAATTCTGAAAGAATAATTCACGGCAGAATCCTAATTCTGAAACAAAACTTCACGGCAGAATCATAATTCTAAAATTATACTTCACGGCAGACTCATAATTCTAAAATGATACTTCACGGAAGACTCATAATTCTGAAACAATACTTCACGGCAGAATCATAATTCTAAAATTATACTTCACGGCAGACTCATGATTCTGAAACTATACTTCACGGCAGAATCCTAATTCTAAAACAAAACTTCACGGTAGAATCCTAATTCTGAAACAATAATTCACGGCAGAAATCCTAATTCTGAAACAATAATTCACGGCAGACTATAATTCTGAAACAATACCTCACGGCAGAATCCTAATTCTAAAACAATACTTCACGGTAGACTCATAATTCTGAAACAATACCTCACGGCAGAATCTTAATTCTAAAACAAAACTTCACGGTAGACTAATAATTCTGAAACAATACCTCACGGCAGAATCCTAATTCTAAAACAATACTTCACGGTAGACTCATAATTCTGAAACAATACCTCACGGCAGAATCCTAATTCCAAAACAATACTTCACGGTAGACTCATAATTCTGAAACAATACCTCACGGCAGAATCCTAATTCTAAAACAATACTTCACGGTAGAATCCTAATTCTGAAACAATAATTCACGGCAGAATCCTAATTCTGAAACAATAATTCACACGGTAGACTAATAATTCTGAAACAATACCTCACGGCAGAATCCTAATTCTAAAACAATACTTCACGGTAGACTCATAATTCTGAAACAATACCTCACGCAGAATCCTAATTCTAAAACAAAACTTCACGGTAGACTCATAATTCTGAAACATACCTCACGGCAGAATCCTAATTCTAAAACAATACTTCACGGTAGACTCATAATTCTGAAACAATACCTCACGGCAGAATCCTAATTCTAAAACAATACTTCACGGTAGAATCCTAATTCTGAAACAATAATTCACGGCAGAATCCTAATTCTGAAACAATAATTCACGGTAGACTAATAATTCTGAAACAATACCTCACGGCAGAATCCTAATTCTAAAACAATACTTCACGGTAGACTCATAATTCTGAAACAATACCTCACGGCAGAATCCTAATTCTAAAACAATACTTCACGGTAGAATCCTAATTCTGAAACAATAATTCACGGCAGAATCCTAATTCTGAAACAATAATTCACGGCAGAATCATAATTCTAAAATTATACTTCACGCAGACTCATAATTCTAAAATGATACTTCACGGCAGACTCATAATTCTGAAACAATACTTCACAGCAGAATCATAATTCTAAAATTATATTTCACGGCAGACTTATAATTCTGAAACTATACTTCACGGCAGAATCCTAATTCTAAAACAATACTTCACGGTAGAATCCTAATTCTGAAACAATAATTCACGCAGAATCCTAATTCTGAAACAAAACTTCACGGTAGAATCCTAATTCTGAAAGAATAATTCACGGCAGAATCCTAATTCTGAAACAAAACTTCACGGCAGAATCATAATTCTAAAATTATACTTCACGGCAGACTCATAATTCTAAAATGATACTTCACGGAAGACTCATAATTCTGAAACAATACTTCACGGCAGAATCATAATTCTAAAATTATACTTCACGGCAGACTCATGATTCTGAAACTATACTTCACGGCAGAATCCTAATTCTAAAACAATACTTCACGGTAGAATCCTAATTCTGAAACAATAATTCACGGCAGAATCCTAATTCTGAAACAATAATTCACGGCAGACTAATAATTCTGAAACAATACCTCACGGCAGAATCCTAATTCTAAAACAATACTTCACGGTAGACTCATAATTCTGAAACAATACCTCACGGCAGAATCTTAATTCTAAAACAAAACTTCACGGTAGACTAATAATTCTGAAACAATACCTCACGGCAGAATCCTAATTCTAAAACAATACTTCACGGTAGACTCATAATTCTGAAACAATACCTCACGGCAGAATCCTAATTCTAAAACAATACTTCACGGTAGACTCATAATTCTGAAACAATACCTCACGGCAGAATCCTAATTCTAAAACAATACTTCACGGTAGAATCCTAATTCTGAAACAATAATTCACGGCAGAATCCTAATTCTGAAACAATAATTCACGGTAGACTAATAATTCTGAAACAATACCTCACGGCAGAATCCTAATTCTAAAACAATACTTCACGGTAGACTCATAATTCTGAAACAATACCTCACGGCAGAATCCTAATTCTAAAACAAAACTTCACGGTAGACTAATAATTCTGAAACAATACCTCACGGCAGAATCCTAATTCTAAAACAATACTTCACGGTAGACTCATAGGAATTCTGAAACAATACCTCACGGCAGAATCCTAATTCTAAAACAATACTTCACGGTAGAATCCTAATTCTGAAACAATACTTCACGGCAGAATCCCAGAATGTACAACTCGAACTTAACAAGAGATATGCCACACTGGAACTGTATAAACTGAGCGAATTCCTCAGCAAGTCTAATTTATATTCCCAGTTTGTTGGTTTACGGGTTATACAGTAAAACTTGCTCAAAGCGGAATCGCAATGGACCAATTTTTTTCCACATTGGACAAAATTCCGCATTATATAAAAAATAAAACTTATTAATAATCTTAGATTATAGAGTACCTTGGATTAATTGTAGTTCCGCTGTGGTTTAAAAGTGAAATATGGTATGCATGAGCGACGTCGACGGTAACGCGCGAAAAAGCAGTCCCATTTCATCAGCGTTAAAAATGTCTCTTAGGCGCGTATCCTAAAATTCAAGATGCAGTTTTGGTTTTCGATCACTAACTACACTTTTGTCCACATTCTTTGATTCCCCGCAAATTTCATTCCACACTACATTGTGTCGTCTTTTAAAACAGTCCAGCCAACCTGAAGATTCCTTGAAATCGTTATTCCCTTAGGGATTAAAAAGAGCTAGAGCTTGACTTTGGATCATCGGTCCGGAAATGTTTGGAGATATATCTTCAATCACCTTCACTTTTTCGCTTAATGAGAATGATACATACGTTTCAGCCATCTATATTCCGTAAATTCAGAACGCTGCCTGTGAAGATCGGGCTCAGAACTTACCTAAGTTAAGATTTTACAGCGCAATTATTATTTGCAAGACAGGTATCTGTGTTTCGCATGACGGGTGTGCCATGAGGCTGAATCTACACAGGTAGAATCTATACAGTAAAAACTCCTCATGCGCGGGGGATATGCTCCGTAAATCTGCTGCGAATACAGAAACCGCGAATATGGTATGGTAATTTGTATGGGTATATAGGGGATACGTACCAAGGTTACACAAAATAAAAATTAACAAAATGAAATAAATTAACGAGAGATTTTCAATAATTTCTATTAATTATTACTATCAGGTTTAGGAAGGACATAAAGAACTTAGTAATTTTTTCCTGTTTTGCCGCTTTTAAAAGGTTGATATTTAGCTGTGGATTCTGCGATATAATCCCTTACTTTGTCATCGGATTTCTTGATCCAATAACATTGAAACAGCGTGATATAGACGCAATCGACTCGCCAACGCGTATAAACGGTCAAGCATTTTTATTTTTACTTTAAACAGCAACACCAATTTTTTTTTCTCTTCGGTACTAATTATTTTTCTTTCCCTTTACTCGACATTATGAACTGGGAACAAAGCACAAGAGACACGTGTTATTCACTTAAAATTATAGCAACGAACAAGTTGAAACAATAATATACCGACCGTTGCGATGGAGGCATTTATCAAAGTATATATCGGCATGTGAAATACAACAGCTTTTAACGATGAACTTTAGGGTCAGTGACAATTAGGTTTGTTTTGTTTTGATATTTATTTGTTCATTTGGTTTGAATCACTATTTGTAAAAGCCGTCTTGGCACCTGCCTTCAGTAGAAAAAAAAAACTGCTGATGGTTATGGTTAATAAATGCCTTACCGCTTTATAACATTTTTTTCATGAATTATGTAAAAATATCCTTCTCTTTCTGCGTTGGACAGATTCCGTTTTATAAAAAATAAATACACGTAAAATTACTTTCGCCGGGACCAATAAATGTGTTCACATTGGACAGATTTCCGCATTATTCACGTTCAGGATTAAACAAGTTTTACTGTATATTTCTTTTGATAAATTGGATAAACTCGATTTCTGATTTCAGCTTATATAAAAGTGTCGGACTGTAGAGAAAACAAATCTTGGAGGACCGTATGTTATTACTAAGACTAGGATTTTTATGTAATAATAACATGCAGCATATGTACATATTTATGTAACGACATTATGTAAAATATGTAAGATTACATAAAAATCCCTTAAAATATGTAATATTAAATATATTCAAATTTAATTTTATATAAATTTATATTAAACGTTAACTTTAAGACAGATCAAATTTGAAAGAATGGTGCAGTTAAATACTTGACAACGTGGTAAGAACAGTATTGTCATGTTTCTATTAAAAAGTGATCCCACCACAGGTCTTAGGGATATTGGGAGGTTAAAGCTCCCATCTTTCTAGACAATCGGTAAGAGATTTCAGCCATGTGTGATAGCCATATTTATCTTCACAACATAGTATGGTATTAATTTTTTTGTATGCTGATTCGACCCCAGGTTCATGATGCCGCCAGAGATTAAGCAGTTTAAAAATTCTGACCCCATCAGGTTGTAGGATATTGCCTTATCCAACTATACCACGGTGTGCCCCTATATATTTCTATTATTTTATTCATAAACAAAGTAGGTTGTTCAGGTTTTAAAAGAGGTCTTGCTATGTGGAACCATAGGCCTACTCGAGTCTTCAGAGTCTTCCTGTACCTGTGTTTATCGTGTTTAGTAAATGGAATACTTCTTTGATCGTTTCTCAGCCGCTTTTGTACAGGTTGTAAAAAACAGTTTCAGTGCTCACTCAGCTGAGTTTTTTAATGTACACAAATGTTGTCACAAATATTGTTTTATATTCTTTTCCGCTTGTGACTTTTTTTTTAAATTAAGGGGCATAATATGTAATTTTACATAAAAATCTTTAAAATATGTAAAAGTATGTAATTATGATCAAATATGTAATGATAAATTTACATATATGATAAGCAAGTTTGTAATTCGTGGACATTTATCAGTTTTACCCATGTATAAGCAAATGGAAAAAATATATAATTGCATACAAGTACTAGCCTTAGTTATTACTAAAGTCTCGATTTTTATGTACTAAAAGGTAAGATTGCAACAAAGTATATATTATTAAAAATTATTTTCGCTATGTATTTATAACAACGAATTATAATTCATAAATGATAATTAAATATAAAATAAACAATTTATCCATTCATTATAACTATTTAATATAATTTTTTGATAATAATTGTATAGGAAAGGAATTGAATTTGACGTCGCAATAACTTGTTAGTTATAAACTAGTAGCCTACTTTGCCTATAATAGAAAGTTACGTGCAATAGTTAGGCACAGTTGAAGTTTCTCGAGATTTTTCAAGAAGCACGCATCTTGAATAGATAATCAACATTAGAGTAGGAGAAAAAAATATTGTTTTGAAATTCTATTATTTTACAAACTAAATATTAGTGTAATCTTATATCTAAAAGTTCATTTTTTACGTAAATTAAATCTCGTAAATTCTTCAATATACTGGGAAATAGTTAAAAGTAGAATAAAATATATCAAGATATGGGAAGGATGTTTTTTTATTCTTATGTATGAAATACTATCCTCGCTATATTAGAAATTCCTTTTTCTTCACAACCCAATTTTTATTTTGAAGTTTAAATTTTCGTTTTGTATTTTCAGTTAGTGATAAAGAATGATTTTCGTGAAAGGATATTGGTCTTGATCTTGCTGAAATATTTCAGTTTCTTTTCAAACTCCGGACCATCTAGCTCCTAGTCAATCTTTCATCGATTGATGTATCTCATACAAAGAACTAAAGTGCTTGGGGTTGAGAAAGATAGCAATGGCGAGCCGAGCAGTGATTTCTCTTCTCTCCCCATCTGGAATGAAATTACTCCGAGACTGTTCTAGAACTCTGCACTACACGCGTCATCGGCCATGCTCAAAAATGGCCAACACTAACCTAGCCTTCCTCGTCCACAGAGAGCAATATGCTCCGATTAGAGAATTGGACAATTTTCGACAATGTCTTCCAAAGCACTTGAAACTCTTTTCTTCTTCAATCTCACCTACCTCTCTCCTCTTTTCCCCCACTCTTTTTTTAGAGTTGGCTTCGATTACTCGAGGAATGAAATGGTTGAAAAGGTGATGGTGCGGAAAGCGATCTATGAAGTTTATTTTCATGGACCCTATCTCAGTAATGCAAGAAGAGACCTTCCCACTATTTCGCTAAAATTGCCTTTACCGCCAGTTTCAAGAATGTTATGGCAGATGTCATAAAATAAAATTTTCCTCTTTTCATTGTTTAGTATTTGCTGTGAGAGCCTTTTTTTTATCTGTTACAATTTAACTGATGTTTTATTTGTGTTATTTATAGTAGCTTACATTCTAGTCTCTGCAATTAGGGAGTGGTGTAACTATAAAAGCAAAATAAGCGATGAATGACTTACTCGTGCTATTGTGAAAAACAGACAAATGAGTATTGTGCTCTAATTTGTTTCTGCACATTCATGGAATACTATGCAGTCCACCGATTCAGAAGAGAGTTTATTGATACTAAGAGAGTGTAATTAAGTCAACAAGTTTTATTTTGGAATTCTGCGAACATAATTTCTGTCGAAAATAAATTAAACCATAGGTGCCGGATTTTATGTTTCCCATGTAGGACAAGAATTTAAAACCTTTTTGTCCAAACAAAAATAACGTTAACAGTAAATGATGTTTTAAATAATCCATCCATCCATAGTAATTCTGCCCGAGGGCAGGTCTTTCATTGCGATCAAAGCATTTTCAAGCTCTCTTTTGCTAAGGAATTACAGGTGTGGTAGCTTCCCGCACCGGTGAAGAATGATAATGATAATGACGGCCGGATGATTTTCGGGGACCGTTGAGCCCTAAGCTTTCTGACATTTGTCTTACAGGTGAGGAAAAAACCCGAAAAAACCTCACCCAAGAGTCTGCCCCGACCGGGAATCGAACCCGGGCCCACTGCGTGACAAGGCAGCGACCTCGAGACCACTAGATCTAATAATAATAATAATGATGATAATAATAATAATGATGATGATGATGATGATAATATTAATTATATTATTATTTATTTTGATAATATTTTATAAGGACATACTTTTCATTATTCATTTCAAGAGAAACACGAACATCAACTATAGTCGACTTGTAAGAGGTAAACATAAATAAAAGTTCGTCGTGCCGAAATTGCGGAAACTAAGCAAATTGCTCAACAAGTCGAAATTGTGATCCGATTTTACTGGTTTACGGAATACATTACACACTTCTTTTGTTAAATTGGAGAAACACGATTTCTAATACCAGCTAATTAAAAAAAATATCAAACTGTTGTATATATATATATATATATATATTATATCAGGATTGTTTCTGTTATTTACACAGGTAGGCCTATCCTTAACCAAAATGTACAACTTTTTTTCCCCCGCTATTCCCGGTCTTGCGTCTGCTTCTGTTATATTACTCTTCTTCATGTTGTCTTGAATTCACTTTATCCACGTTGGCTTTGGTCTACCACGTTTCAGTATATCAGGTGGTACCCATTTTAATATTTCTTTGTTTGTTTCTGTGTCCCTTCTCATTATATGTCCATACCATCTTAGTTGAGTTTCTTGAATCTCTTGAACAATATCCTTTCCTACATTCAGTATTTCTCTTATTGTATTATATTTTTTATTTTATCTAATTTTATATCCTTGCCGATCTTCTTAAAAAGTCAATTTCTGTGACTAATACTTTATTTCTGTGTTTTTGTTTATATATATATATATATATATATATACAGGGTAGTCCACCACTGTATTCTCGAGGTAACGTGCTACCTTGTTACGCAGCGGGTTCGGGTTCGATTCCCGGTCGGGGCAGACTCCTGGGTGAGGTTTTTTCGGGTTTTTTCCTCACCTGTAAGACAAATGTCAGGAAAACTTTAAGGCCCAAACAGTGTCCGAAATCATATGGCCAACATCATCATCACCCTTATCATCATCATCATCATCATCCTTCACCGGTGTGGAAAGCAACGGGAAGCTACCACACCTACAATTCCCTTGTAAAGCTGCAAGCTTAGCATGAAAATGCTATGATTGCAGTGAAGGACCTGCCTTCGGGCAGAATTACTATGGATATACAGGGTGTAACAAAACCACACCGATAAAATGATAGGGATGATAGGCCATGCAGAGAGAATCTTTTTTGTGACGCAACAACTATCGGCCAACACGGCCGAATATGGCCGATTTCATTTTAATGTCGTCAAAACACTTATTGTTTGAACACTTATTGTAAAAACATGGCTTTTTCAATAAAACGACACGTGTACAATTGTTTGTATTCAATTCCGACCCTTACGGTTGAACACCTTCATCTGCGCATAACTCATAAACAACGTGTTTGCGATTATGTATGTTCATTCACAAAATATGATCCTCTCTGCATGGCCTATCATCCCTATCATTTTGTCGGATAGGTCTTGTTATACCCTGTATATATATAGTCCACCGCTGTGGTTTCGAGGTAGGGTGCTGTCTTGTCACTCAGCGGGCCCTGGTTCGATTCCCAGTCGGGATAGGCTCCTGAGTGCGGTTTTTTCCGGGTTTTTCCTCACCTGTAAGACAAATGTCAGAAAACTTAGGGCCCAACGGTCCCCGAAAGTCATCCGGCCACCATCATCATCCTTATGATTATCATCATCATCTCCTTCAGCGGTGTGGAAAGCAACGGGAAGCTACAACACCTATAATCCCTTAGTAAAGCTGCAAAGCATAGCATGAAAATGCTATGATTGCAGTGAAAGACCTGCCCTCGACAGAATTACTATGGATGGATGAATATATATAAACATCTACTGCATATTATTGTGTAATTTGGGACAGAATCGGGTTGGATGAAAGTGTGGCTTTATCACAGGATGTGGGTTTAATACTAGGGTTTATTAGAAGGAATCCTCGGAATGTGAGAATTTTATGCTCGCGGTCTAGTCAGGTTGGGTTCGGTGAGCGATCAAGAAACTTATCTCAGGGAATAACGCAAGGAACTGTACGGGCAGCAATAGTATTTTCAATAATTGTAGTTTATAAATCACTCGATTTATTTAAATCGTATTCACTATACTTCAATTCGATACAATGAAAAACATTTGATTATACTTTGTATTAGCAATCTGATTTTGCGTTAGAATACTGAAGAATTATTATTATTATTAAAATAATAATATAACGTTATGGATAAATATCCGCAATGTAGTTTAATCTATGTTTTCCCCTTAGATATCTGGGAGGCTTCTCGCGATTACAATGAAACTTTTTTTTATGTTCTCCCTTAGCTAGTTGGGAGACTTCTGTTACTGCACGCGTCTCAATTTGGTATCTCTTGAAAACCTCAGTATTCTTTCGATCGTCAGATCGCTACAGCAGAAGGGATACATTTTTTCTTATTGGTTTAAATATATGAGCACATATATTACAGATATATAAAAAAGGTGTGGCTTTTCGAGCCACTTGTCTACAATGTTGCCAAGTTGTTTCTAGTTGGGCCTTTGAGTTTTTTTTTATTAAATTAATTTTTATGTGTAATTCATAGTAATACTTTAACTGATCAGTATCTAAATTAATATTTGAAACTTATCCTGACATAGTGATGTTTCCCTTGTCACTATAAATATTATTTTGACTGATATTTTAATCTCATTTGAAATAGACGTCCTGACACATTTTCATTAACAAAGGTTTGGTATCTATTGTATTCAGGTATCTGGGTCTACCTTTGTCATCCCCTATGACTTCTAGACTTTCTGGCTTCAACCATATTGGCATAACCCAAATTTGACCAAAAGCGTTTTCTAAGTAATTTTTACTAAGAGGAAATCAACTTTTATATAATTAATAAAATCGATTCAGTAATATGATCATTGGATTTCTCATAAAATTCTGATTAATTAAAGTCCAAACTCGTTATGTTTCTCTATATTACATTTTTATCTCAAATTACTGGCCTGTAATTATATTATCTAGATTTAATGATATGTCTAGTTAATATTTGAAACTAGAACAATCTGGAGGGAAATTTCGCGTTACAAAATGCCCTTATGATTGAGATGGAAAACTTGATAAGCGAGAAATTTCGCGTTACAAATTTTACACAAATTTAAATATCTACTGATTAATTTTTCTTTTACTTTATTAAAATTATTAAATTAAATAAATGAATGTATGTTATAAGATTCATTGCCAATATAAGGGTTAATTTAATTGTCTGGTACACATTGGTACGAAGTAAACACGATGGTTGGTAGACCGAATTTTTAAATTTCTGCTCTCAGGTAAACCCAAATTTATAATGGTCGGATTTCGCTGATTTTTTTGAGAATACCTTTGTCGTTTTATTCAAATATCATATAGCTACTTAGTTACGACGCGAAAATGAGAAAATCGGACGCTAAAGTGAATTTTTAAATTTTCGCTTTAGATTAACTGCCACTCCTAATGGGCCCGTTTTTACTGGTTAACGAGAACGACCCTACTTTTCTTCATTGATAGCTATTTTCCGAGGTTGGTGCCGAAAAAAAAATTGATGTCGCTACAGCGTTAACGGTAATTTTCGGTGTGTACTAGATAGGATTGGTGAAGATCTGTAAAAAAAAGAATAAAAATTCATTCATGAGAACGACCTCAATAGCTTAATGTATTCAGATTTCGTTAAAAAGAAATTATTGTCTCAGAAAAAAATAACTTCAAACTTCCGAATGCTCGGGTAACATAACAGTATTCTGTTTTATCGCACGGGTTAACGAAAACATTAATTTTATAGAGTAAACAATTTTAGGATATATTTATTTAGCCTGGTGGAGTTAAGGTCATTTCATCTTTTTCACTCACCAACACAAATACTTGTTGTATTAAAGTACAACAATCTTAATAGTAAGTATTTATATATAATTACAATATTAGGTACTAATTCAAAACTTGAACACACTGACATAATGAGTGTAATATTTTTAACATAATGTTAGTGACTATTTATCTCATAGACCGATAATTTTTCCTGTTGATAAAATTACCTCTTTCTGTTAGGAATGAGAGATATCTCCGCAAATTAACTTCTTTGACAAGGATATCGATTCAACAATGTACGATCGATATAGAACAGCAAAAAAAAAAATGCCAAAAGAAAACAACTTGAAAAATTATCAAATAAAGGGTTAGTCCTGTTACTTTAAAACAAATATTAAATGTTGTTTAATGAATAACCATTATTGTTAATAGTTATATCTCATACAATCATCTGTTATTGATTTTTCACAAGCCCAAAAAGATTTAACAGTAAAGATATGCTATTTACAGGTTAAGAAAACCAGCTATAACAGCTAGGGGGTCCGACATGCTGATCACATGTCACCTATACACTGGTTAGATTATCATTTACCTCTGTAATTTACAAATCTGGATATGAGGCCAGTAGCCGGCTGGTAGGCCAAGGGCTTTGTAGGCCTGTCGCGCTTAGAGATGTGCTATTTATAACTACACAGCCGGCTTAGAAATCGCTCGGAAGTAAGGTCGGAATTCATAATCTCACATTTGGTAAATATTAAACTTTATAATTATTTTTAGCTTCTAATGTTATATTATTCGCTACATAGTCACTCCAAATCCAACGCGGGGTTGAGTTTTTCATTAGACAAAATCACTCGCGACACTTGTTAGATTACTGTTGATAATTAAAGCAAAAGGAATGATGCAATAGACAGCCCTTATGTAATATAGGGCAAACTTAGATAAACTCGTGATACTTTCACAAACATGACACATATCTGTGGTTAGCAGAATGTCAGTGCCACCACCGAAGACAGCACGGGATATCACAATTAAAATGACGCAGACATAGACTAAGAATGTTGTCCATTGCCCTAACATCTTGGTAACTATAGTTGCAGAAATGATCACGAATTTACCATCCTACATAAAAAAATAATGTATATACTCATTAATTAAATAAAAAAAAACTTAGTTTTATTTGATTTTCATATTTATTAAGATATAATTCAGTACTGAATTATATTTACTGAATTATATCTTCATAAATATGAAAATCAAATGAAACTAAGTTTTATATTTATTTAATTAATAGATATGGATTATCATCAAGTAAACACCAACTCAATTGATTACATACTCATTAATTTAGAAAACATGCGGTAACTGGAATGAATCTAAAAAGTGTTTTTGCATTGAACGACAGATAAGTTTGAACATTTTATTTTTATAAAAATATAAATTAATTAACTTTTTTCCATAATCTCTTCGAATTACTTTAAATTTTAAAGCAGAAGAATGACTAATTTTGAAGAACACTTGGTACGTAACCCAATTAATGATCTTTATAGAACAACACTGATATTTTCCAACCATTTCATACTTTGTTACATTTATGGCAGTAATTTCATAACTAGTTAAGTCGGTCTTAGTGGATTGGTACATCTAATACCGACGTTCGCGAGTTCAAAACCGGTCGGAGTCGATGGGTTTTTGAAGACGTAAAACTCCTGAGCATGATTTCCTTTAAAATATAAATAAAGTCGTGGGTCTCAAATTTATGAAATGTAAAAAACCTCAATGGTTAAATAAAAGACTTCTGATATAAATGTTGTGGTCCTTTCACGCACATATTTTAATTGCTGTGCTAATAACCTGAATTGTTAGCGTAGTTATATATAATTAGTAACTAGCCAACTAATTAGGTCTCATTCGGAATTTACATCACAGTTTTTATATTCTAAATTTTGCATTATGATATTTATTTTAGTTTGTTGTTACTCCACTATATAAAATATTCTAGAGCCTAAACTCCCTCCGTGATATCTTTACCTTGTTTTGGAGTGGCCTGCGTGCTTAAATGACCCCGAGAGCAATGTCAGCGATAACATTGCTGCCGAAAGAGTTAACCATGACGGACAGGTCGACGGTGATAAGCCAGATGAAGAAAGTACCTTGTTCGAAAGAGTGACGATCTTTCACTGTAAAAATTCAACCGTCAAGAAACGTGGAAATGGCTCCGCTGGGTTAAAACTTTCCGGAGGTAAAATAGTCCCTCATTCGGTTTTCCGGTTGAGGACTGCTTAGAAAAACCAGAGGGAAAATTCCCGGTTGGTAGATTGGAAAACATTACCACAGGATAGAGCCAGTGAGTTAGTTAGTTATAGACCTAAACTAATTAACCCATTCGCTTCAAATTTAAATGCTCAATGCATTTCCCCAGAAACTGAATTTAAATCACCGTAAATTATTTTGTATGTTTTCAGACATTCAAAACGAACAAAATATAACGGCACTTGAGATCTCTATAAGGGTGAAGGCCAAAATACATTCCTCTACTATTCATAAATGTTAACAAAAGATTACCCTGCTAAAGGATGTACAAAATATTGCAAAATTTTAACAGGCAGAGTTAAGCGAGTACACCTCGTCTTCTGAGGTGAATGGGTTAACATCCTCTGATCCTCTAGAAATAGCCTAAATACTTCTACGTCCACCGAGGGGACATTGGTGCTCCCATAGCGTGAGTTTCATATTCAAGCTAATTCAGTTACTTTTATTTCGCTACAGATGTGGCATGTAGTCAGCAAATCGCCTCAATTAGAAATCTATAGGCAACTAAGGTATTACTTCGATGATGATGAAGGACGGTAAAATTTTGCTCAGATGCACTAATTTAGGCATGATGTTCTTTTACGAGCCCGAAAATCTTCAGACTCGGGGGTCCATGGGTTAAAGTCTCTCCCGGAGATATTGTCCCTTAGATTTTGCCATCATAGAAACCCATCGACCACGGCCGGGTTTGAACCCGCAACCCTCATCACTAGAGGCAAGGAACTTAGGCCTAACCAATAAACTACTGTACCAAGAGCGATGATTCCCCTAGATAGTTATTTGAAAACATTTGTTTTCTTTCTGTGGTTCACGGATAAAATAAATATTATTGATTTGTCTTATTATTAGATACAGTGTCATATGAAGCTCATTAAGTATATTTATTGGAATGTGCATTTTCCCTCATTAACTTACTTCAATCTCTAACCTTATATGTACTTTCTACCACCCGGGTACAATATGGAAATTAATACGAATAAGACTAAATACTTAATATCAGTAGAACCAGTAAGGTGCAAATTAGAAGTGGAAAGAAAAATTATAGAACAAGTATCAGAATTTAATTATTTAGGTGTATTAATAACAAACACTAAAAATTTAACAAATTAAGTAAAGAAACAAGCCGATAAAGCAGCACAAATATCAGGATATATGAAAGATTTAATTTGGTGTAACACATATACGTCAATAGAAAGCAAAATCCGCATATACGAAACGATAGTTCTACCAGTTATCGTATATGGAGCAGAAACTAGGGCTGGTACAACAAAAACACAAAAATAAAAAGCAAATGTGAAATGAAGATCTTAAGAGCTATCTAGGGGAAAACATTATTTGATACAATACACGGCACATAAATTAGGGACAAATGTCATATTCAAGACATAACAAAATTTATTATAGATAGACGAAAATATTGGAAAGGTCATATAAAAAGAATGGAAGACAACCGACTTGCAAAAAGAGCTAAAGAAGATAGACCAATGGACGGGAGAAGAACAAGAGGAAGACCAGCCAAAAGATGGATAGACAGTGAATGCACATCCAATACGTCTTCCTCCGAGGAGTGATTTTGAAAATAAACAGGATGAAAATTCTACAAATTATGAATAAGAATAAGAAGAAGAACATCACCCGGGGCTTAGAGTGATACGTACTGTCGGGAGAGGGATTTTAAACTATCGATCACACAAATAATTTTTTGACCACGCAATGATATGGAGAGCCTCTCCGAATGAGTGATCAGCTCAATGTTAGGGCCTCCTCCGAGACATCACGGCATTAAGACGAAACATACAATTCACGCACACATTCATACAAAACATGGCGAATATGATAATGGTGGTCAGATGATGTTCGGGGACCGTTTGAGACTTAAAGTTTCCTGAATTTGTCTTACAGATAAAGAAAACTCCCCCTAAAAATATCATCCAGGAAACTTGTCCTGACCGGGAATCGAATTTGGGCCCTTTGCGCACGATGCAGTGACGCTACCTCGAGATCACAGATGTGGACTCAATATACATTTTTAATAAGAAACAATTCTTTCTTTATATTACTGTAAGCTGGGTCACTTGCCCTGAATGACATCATTGCAGACTAATGTTACGCCGAGGGGAGTATATTAATGCTAGATCCAATAAGTAGTAGTAAAACTATTCTGGCACCTTAAAACTCTAGGGACCGAAGTTGAGTCGCAGTACTGTGTAAAGAAATATTCTTGTAGGAGAGGTAAAGTGATCCCACTACAGGCCATAGAATACCCTCGAAGGATGTCGTGATTTAGTGTCGTAGCGTTATTCGGAGGTTTTCTTATATTTACAATGAATTTAGAACGGATTCTTTTACAATTAAGGTAGCAGGCCTATGTTAATACTAACTTAGGATGAACTCTATTTGTCGGTAGCGGTCGCGGCTACTGGTTTTGTTTCCTAAATCATCTTCAAAGGGACGGGAGTATTATTGATGTCAAACTACTGAATTTTAACACTTTTATTACTATAACAACTGTAATATCAAGTTAACACATAATACATTTGCAATTACCCATTTTTGGGTTACATTAATTTCATAGGGAAGAAGGAGCACTTGCAAACTATTTTAAATACATGACATATTCCGAAATACGTATAACTCTTAATTTGAGAGAGTGTGTAACAGTTCTAAGAATTAATTAGACTTTTCCAAATTGTAATTTTGTTCTATCATACTTAGAACTATTTTAATAATTTATAAGTTCAGGAGTTTAAAAGTTCTAATCAAACTTCAATTTGGAAGCTTTGTGCAAAAACATGTTGAATATAATTTAGGTAAACGTCATAATTTTGAAACTAAAACATGGAAGTATTAAAAAATATATATGTTATTAGAGATCTACTTACATTATGGATGTGTCTTCTTCCATCTCCTCTCTACTCACTTCTGTATCATGTCGAAGTCTTTAAAAAAAAAATATTTTTTTTAAATTTTATAATATTTCCAAGGTTTGAGAAGGGAAGTGAAAGCATTGTTCTGGAGTTTACTAAATTTGCTAACTTTAGCTTTCACTTTTCAACATACCATCTAAAATGTTCATTATCATTAAAAATAAATGTGTACCTTCTCAAACTAAAATATATTTTCTTTTAAAAACCCAAAGATTTGCTTTATGATGATTAGTAGTTGTCCCGCGCCGTAGCCGAGCGGTTAAGGTAGGAAGCCTTGGCGCAGAGCTACGGGACTTGCGCTGGTTCGAGTCTCCATGGGGGAAGAAATTTTCTCATGGTATTTCGGCCAGTATGGGACCGGTGCCCACCCAGCATCGTGAGGCAATTGGGTAGCTACAATAAGTAGCGGCTCCAGGTTGAGGAACCAGCTATAACGGCTGGGGGACTCGACATGCTAACCACATGTCACCCCTACACTGGCTGTTGATCATCCACCTCTGTGATTGATACATGTGGGTGTGAAGGGCCAGCAGCCGGCTGGTAAAAGGGCAACCGCTGAAAAGTGGAAAGACCCTCAATCGGATGATTAGTAGTTGGAGTAACTAATAATCCCATTCATTTTCTTTTAGATATTAAATTGTGTCTATAACAACTATAACAAAGGACGTTATGACTCCCAATTTTTGCAGATAATCAACACTTGATGTCAGCCGTGTGTGACGGCTGACATTACCCCCAGAACAAGCGACAGGTATTTTCGTTAGAGGCTGAGTAGACCCAAAGACCATGGTGCCACCAGGTTTGGGTCAGTCAGTTGGAGAGCGGTGATTACTACTCCTCGTGCAAAAAGTGGGATGCGTTCAGGTTTCATTCTAATAGGGTTTATATTAATAATAGTAGAAATAAAATTTATGGCCGCTAGAATAGAAGACACACCTGCAAGATGAAGAAGTAAGAAGATGGCTAAATCTATCGAAGCTCCAACATGGACGATTCTTCTTGCTAAAGGAGGGTAAACTGTTCATCCTGCCCCTGCCCCTCTTTCAACCATTCTTCTTGCCAGTAGGAGAGTTAAAGAGGGAAAAATCCTGACCCCACAGAAAATCGAACCCCGATCTTCCGGTTTGTAGCATATTACCTTAACCATATACGCTAAGGCGTACTCCTTCCTGTAGGAAAACCAGTGGGAAAACGTCAAGTTGATAGATCAAGATTGAGGAGATAGTATAATATTAACCATGCTTTGAGGGAAGTAGATTATAGGGGAATGTTTGGAAAACATTAGCTCAAGATAGGGATATGTGGAGAGATTATGTCCGCGCGGCCATGAACCTACGGGTTCAATAGAGAGAGTGAGTTAGTTGCAGAGTTTTGGATGGATCCAGTTGAGTAAGAACTCCAATAGCAGAATAATTGTCTATCTTCTCTCGGTGCCATCTGATCACTAGCAGTTACTGCAGGATCTTGTTGCAAGCAGTGATTTTGAATCCGATACCTTCTTTAGGATGACAGATTATAAACTACACGGAGCTGCGTAGGAAGCTTCTAGTGATTTAATGGACACCTGATGACTCTGATAAATTCTCTTCTTAACTACAGGTGAAAAGAATCACTGTGTATATTCAATTAATTAATACTTTGGTTATTACTTATTGTAGTTGGGTTGTCAACAGTTATTTTGCATGGAAATTACGTCTCAATGAAAGTTTGTTGGATTTAATTTCAGATTTTAACAAGGAAAATTAATTTTTAATATTTATAATTAGAAGCCGTGTATAGTTGACATGCCTATCCGACACAAAACAGCTAAAAAATCTCGTTACTGCCTGACATAATATAGTAGCCTATACAATCATGTTCTAGTTATATTTTTATTATTTTTTATATTTTGCCCTTTCAATATCAAGCCAATTATTTAGTCAAGTTGTTTGTTGTTGTTATTATTATTATTATTATTATTATTATTATTATTTTAATATATTTTGCTCTTTTTGCGCGATAGTGCGTTTTGTCGTACTTACAGCAATGGCAACTCTGGTTGAAAGTTCAACTTCGTACATTTCGGGGTTGCCAACCTAAATAACTATACTGTAATAAAATAATTATACTGTAATATTACATATTACAAACAAGCGTGTTGGAAGTCAAACCATTGCCCTCTACGTATACTACCTACAATATATACATATATATATATATATATATATATATATATACACAAAACAATATGCAAAATATAGTGTTAATATACATTTTATGAAACATATCACTGCATTTTAAGCGAACCTAATTTTATTTGAAACAATATGAAACAATAAATACATACTTGAAGCCATTTTATAACTAATTAGTCTCCTGTAGTTTCAACTATTAGAAATATTGCCCACACGTTAACGTTAGTCAATTGTTTATAATGAACGCAAATATTTCCAACAAAGATGTTACTATTTTACTATTATTTATTATTTCGAAAACACCACCGCACAAAAAATCATGTACAACGCACGTTTGTGAAGTGTTTTACACAATCTCGCAAATTAAATATCTTGCTATCGCTCGGTTTTTGAACATTTTGCACGATTCTATAAGAAACTACTGTCCAATCTCGCATCGTAATATACTATTGTGTGCTGTATATTATGTATTGTTGTCCATGATGGTGTAGTGGTTACATTCCTTGCCTCTAGTCTATGCGGTCGCTGGTCCAAACTCGGCCGGGACCAGTGGATTTTTAGGATGGAAAAATCCAAGGGACAAATCCTCCGAGAGGGACTATAACCCATGGGTCCCAACTGAAGCCTGAAGATTTTCAGGCAACTCAAGCCTAAATAAAAAGGCCGCTTAGAAAAATTTAACCGATTTTCCAAGTAATACCTTAGTTTCCTACTAGACGTCTCCTTAAGGCGATGTACTAACTACATGTCTGGTTAAGAAACTTCCCACTAGGGAACACCCATGTCCTCAGCGGTACGAACGGAGGTTAATAATTGTGCATTATTAATCAAGCTGTAGATAATTCATAATTGTTAATCATAAGTAATGCCACTAGTGATTTCCAATTTATCTAGAGAATTTGAAAATCAAGAGTGGCATTTGTTAGGACTATTTAACGAATACAATTAAGCTGTTTACTCACAAATCATTATTTAACTATAGTTATTTTTAAATATTTATATATTTAATGTAAACGGCGATGTTTGAAAACAAATGAGAAACGATTGGTACGCTTCATTTGCTTCTTTTGTTCATCACTGCAACCAGATCACGATATTATGTATTGCCAAAGGATCACAATGTTGTAAGAATGCACCCTAGTGGAGACATTTATAACCAACGTTATATGTATTAATTAATTTCTGATGTCCTATGATGTAAATAGTCCACCGCTGTGGTCTCGAGGTAGCCTTGTCAGGCTGCGGGCCCGGGTTCGATCCCCGGTCGGGGTAGTTTTTCTGGGTGAGGCTTTTATCGGGGTTTTTCCTCACCTGTAAAATAAATGTCAAGGAAACTTTAAGGCCCAAACGGACCCCGAAATCATATGGCCATCATCATCATCCTTATCATTATCATCATCCTTCACGGTGTAGAAAACAACGGGAAGCTACCACACTTACAATTCCCTAGTAAAGCTGCAAGCATAGCATGAAAATGTTATGATTGCAGTGAAGGACCTGCCTTCGGGCAGAATTACTATGGATGGATGGATGGATGATGTAAATATGTCAATTATATTTTTCTGCAACGTTATTTCCTGGAAAACAATTCGTTTAAGAAAGTGCCAAGAGTGTTTTTTTTTTGTGGTATAATCAATTGCTACAAATGTTTTTATATTATCTCTCGTATGCGCTTTCTGCTGACATTCATGCACTATATATACAATTTGGTAGCCGTATTTGTTAGAGAGTCAGTCACTGCAAAATAATGCTATGACCTATTCAGAATGTTAAAAAGGAGGCGCTTTCTTTATTATGATAAACTTTAGTTCGTAAATTCTAGGCGAAACACAACTGTGATTGGTTGTAAATAAAAAATCATTGAAATGCGATTGGACATTGTCTGTCATTTGGGGCATGAGTTAAATAGTCTGTATAATTTAAAATTAATATATAATTATGGAATATTCAACTGAAAGGTCCGTATCCTCAACTTAATTAATTATTTAACTGTAGCGCTTTCGGGACTTGTCCCATCATCGGAGGATTCAAAACCATCTCTTGTTAGGTCCTTCGGTAGATCTGTTCCCCTGGGTATACAGTGAATCATCGGACGGCTTATTCTTGTATTAACTATTCTTTTCACTTGCTGAATACAGTCTTGTATATATTGTTGTATGTAATGAATGACAAATATTATTTTTAATTATTTTGCTATGTTAATACTAACCATGAATATAATAATAATAATAATAATAATAATAATAATAAAATTAATTATAATAATAACAGTAATAATAATAATAATAATACTAATTATTATTATTATTATTATTATTATTATTATTATAAGAATAATAAAAATAATTATAAATAATAACAGTAGTAATAATAATAATAATAAATATTATTATTATTATTATTATTATTATTATATAAAACTTGAAAAATGATGAAATGTGGCAAGAATACCAAATCAAAATTGCTAATAGATTTGAAGTACTGGAATCTTCAGATGGCAATGTGACAAACGAAGAAGAAACTGATATAAATAAAGAATGGGAGGCTATAAGAGATACTATTAAATTGTCAGCATCAGAAAGCATTGGTTGTTTAAAAAAGAGGCAAAACAAGAAATCGTTTGATGATGAATGTGCCGATATTGTAAAGAAAAGAAAGCTAGCAAAAATGAAATGATTACACGAGCCAAATGAGGTAAATCTAGAACAATTGGGAAGTATTAGACGAGAAACCACCAAGTTACTAAACAGTAAAAAGAGGGAATATTTGAGAGAGAAGATTAATGATCTTGAAATGAACGCAAAAAATAGGAACATTAGAGAATTATATCAGGGAATTAGTATAGAGAAGAAAGGGTTTCAGGCTAGAACAAACATAATTCGGAATGAAAATGGGGATATGATTGCAGATTCCAGGAGTATATTAAATAGATAGACAAGTTACTTCAATCAGCTATTAAATGTACATACAGAACAGGACATTGAGGAGGATAATTTACAGACAGCAGAAATTATAGTCGCAGAACCAAGTGCATTAGAGGTTGAAATGGTAATTGAAAAATTGAAGATGTATAAAGCATCAGGTTCAAATGAGAACCCAGCAGAACTGATAAAATCAGGGGGAGAAAAATTGATGGACAAAATACGCTGGTTGCTTAGTATGATTTGGGAACAAGAAGCTCTTCCAGATGAATGGAAAGAATCAATTAACATACCAATTTATAAGGAAGGAGATAAAACTGATTGCAACAACTACAGGGGCATCTCATTACTTTCAACTTCGTACAAAATCCTAACATATATATTAGTATGCAAACTTACTCCCTATATTGAAGACATACTAGGAGATCATCAATTTGCATTTAGAAGAAACAGGTCTACAACAGGTCAGATTTTGAGTATAAGACATATTTTAGAAAATAAATGGGAATATAATGGTACTGTACATCAACTATACGTAGACTTCAAAAAAGCATATGATTCAAATAAGAGGGAGAAGTTATATAGTATCCTGCTGGAGTTCGGAATTCCTAAAGAGTTAGTTAGACTTATAGGAATGTGTCTAAATGGCACAAAGAGTATGGTGCGAGTAGGCAAACAGTTTTAGGACACTTTTGAAATCCAGAATGGGTTGAAGTACGGAGATGCACTATCTCCTCTACTATTTAATTTTGTACTAGAGCATACCTTAAAATCTTTAGAGAATGAGGAAGGCTTACAACTCAATGGTATTAATAAGCTGTTAGTTTATGCTGATGATGTAGTTCTATTGGCCGATAGCGAGGTGATACTGAAGGACAACACGCACACACTATTAAGTAACAATAAGAAATCAGGATTGCAAGTAAATATGTATAAAACTATATATATGGTCACACGTAGAAATACATTATATAATGGAAATGGACAACTAATGACAAATGAGGGAAATTTTGAGGAAGTGGCTGAATTCAAATACCTAGGAACAATAATCACAAATAGGAATGAGATGCACAAAGAAATTAAACATAGGCTCAATTCTGGAAATGCTTGCTATTATGCATTGCAGAGACTCTTGATGTCCCGACTCCTTTCAAAAAATGTTAAACTGAAAATATATAAAACTATTATTCTACCAGTTATATTATATGGGTGCGAAACATGGACTCTTACTTTAAGGGAGGAAAGGAGATTACAAGTATATGAGAATAAAATACTTAGGAAAATTTTTGGACCAAAGAGAGATGAACAGACAAGTGAATGGAGAAGACTACTAACGATGAACTACATGGTCTTTAAAGGAAGCCAGATATAATAAGAACAGTTAAGTCTCGTAGACTGCGATGGGCAGGGCATGTTGCACGTATGGGAAATGAAAGACTTGCATGGACGCTTCTTGTAATAATAATAATAATAATAATAATAATAATAATAATAATAATAATAATAATAGCAGCTTTATTTTACCTGGCAGAGTTAAGGCCTTAAGGCCTTGTCTACCACTCAACCAGGTTTAAAAAAACAGTCTTACATCTAAATTACAATATATATATATATATATATATATATATATATATATATATATATATCTTGTAGGAAAGCCAGAGGGGAAAACGTTCAGTTGGTAGACCAAGAATGAGGTGGGAGAATAACATTAACTATGATTTGAAGGAAGTAGATTATACAGGGAATGATTGGAAAGCATTAGCTCAGGATATGGATGTATGGAGAGCCTATGTCCGCGCGGCCATGAACTTACGTGTTCGATAGTGCCAGTGAGTAAGTAAGTAAGTAAGTAAGTAAGTAAGTAAGTAAGTTAGTTTATCTATCAATGTGTTCGATAGTCAATTTTTAGAATTACTAGACTATATAATACATTTTCGAAGCCCCGCCGTATAAAACAATAGTGAATCGAGCAGAACGTGTCTAGTTAGGCTCACACCAGATGGCGCTAGTCAAAATGGCAGCAGGGGTCTATGAAGTTTGTTGTGAGGGTGGAATCGAGGGTAAACTGTTCTTAAGGGGGAAAAGTAGGTAGGAGTAGGGGTTATTATAAGGAAGAGACCCTCAGGGTGTCATAAAGTGGCCACTAATTGGGTCGAGTCATTGGGATACAGACGGGAAAGTTGGAACCGAGGCAGCACCAAGATGCTACAGTGCAAGTCTACTGTAAGATTCTCTCCCTCTCTCCGTTCTACAGGTGCATGTTCACAAAATGGCAAAGTTATTGAGTAGCCACAGGATTACTTAAATTGAATAAATTAACCAGCAGGCTATCGCTTCCTTCTTCTATGTTCTTAAGTAACTGGAAAGCTAAGAGCTCAAGTTCATCTTCGTGGCATCCATATTGCATTAGGAACTTGACCCTAATACTAAATTCTCTAGCAGCAGTTTTCAATGGAATGAGGTCTACTTATCGATTACTGAAAATTTCTAAGTTCCTTCTTCCGACCTTACATGAAATATAAGATTAAAAAATATGTATTTGAACTTGCCTATACCACAATAAATGATTCTAAATGTGATTAATCAAATTATATTATTTCCCATATGATTTAATTTTATATTTTTCATTGTATTGTCAGAAAAATAATTTTATTTGTTACATACTCAATGGAATTGTAACTTGACTGAAATGAGTGTGTAATCCACTTATGAAAATTGAAAGCTAGTCTGAAATATTTGTCCGTCGCTGTGGCGTAGTCGGTAGAGTCCCTACCTTTCACTCCTGCGATCCGGGTTCGATTTCCTGCGGAGTAAGGGATTTTTAAAATCTTAATCTTGGGATTGGGTGTGTGTCTCGTCCTAGTTGTACCCATTGGATGTAATTTCTCTAATATATATGTAGCGCCGCTTTAGGCTTACTTCTTAAACCAGCATCTGCTAGATAGTGATACAAAACTATTTTAGATGATTGAAATGGATTTTGTAATTATTAATAATATAAATGTGTTAAATTTTGAGTTCATTAATTTCAATTGTTTAATATATTATTCGAAATTAATTAATAAATTAACAACATAAAATATTTTAGTATAACATTTAAAATAATTCCCTTATTTTCAGTGGTATGAAGTGCTCCAGGTATATGACTAATGATTTCTAGTAGCCTATATGATATTTTTGAAATGTCATGTTTTTAGAAAAATTAAATATTTAAATGTTCAATTTTTTTCGGATATTATATGCAGTGTATGGAACTTCCTGCAAAAATCCAATATTTACAGATAACACATTATTCGACAAATAAATAAAAAAGTTTGTATACTTATTATCGCTGGAATCCCTACATTACGTTCCTTTACCTATTATAATAGTTGAAGTTGACAGTCCAGCAGTAATACTAAAAAAACAATTTTTTTTAATCATTTTTTTTTCAATGCCACCACGTTGTCATTTCGACATTCTCGTATTCTCTCCTGACATGGCGTTATTGTAACCCACTTCTGAGGTTGGGGCGCCTGGAAGGCGGAGTTACGCTGCCCCGATGATATATGATGGGTGATGAATGATGATGATGGTAATGATGCGCCAGGAAAGGCCTTACTCTTAAACTTAACGAATATGTTAATGATGGCCAGATGAATTTCGGGGACCGTTTGGACCTTAAAGTTCCCTGACATTTGTCTTACAGGTGAAGAAAACCCCTGAAAAAAAAAACTTCACCCAGGAAACTTGTCTCGACCGGGGTCCGCTGCGTGACAAGGCAGCACTCTACCTCGAGACCACAGTGGAAAGGATTCCCTGTTACAACTTTAAAGAGAAATAAATACCATCTTCTTCATAAGTCTCCAAAACTATAGAGCCGTGGTCTTATTTCGGTCATATTTCCTATTTAAAGTACTTTGACTAGAAACAAATGAAGAAACATTGAGGATAGACATTTGTTACTATTACACAGTAAATATTTTTGTATTTTTTACCAAGCAATAACTACCCTAAACACACCAGTACCGTACTCACTGCTTATTACAATGTTGCTCTAGGTCAAATGGGCTTAAATTATTTTTGTGTGGTGAAGTGCTCAATTGTCTTTTTTTGTTGTTGTGATACTGTAAGTCATTTCCTGTTTAACGATTTATTTTATATATTGCGTTACAATACATCGATGCTTAATGGAGTAACTTGGTGGTAAACAATAGACCATAACTCAAACGATTATTAAGTTTAGGATCAACGTATGTAGGAACTTTTTTCCTTGTTTTGTTGCGTTCTCCCTCTCAGAACCACTTGTGTGTATATATGCGTGTGAAAAAAAAAATGTAATACATTGCCATCTTAGGCAACATTGGTGAGAAAAAAAAAGTAAAAAAATAAATCTACACGTTGTCCAAAAAATAATAAATATTTGAAATAAAATATGTTAAAAATTTCTAGCAATGCTATAAGTAATATCTTAAGATAATTACATCCTAAACAGCTTTGAATACATTACCTTGGTATCCCATAGTTAGTAGAGCTAGACCATTGTTTCCCAACCTGTGGTTCGCTAATCCACAGAGGATTCGCAAAATATTTCAAGGGGTTCGCCAAAACTTTTCCGTAATGGCGGGTTTCGAGGTTACGCCTATTATTGTTTGCTTCATTTCTGCGGTACTGCTATAATAATAATAATAATAATAATAATAATAATAATAATAATAATAATAATAATAATAATAATAATAATAATAATAATAATAATAATAATAATAATAATAATAATAATAATAATAATAATAATAATAATAATAATAATAATAATAATAATAATAATAATAATAATAATAATAATAATAATAATAATAACACTAATAATAATAATAATAAACAACTGGATTCGCAATCCCTTCTAAGAGTCAACAACTTTAGAATTAACATTAAGCGTAAATGAGAAAGAGCAATTTCTCAAAATTTCCACTGATTTTTAGTTACAGAAAAGTTATAAATCTTTGTCATTAATTGGTTTTTTAGTTAAGTTTAAAGGAGTTCCCGGTGTTAGCGAATAAAACCATAACGGCTTTATTACCCTTTGCATCTATATATTTGTGCAAAAAGTGGTTTTCTTCATGTGCCTATTTAAAAAATAAATACAGAAACAGATTTTGTGCTGAAAGTCATTTAAGACTTTATTTAACTTCTGTGGTTCTTGACTTCTAAGCTCTGTGCTATGGAAAGCAGGCGCAACCTTCTCATTGAATTCTAAGAAAGAGGTGAGTAATTACAATACAAATTGTATTTATTATTGCAACTAAGTTGTGTAACGTTTAAGCTGTAACAAGAGTAACATTATGTTTTACCGTTAAGTTGTAAGTTAATTTATGGTTATTAAACCTTTTGCTTGAAATTAAATTTCATGCATGTCTACTGTACGTATGATTAACTCAGATCGTTGTGGAAGGGGTTTGCGAGTCGAAAAAGGTTGGGAATCGCTGAGCTAGACTATCTAAACTGAAATATTTAGAGAAGAATAACATTATTGACAATGGGAAAATAAAGTCCTCTAAATGTGGATAACTAACAAACTCACTGGCACTTTCGAACCCGTAGGTTCATGGCTGCGCGTACATAAACTCTCCATACATCTCCATCCTGAGCTAATGTTTCCAAATCATCGTCTGTATAATCTACTCCCTCCAAGGGTGATCTATCTCGTTTCAGCGTTAATATTTCTAGTGCTCCGCTATTACAGCCCATATTCCTAGAAACATAGGCTGTGTTTGAGCATTTGCCATTGATTCTCTGAAGTAGATCCCTCCCGAAAAAAAAGAACGAATGGGAAATGATTTTTCTTCTTCTTCCTTTCCAGGATTAGGTCAATGCGACCCGTTCCGGTCTCAAGTCCATCGTTTCCTTAGCCGTCCCAAATATCTTTTTCCATGTGGTTTCTAGATGTTGATCGTTTTGGGTAATCTTGTATTGTCCATTTTGTCTAAATGTTCTTTCCATCGGTATTTGTGCTCTTCTAATTTGTCGAGTATTGAAAATATCTCCAGTTCATTTCTTATTGATTCATTATGCAATCTATCCATGCGTGTACATCGTTTTACGGATTTTAAAAAATTAATTTCAGTGGCTTGAATGTGTGAGATATCTTTTTTTGTAAGTACCCAAGATTCAGATCCATATAAAAGAACAGGAACAGCCATAATTTTATAAAACCTGAGCTGAGTTCCTCTTCTTCCTCTTCGAGTCTTTAGGAGGGTTCTTCTTATGGTGCCACACATCATTTGATATCGGTTTTAATTTATTATGTATATCCCAAACATAACTAAATGTTATATCTGAACCAAGATAGCTAAAGTGTGCTATCTGTTCAATTATTTAATTATTTATTACTATTTTTGCTCTGACTGGTACTTTGCCCTGAAAAATCCATAATTTTAGTTTTTGAGGTTGAAACTTCATCATCATCATCATCATCATCATCATCATCATCATCATCATGAACAAATTCGTTTTAGGCCATGTGGCGTGTACGGTAAACCTAGCGAAGATGGTCTTGATCTTTCCACCGATGTTTTGGTCTTCCTTGGTCCCTAGTCCAGTTGGGGTATATTGGAATGCCAATTTTGGAAGTCTATTTCTTGCCATTCTTCTCAGATGATTTTTCCATTCTTGTTGGTATCTTTGTATATCTTCATTTAAACTTGTTACTCCAAGTTTTCCTCTGATAGTAGTGTTCCTTTGATGATCCAGTCTATTAACTCCTAACAATGATCGTAAGAAGCGCATTTGGCTTACTTGAAGTTTATGAGAGTTTCTTTTATTTAAAATCCAAATTTCACTTCCATATTTTAGAGCAGCTTTTGATGTGATGTTATGTAATCTTAGTTTTGTCTCTGTTGAGGTTGAATCTTTAAGATTATAATAGAGTCCTCATTGATTCAACGTGTAAATGGCTCTTTGTAAATCATCCTCTGACTTTTGTATAATTACCAGATCGTCTGCATACATTAAAATATTCATATAAATTTCCTTATTCATTTGTATTCCTATTGGACTTGATTTTTTCCAGTCTCGTTATAACCTCGTCAAAATATATATTAAACAATGTAATGTGATAATGTCCACCCTTGTCGAACTCCATGATGTATTAAAATTTCATCTCTGGAATAATTATCTAAATTAAGGATATTTTTCTTGTCATTATAAAGACTCTTGCCTTCATTATTTCCCACAATTTTCTTCTTATCACCTTATCAAAGGCTTTTTTCAAGATCAACCAAGTTAGATATGTGGGTAAATTGAATTCTCGTCTCTTTTCTATTATCTGTCTCATAGTGAATATGTTGCAAGACCAGGACCTTTCTTGTCTAAAACCATTCTGTTCTTCTAAAAGCAATGCATCTGCTATTGGTTTTAATCTATTAAGTAATATCCCTGCATATATTTTATATAGAATTCAAAGTACTGATTCCTCTATAATTACTTGTTTTATTTCTATCTCATTTTTTAAATATTGATATAACATTTGCACTGAGCCATGTTTTGGAAATTTCTTTGTTTATCCAACACATATTAAAGATGTGTAATAATCTTAATTCTAATAACAAACCTCCGTATTTCAAAAGTTCTGCATTTATGTCATCAGGCCCAGGTGATATTCTGCATTTAAATTTTCGTATTGATGTTTCTAATTCATCCAAAGTGATTAAATCGCATCCTTCAAATGTATTATTTACTGGAATGTGAGATTGTTTATTCTTATTAAACCACAACTGTTTATAATGTTCAATCCATGCTTTTGGCAGTATCTTTATCTGATTTATTTATATTTCTCAGTATTTTAAATGCAAAATCTTGCCTGCCATATACATCATATTCAACATCTCCTATAAATTTCTTCCAACTCTCTCGATGTGCTCTCTGCACCAGCGATTTAGCATAATTCATTGCCTGTATATATTTTTGTCTTGATTCATCATTTTTTGTAAGAAAATGCAATATGTTTTCTGTTTTTCACGAATAGCGTTTTCGATATCCGAGTTATCCTTTCCAAATCTTTTGTTTGCCAATCGCTTCTTGAGCTGCTTTAATAATACAACTTTGTACGTTTTTCCCATTATTTTGTCACATCATTTACAATTAGAACTTCAGATTTGAGAAGTTATCCTCCTACCACAATATTGACACTAGGTCACAAGATAGCAGTCTGCTAACAATTCCTCTTCATAGCACTTCCTCCTATTCTACTTCCTTCACAGTAGCCTCCGCCCGCTCCTGGAATCTCCTTCCTCAAGATATCAGGGGTTGCCGCACACTTGGCACCTTTAAGTCACGCTTATACAGTTACCTGTTGTCTAATAATTAATTTTTCCTCTATTTATTTAATTTTATACTATGTCATAATCTTTTCCTCGTTTTTTTATATATCTTGTACATATTATATATTTAATTCGTTAAATTTAGAGTAAATCAAAATACATTATAAATATTAATTGTATTGTATTCATAACTTGTAATCGTTTATATATATATATATATATGTATATATATATATTGTAATTTAGATTTAAGACTTTTCTTTTGTATTTTTTTTTTTAAACCTGGTTGAGTGGTAGACAAGGCCTTAAGGCCTTAACTCTGCCAGGTAAAATAAAGCTATTATTATTATTATTATTATTATTATTATTATTTTATTATTATTATTATTATTAAATTATGGTTAAGTCTCCGTTGATATAAATCTCTAATCGATTGACTTTTTATCAATCTTATCTTAAATCTTGTATTGTCCATTTTTCTTGATAGGTTAGTTTTTTGCTTTTTATATTTTTCCATCTAGCAATCAAGACTATTTTTGCCATCAGAAGCGAATTTTACTCCAGTGGACATGGATACTTAAATTAATTAGTTTCTAAGCTTTTTGGCGCTGGAAGTTCGAACTACTAACTTGGAAGGAGACCTGGAATGGCAGGAGTTTAAAATTGAGATACGCCGATAAATTTTTGTTCTTTGTGTTTTAGTGGTGTACTTTTTTTTTACAGAACTTTAGCACGGCTCCTGTCAATTTACCCGGACAGAAATAAATATATAGAAATATAAATATCATTGGATGCACTAAATGGATGCTGGAACGTACGTGTTCAGCTTTAATATTTTTATATGCAAATGAAGAACTAATAGCGAATTCGTAACCATTATTTTGCATTTCATGTATATTCATATAGTAATTTCAATCCAGTGAATAAAATAGTTATTTTTTGCCACATGCTGTATCCATTTCTACATTTTATACATATTTACAAAAAGAAACCCTCTTTATCACCGACTACATTGTTTGGTCTCTCAGCACATTAGAAAAAATCATAATTTAACTTCCCAATCACGGTAGTTAATTAATAATACAAATTATTATAATATTAAGTTTATATTTTAACGCTATTTTTGCTGTATTTTTTTCGGAAAGGGAGTAAATTCCTCGGGTCTTTGTCCTAGATTTACTGCATGTAAAATATCTCCACATCTTTCACGCCCGACTTTTAATCGCATTATATCAACAAAACATTTATTAATTAAAAAAATAAGATAATTTAGAATCCGTCGAACCCTGAGTTCGATTCAAGATAACATCTTTTTATTTAAGTATAGAGTACGGAACGGGTTACACTCAACTTCTTGGCTCCTGAATAGGTACTTGGTATAATAAGTAGCAAAATTCGGTTACAAAAACTGCAGGGAGTGCATCATAAAAAACTAAATGCCTTCCTTTACTATAGTCTGCTAGCTAGTAAAAGTAACCCACTTCAGTCGGCCCTGGCTTTTCGAAGATGTCGTGTCAGATATTTATTTACAAGTTCTTAGTAAGATTATTCTTATTATATTTATTTCAACTTCAAAATACGGAAAGAATCAAATTAAATACGAAGAAATGTTGAATCAAAAGTGTGTATTAGGAAACTCACTAATGTCTTGAGACGTTAAACAGTGTGATTCAATAATATACTATGTACCTTTTCAAGAATACCATGGATCAAGAATCTGACTACGTGCTGGATGGACCGAAGTTCAAAACCGCCAAGAAGGTCAGATGAGCCCAGAGACTAACTTATTAACCATAGTTCACAAATTTTACAATTTAATATAATTATAAAATAATTAATAAACATTTTCGGTCAAGTTATTAAAAAGCAATATTTATGCTGACTATTTAACTCATGCCCCAAATGGGAGTCAATGACCAATCACGTTTCAATGATTTCTGTTTTACAACCAATCAGAGTCGTGTTTCACCAAATATTTATCAGTGTTATAATTACCATATTAAAGAAAGCTCCTCCTTACAATATTGCGTTCCTTTGGCAATAAATAGTATGATCTGGTTGCAGTGATAAACAAAAGAAGCGGTAGAAGCGTACCTATCGTTTCTCATTTGTTTTCAAACATCGCCGTTTACATTAAATATATAAATATTTTAAAATAACGATCGTTAAATAATGATTTGTGAGTAAACAGCTTAATTTTATTCGTTAAATAGTCCTAACAAATGCCACTCTTGATTTCCAAATTCTCTAGATAAATTCAGTCCTCACTTCGTGAGTCGTGAATTTATCGATAATTTGGAAATCACTCGTGGCATTACTTATGATAAATAATACTAGATGAATATTGGATCATTTACGGGGAATAATTCGGATGGAGCGTAAGATTAGCCATCATACATGTATGATGTATCCTTCTCATTTTATTGTATATAAATTGTGAATTCTTGCTCCACAACTCAGTATGCGTCTTCCTGTATTCTTATCAAGGTACTCCCATTTAAATCTGTGTGACTTACACTGGTTCGGGTCTCCATGCGAGGAAAACAAATTACCATGGAATTTCGACCAGTATGGGACTGGTGCCCACTTAGCATCGTGAGGCATTTGGATAGCTTCAATAAGTAGCGACTCCAGGTTGAGAAAACCTACTATAACGGCTGGGGAGCGACATGCTCACCACATGTTACCCCTACACTGGCTGTGATTAACACATGTGGATGTGAGGTCAGCAGCCGGCTGGTAGACCAAGGGCATTCTATGCCTGTCGCACCATGGAGTCAGAAAAAAATGTTACAATTAATTGGCTGAATATGGCCATCTGATCGTGCGTCTTCACAGATTTTTAATCCTTAGCAATTCTGGAAAACACGTTAGTGCTCTATTATTGCTTAAATGTCAAATTAAGTTGAAAATAGCCTACAATATATTGAAGTAAGCGCGGTTTTCATTGATTGAGATTTCTTAATCGTCAACTTGCAGGTCTACAGTGGGAGATTTAAATGATACTGGAGCAATTATGGGAAGAGTAGTTTTTAAAACATGTAGAAGGTTTACGTTTGCAGTATCTGTTCAGAAAAGACACCAAATTTAAGGAAAGCTTTAGCAAATAAAGTAAAAAAAAAATGATCGGCAGTTTTTGTATAAATGTTTTTGAAAGCTGCTATAACCATTCGGCAAGAGTAGCAACGCAGATTTAACCGAGCTGAAAAATGTATTGTTACTCTATAAAAAGAAATGTGCAAAACATATTGAAATCCTAAAATAGAAAGTTCTGAGAACATTTACTATTTTCTTTCTTTCTGAAATCGACATAATGCTTGTAATCTTTGAGAAAATTAACCAACCATAACTAACTCAATGGCACTATCGGAGCCAGTGGTTCGTGACCTCGCCCACTAAGTTCTCCATATTTCCCTATTGTGAAATAATATTTTCCCTCATTCCTGTATATTTCTCCCTGAAAACATGGTTAATATTAATATCCCATCTCATTCTTAGTCTACCTACTGTAGGGTTTCCTCTAAATTTTCTACAAGAAATTTCTATGTCCCTTCGACGATTCTTTAACGTCGTACTTTATTTCATGTTTAACATAACTTGTAATTATCATTTATGCCTACTAAGGATTATCAACAGTAATCTAACAAGAGGTTGTGTTTTTCTGAAACAAAGTCGCTCGTGATTTTGTCTAATGAAAAACTCTACCTCGCGTTGGATTTGGAGTGGCCATTTAGCGAATAATACAACATCAGAAGCTAAAAATAATTATAACGTTTAATATTTACCAAATGTAAGGTTATGCATTTCGATCTTAATTCCGGACGATTACTAAGCCGGCTGTATAGTTATAAATAGGATATCTTTACTGTTAAATGTATTTGGGCTTGAAAAAATCAATAAGATATGATTGTGTTAGAAATAAATATTAACAATAATGCAGATTCATTACACAACATTTAGTACTTTTTAGAACAACAGAACTAACCTTTTTATATTTTTGGTAGTTTTTGAAGATTTTTTTTGGCATTTCTTGCTGTACCATATCGATCGTACATTGTCAAATCGATATTCTTGTCAAATAAGTTAATTTGCGGAGATATCTCTCATTACGAACAGGAAAAGGCAAACTTATCGACAGGAAGAGGCAAGATTATCAACAGGAAGGGGCAAAATTATCGGTCTATTTAGTTGTAACTTACTAGCATTTATAACAGTGCTCAATCAATTCTTTTGAACTACGTGCTTACAAGGAGAGAGTAAATTTTGTTCAATCCTGCTAAATCACTTAATGTTGCCAGCTTCATTTTCTAGCTCTTTTCACCAATCACGCTTGATTGCCTTGTTTAGCGTAGGCCTCTGCGTTACTGTTGGATGTATGTTACACCATTTTAAATGTGGCGCGAGTAAATACATTAATTATTGTTTTCTGATTGGTTGTTAAATTTCACTAACATATTACTGGGATCTTTACAGTTTTGTGGCCCCAGTCCTAGCTTACTATGGCAAATTTATTTAACATGGAAGGTTATTTCATTCGGGGATACACATAACTAAATAGGCCCTAGCAAATAGGTAATTTGATTGAGTATATGACCCAGTTTTTATTGATTTATTCAACATTTGAATCATAGATTGTTTAAAATGTTTTTTTTCCTTTTAGCGAATTCCGAAGGATTAAAGCTGTTGAGGCCGTTCTCGTGAAGTCACGTTTGTGAAATGTTTATAGACCTTCACCCATCCTATTAGCAGGCACACAAATGCACTGTGTGTGTGTGTGTAAACATTGTAGCTGCCGCAATTTTTATAGATCTACAGCCATCCCACTAGCAGGCACACGAATGCACCGTGTGTGTGTAATCATTGTAGCTGCCGCAATTTCTATAGATCTACAGCCATCCTATTAGCAGACACACAAATGCACCGTGTTTGTGTGTGTGTGTGTGTGTAAACATTGTAGCTGCCGCAATTGTTATAGATCTTCACCCATCCTATTAGCAGGCACACAAATGCACCGTGTGTGTTTGTGTGTGTGTGTGTGTGTAAACATTGTAGCTGCCGCAATTGTTATAGATCTTCACCCATCCAATTAGCAGGCACACGAATGCACCGTGTGTGCGTGTGTGCGAAAACATTGTAGCTGCCGCAATTTTTATAGATCTTCACCCATCCTATTAGCAGGCACACCAATACACCGTGTGTCTGTGTGTGTGTAAAAATTGTAGCTGCCGCAATTGTTATAGATCTTCACCCATCCTGTTAGCAGGCACATAAATGCACCGTGTGTGTGTGTGTAAAAATTGTAGCTGCCGCAATTTTTATAGATCTTCACCCATCCTATTAGCAGGCACACAAATACACCGTGTGTGTGTGTGTGTGTGTAAATATTGTAGCTGCCGCAGTTTTTATAGATCTTCACCCATCCTATTAGCAGGCACACAAAAGCACCGTGTGTGTGTATGTGTAAACATTGTAGCTGTCGCAATTTTTATAGATCTTCACCCATAATATTAGCAGGCACACAAATGCACCGTGTGTGTGTGTGTGTGTAAACATTGTAGCTGCCGCAATTTTTATAGATCTTCACCCATCCTATTAGCAGGCACATAAATGCATCGTGTGTGTGTGTGTGTGTGTGTAAACATTTTAGCTGCCGCAATTTTTATAGATCTTCACCCATCCTATTAGCAGGCACACAAATGCAGCGTGTGTGTGTGTGTGTGTGTAAACATTGTAGCTGCCGCAATTTTTATAGATCTTCACCCATCCTATTAGCAGACACACAAATGCACCGTGTGTGTGTGTGTGTGTGTGTGTAAACATTGTAGCTGCCGCAATTGTTATAGATCTTCACCCATCCTATTAGCAGGCACACGAACGCACCGCGTGTGTGTGTGTGTGTGTGAAAACATTGTAGCTGCCGCAATTTTTATAGATCTTCACCCATCCTATTGGCAGGCACACAAATACACCGTGTGTGTGTGCGTGTGTGTGTAAACATTGTAGCTGCCGCAATTGTTATAGATCTTCACCCATCCTGTTAGCAGGCACATAAATGCACCGTGTGTGTGTGTGTAAATATTGTTGCTGCCGCAGTTTTTATAGATCTTCACCCATCCTATTAGCAGGCACACAAATGAACCGTGCGTGTGTGTGTGTAAACATTGTAGCTGCCGCAATTTTTATAGATCTTCACCCATCCTATTAGCAGGCACATAAATGCACCGTGTTTGTGTGTGTGTGTGTGTGTGTGTGTAAACATTGTAGCTGCAGCAATTTTTATAGATCTTCACCCATCCTATTAGCAGGCACACAAATGCACCGTGTGTGTGTGTGTGTGTGTGTGTAAACTTTGTAGCTGCCGCAATTGTTATAGATCTTCACCCATTCTATTAGCAGGCAAACGAATGCACCTGTGTGTGTGTGTGTGTGTAAACATTGGAGCTGCCGCAATTTTTATAGATCTTCACCCATACTATTAGAAGACACATAAATACACCGTGTGTGTGTGTGTGTAAACATTGTAGCTGCCGCAATTTTTATAGATCGTCACCCATCCTATTAGCAGGCACACAAATGCACCGTGTGTGTGTGTGTTTGTGTGTGTCTGTGTAAACTTTGTAGCTGCCGCAAATTTTATAGATCTTCACCCATCCTATTAGCAGGCACACAAATGCACCGTGTGTGTGTGTGTAAACATTGTAGCTGTCGCAATTTTTATAGATATTCACCCATCCTATTAGCAGGCACACAAATGCACCGTGTGTGTGTGTGTGTGTGTAAACATTGTAGCTGCCGCAATTTTTATAGATCTTCACCCATCCTATTAGCAGGCACACAAATGCACCGTGTGTGTATGTGTGTGTGTGAGTAAACATTATAGCTGTCGCAATTTTTATAGATCTTCACCCATCCTATAAGCAGGCACCCAAATGCACCGTGTGTGTGTGTGTGTGTGTGTGTGTGTGTGTGTGTGTGTGGGTGTGTGTAAACAATGTAGCTGTCGCAATTTTTATAGATCTTCACCCATCCTATTAGCAGACGCAAAAATGCACCGTGTGTGTGGGTGTGTGTGTGTAAGCATTGTAGCTGCCGCAATTTTTATAGATCTCCACCCATCCTATTAGCTGACACACAAATGCACCGTGTGTGTGGGTGTGTGTGTGTAAACATTGTAGCTGTCGCAATTTTGATAGATCTTCAACCATCCTATCAGCGGGCACACAAATGCAGCGTGTGTGTGTGGGTGTGTGTAAACATTGTAGCTGCCGCAATTTTTATAGATCTTCACCCATCCTATTAGCAGACGCAAAAAAAAAAACCGAGTGTGTGTGTGTGTGTGTGTGTGTGTGTGTAAACATTGTAGCTGTCTCAATTTTTATAGATATTCACCCGTCCTATTAGCAGGCACACAAATGCAGCGTGTCTGTGTGTGTGTGTGTGTGTGTAAACATTGTAGCTGACGCAATTTTTATAGATCTTCACCCATCCTATTAGCAGGCACACAAATGCACCTTGTGTGTGTGTGTGTAAACATTTTAGCTGCCGCAATTTTTATAGATCTTCACCCATACTATTAGCACGCACACAAATGCACTGTGTGTGTGGGTGTGTGTGTGTAAACATTTTAGCTGCCGCAATTTTTATAGATCTTCACCCATCCTATTAGCAGGCACACAAATGCACCGTGTGTGTGTGTGTGTGTGTGTGTGTGTCTAAACATTGTAGTTGCCGCAATTTTTATAGATCTTCACCCATCCTATTAGCAGGCACACAAATGCACCGGGCGTGTGTGTGTGTGTGTGTAAACATTGGAGCTGCCGCAATTTTTACAGATCTTCACCCATCCTATTAGCAGGCACAAAAATACACCGTGTGTGTGTAAACATTGTAGCTGCCGCAATGTTTTTAGATCTTCACCCATCCTATTAGTAGGCACACAAATGCACCGTGTGTGTGTATGTGAGTGTTTAAACATTGTAGTTGCCGCAATTGTTATAGATCTTCACCCATCCTATTAGCAGGCACACAAATGCACCGTGTGGTTGTTTGTGTGTGTGTGTATGTGTGTGTGTGTGGGTGTGTGTAAACATTGTAGCTGTCGCAATTTTTATAGATCTTCTCCCATCCTATTAGCAGGCACACAAATAGCAGGCGTGCATGTGTGTGCGTGGATTGGTGTGTAAACATTGTAGCCTGCCGCCCTATTTTATATAGATCTTACACCCAGCCTATTGAGAAGACACACAAAGGCACCGATGAGTCTGTGGGGGTTGTGTGTGTGTACTGTGGGCTTGATGCAAACATGATAGCTGTCGCAATTTTTATAGATCTTCACCCATCCTATTAGCAGGCACACAAATGCAGCAAGTGTGTGTGTGTCTATGTGTAAACATTGTAGCTGCCGCAATTTTTATAGATCTTCACCCAGCCTATTAGCAGACACACAAATGCACCTTGTGTGTGGGTGTGTGTGTAAACATTGTAGCTTCGCAATTTTTATAGATCTTCACGCATCCTATTAGCAGGCACATAAATGCACTGTGTGTGTGTGTAAACATTGTAGCTGCCGCAAATTTTATAGAACTTCACCCATCCTATTAGCAGGCACTCAAATGCACCGTGTGTGTGTAAACATTGTAGCTGCCGCAATTTCTATAGATCTACAGCCATCATATTAGCAGGCACACAAATGCACCGTGTGTGTGTGTGTGTAAACATTGTAGCTGCCGCAATTGTTATAGATCTTCACCCATCCTATTAGCAGGCACACAAATGCACCGTGTGTGTGTGTGTGTAAACATTGTAGCTGCCGCAATTGTTATAGATCTTCACCCATCCTGTTAGCAGGCACATAAATGCACCGTGTGTGGTGTGTGTGTGTGTGTGTGTGTGTGTGTGTGTGTGTGTAAAAATTGTAGCTGCCGCAATTTTTATAGATCTTCACCCATCCTATTAGCAGGCACACAAATACACCGTGTGTGTGTGTGTGTAAATATTGTAGCTGCCGCAGTTTTTATAGATCTTCACCCATCCTATTAGCAGGCACTCAAATGCACCGTGTGTGCGTATGTGTAAACATTGTAGCTGTCGCAATTTTTATAGATCTTCACCCATCATATTAGCAGGCACACAAATGCACCGTGTGTGTGTGTGTGTAAACATTGTAGCTGCCGCAATTTTTATAGATCTTCACCCATCCTATTAGCAGGCACATAAATGCAGCGTGTGTGTGTGTGTAAACATTTTAGCTGCCGCAATTTTTATAGATCTTCACCCATCCTATTAGCAGACACAAATACACCGTGTGTGTGTGTGTGTGTGTGTGTGTAAACATTGTAGCTGCCGCAATTTTTATAGATCTTCACCCATCCTATTAGCAGACACACAAATGCACCGTGTGTGTGGGTGTGTGTGTGTGTAAGTAAACATTGTAGCTGCCGCAATTGTTATAGATCTTCACCCATCCTATTAGCAGGCACACGAACGCACCGTGTGTGTGTGTGTGTGTGAAAACTTTGTAGCTGCCGCAATTTTTATAGATCTTCACCCATCCTATTGGCAGGCACACAAATGCACCGTGTGTGTGTGTGTGTGTGTGTGTGTGTGTAAACGTTGTAGCTGCCGCAATTTTTACAGATCTTCACCCATCCTAATAGCAGGCACACAAATGAACCGTGTGTGTGTGTGTGTTAGTGTGTAAACATTGTAGCTGCCGCAATTTTTATAGATCTTCACCCATCCTATTAGCTGGTTTTTCATATAGAGTATGTACCTCATGGTTACATAGTTTTCTCCATTTGTCTGTCAATTCGTCTCTCTTTGGTCTCCAAAAATGTTCGTATGCTCTTTACACTCAAATATACCTTACTCATAATTTTCTCTCTTAAAGTAAGAAACCATATTAGGTATCCATGTATTATAACTAAATAATCATTTTTATTTATTTTATGCTTTTTTTTGGGAGAAGTTTGGAATGCTTATGCATAATAATATACGTTTTCACAGTGGAGCATATGTTTAATTTCTACCTTGTATCTCATTTCTGTTTGCAATCATTGTTCCTAGGTATTTGAATTCCGCCACTTTTGCATATAGTAATGTCATTTTATAACGTAGGTATATTTTCTATGCTTAAATTTAATCGATGAAATGTCATAATGTATCTAGTTAATTGGTATATGGGTGAATACTATAGATGTCGAGATAATTATATGATTTATCTATCTAGGTTTCTTAGAAGCATAAAGAGAGCAGTGAAGAAAAGGTCTGTTTGGTGGAATACTCCCAAGTTCTGAAGAGAAAATTTATTACGTTGACTACACTTTTAAAATTGTGAAAAATGAGTGTCATTCATTCCACTGTTGAAACGTCTCGAGAAAATGCGAACACTTTGAGAGTTATAAATCAGTAGTTATTCCGACAGCGGACACTTCGCAAATGACATTAGTACGCTCTACGCCTACAAATCAATTGTTATCGCCACCATACATTCAAGCCTATGTGATGGGCTCTTAATTACCTACTTTAATCTATACAACAATTGTACTGACGCCATAAAGTCTAAATAAAACATCTCCATAAAATTGGAAAAACTTAGTTTCAGAGAGCACATTTTATATTTCAATTTCATTTTGAGACGTTTGGAAATCATAAGTATAGGGAAGTTCGGGTAATGTGGACCCTTCTGTTTGAGTGGACACAATATCTTCTTAAATTGGTGCTGCCCTCGAACAGAAAACATGTTAACTTCTTCCCCTCATCAACTTTGACGGGTTCAAGACCAGTTTCTTTTATTATTTGTATGAAGAAGGGTTTATTTGTGATATTTATGAAAATTACCACTTTAAAAGTTTTTCAAGCTAAGAATCAATTCTTAATTTCTGCTATTCAATATTACAAATATTGAAAATACTCTTAATAATATATTCTATTATGTAGATGTTGTTTTAATATACTGACGGCTTTGGTTTGATATTATGTGACATGATGGCTGCATAAAATAATTAAACGTTACAAATGAATTCGGTTAATGTGTACCCTCAAACTCCGCCATGGCCGGTCCCAAGCCCGGATGAGAAAGGAGGAGGGGGAGGAGTAACAACCTCGTTAAAAAAACCAGGGTTCAGTTGGCTCCGGCTGATAGTACTCTGTAAGGGTCCCTAGCCAGGGTTACGGTGAAGACCTCAACGGCAGAGTCGGCGCAGAAGGAGTCCTTCATCTCGTAAGAGGCAACCCTATCTCTAAGGGAAATAGAGAAACGCTGCCTTGCGGTGAAGAGGGATCTTCAAAGGCTATGGGAGGAAAACCCAGACAAAAATTTTCCTGGTCCTCCAGGTTGGGGGTTTATGCTGTGGGCCAGTTCCCCGCACATTAGAAAAAAAAAACAAAATGCTAAAAGACCAAATCAATCAAAGCCGGACAGAAAAAAGTAGGTTTGGCACGGGAAGACGGCAGCAGCTGTAAAAACCCGAAGATAGATAGATAGTGTACCCTCCACGAGGACTTGGGTCGACTTTACACGAATACGTGTATTTTATCAATGAGGATGCTATCTGTAAAAACCATTCACTTAATTAATTTTATTTAATATCCTTGTAATGTTACTAAACCCAAAGACCGTCGCTTTCTGCAGTTGAATGGCGTGTGAATGCTATATTCAACAATAATTTTTCAAAACATTAAATAAATATCAACGCTTTTTAATTATGATCAGTCATAAATATTTTCAGATTAATCTGTGCCTGTCTGTATAAATTAATAGAGTAAATAAACTTAAAAATAGACTAAAAGCTAAGGTTGGACTCTGGGATCCACTTTATCCGAATATGGAGGTTAAAGTGGACTTTTCTTATAATGTAAAAAAGTTTATAAATTATGAAGATGTTTCCATATTTGAATAAAATAACAATGCTATTTCATAGTTACAACACTAATGATGATAAAATCACTGTAATTAAATAAAATTCAAATCCCTTTATTAAAAGAGGGAAAAAAAAAATCCAAAACAAGGGTCCAAATTACCCGAAGTTCCTCTAATATCTCATCTATGATCATTAGGTGGTGTATAAACGGTATTGTACACATGTCTTGAGTAAATGGAAATTATATTAGCCAACATTCGAACAATTGTGAAATGAAACGTGGTAATGAAAATACAACACTATTTTTGCAATTCAGAAAAATCACCAAAAGTAGTCAGTTTGGCCGGCGACCGGATTAAAAGACTCAGATCTCCTGATTATGAATCTCAAATGCTATCATCTGAGTCAACTCGCGCATTAATTTGAAATTGATACACTATTATTAATTTTATAATAACTACTTAATGCGTGGGGCACGCCGTAGCGTAGTGGTTAAGGCACTGAGCTACAAGCCGGAGGGTCGAGGGTTCAAGTCCCGTTGGGGTCAGGATTTTTAAACTGACCCAAACCCTCTGGCGGCACTATGGCCCTGGGGTCGACTCAGCCTCTAACGGAAATGAGTACCAGACGCTTGTTCTGGGGGTAAAGGCGGCCGTCACGCAGGGCTGACAACCCGGCTGACATAAAGTGCCGATTGTCTAGAAAAAGTGGGAGCCTTAACCTCCTACTACCCCAAGGGCCTCCGGGCCTGTTGTGGGATCACTTTACTTACTACTTAATGCGTATGGAGAAGGTCCACAAAACTACACGCTTTTTAACGAATCTACAATTTACAGTGATTGTTGAACTTTGCATAATGACTCGACTTCATGTGCTATTCTATCTCTCTCACATAAATTGCCAAAATCAGCTTTTTCAACGTAGCTTGGCGAAAATCACAGAGAATTTTGTAAACGATGTAAAAACAGGTATGCATAGGCATCTCTTGAATTAAATTTATGCGTGAATTTGAAGTATAACATGATATCTTCAATGAATACATTTTCTGCTGATCTAGCAAGTTATTCAAACTTGTGAGGAAAGGAATACCGAAAAAATAAAAAAATTAAAGAATCATCATTGTTCATTATATGTTTATTATATAATTTAGGATTGTTTAAACGAGGTAAACAGAAGTCAGTCGATTGTAAAAAAGTCTGATATACATCGACAGACATAAGGAGATATACTCCAAGGCGTAACAGTTTTAGAAGGTCCTTGGCACATCAAGCGGTTGCTGACTCAAATCCACGTAATAACAGAGGTGGATGTTCATGTATAAGGGTGACATATGGTCAGCATGTCGAGTTCCCCAACCATTATAACTGGTTTCTGCTACACTTTGTAGCTACCCAATTCCTCACGAAGCTTGGTGGACACCAGTTCCTATACGGGACGAAGTTTCATGAGAAAATGTATTCCTCCATGGGGACTCAAACCAGCGAAGACAGTAACTCTGCACTAAGGCATGTTGTCTTAAAAGTTTAAACCTGTCGGCTATGGAGCGGGACATGTCATATCACATAGTATTGAATATTTTGATGCAGTAAGCGAAGACGGAATTTCTCTCCTTCCATCATGTTGCGATTTCGGATTGCGTTTAAACGCATATTTAAGTTGAACTACGTATACTTATTTACAGTAATATTAGTATATAATATTTTTGTTTGCCATAATTTAGATTTTTTAATTTTAATTATATATATTTTTTTATTTATTTATTTATATAGCGAGTTTCATTCGACTTGCGGCTACTAGCGTGGACACAGCGTGGGCAGCGCGAGTTGATAATCCAATGCTTGCAGTCACTTTTCCCGCTATCGACCGGAGGTCGAGTGAAACTCACTGTGTGTGTATATATATATATATATATATATCCCTCCATGGTATATTTACCTGGTAGTGGTGGAGTAGCTTGCGTGCTTAAATAATCCCCAGAGCTATGCCGGCGGTAGCATTGCCAGTCAGGTTGAAGCCGATAAGTTAGAAGAAAGAATATCTTGGTTGTGAAAGTGACGATTATTCACCGTAAAAATATAACTGTCAAGAAACGCGGACATGAGTTCGACTGAGGTAATTTTTTCGGAGGTAAAATAGACCCCCAATCACTTCTTCGGACGGGCACTACTTCAGGGAATCCATACTAAAGGCTCAAACACAGGGATATGTTCCTAGGAACATGGAATGTCAGGATATTATATAGTAGTGGAATAGTAGAAATATTAACGCAGGAATTAGTTAAATCACCCTTGGATAATTATAATTTTTAGCCATGTATAAGCAAATGGAAAGGATATGTAATAACTAATAACATATAGATCCTAGCCTCACTAATGATAAATCATGTTCCGAGTAGATATTCTCACCAGTTGATGGTTGCAATAGACAATTGTTACTCACTCGTTAAACTTTCGCTTGCACTAGTAGAGTTATACATGCGCAATCTAGCTACTTTATATTTGCCACGTGATTTATTTATTGTTTTTATTTATTTATACTTTTTTGCATAGGTATGGTTTAATTTATTTCAATTTTTCATAAATCCGATATTTAAAGGTTCACTCTATTTTGTAAATCTTGTTTACTGTTGCTTACATTCTACAGAATAATAATAATAATAATATGACGATGATAATAATAATAATATATAGGTAGAGCATCAACAAATTTTAAAATACGATTTAATGAACATTTCTCAGACTTTAATAAAAAAGAAGGAAAAATCAAGTTTTGGTCAACACATTTCAGAAACCGGCCATCAATTTAACAAAATAGATAAAACATTATCAATAATCCACAAAGAAAACAATAGACAAAAAATAATATTTTGGAAGAAATTTAAATCATTAAAGAAGCAGAAAATAAAAATATATGAAATGAAAATTCTCCCAACAACCAAAGCTACCTTATAAAATATATAATTCATTTCAGTATCAAAAAGGTTCCTGAAGATGAAGCAGGAGTTCGAAAAGCTTTCAATTATTGTTATAATCATAGTTATATTGTTAAAAATGAGAAAGACTGTGTTATATAAGTTATACAATTTTTTATTATTGAAATAATTTTAACATCAACGGAGTTAAAACATGAAAAATATTAAAAGTATAAATAATAATAATAATAACAATAAATCCGACTTCTCACGTCCACATTCGTGATCCCTGGGCAATGCAACTTTTGTTGTAGCAGAGAGAAGTGGATGCAGGCGAGTTCTCAACGCCTAAAAATTGAGATTTTTGGCTAAGGGAGCACACCCCTACAGAAAAGCGGGCAGGTTTGGAGGCCTTTAGGCTAATTACCACTGAACGTTCTCAGCGATGGACTGTTATCCACCCTGAGGACATTTCAATAAACTCGAAATTTCCAGAAGAATAGCCAACACTATGCAGAGTAGACCATTGGTGGGGCTGTCACCTCAAAGCTTTAGGTTTGGCTTCTGGATGTACTAACCCCATCTAGAGGGTTGCCACTTCCGCCAACCTATTAAAAATAGTTTGTCGATGTGGACTTTACTCTTGTTTCCCTGAGCATGAGTCAATAAAAATATCATCAATAACAATAATAATAACTATAACAAAAGTAATAATAAAAATAATAATGTGTGAGTAGGAATGGATGTAAATGTTTCTGTTATTGAACATCAAATTTTGTCAGATTTTGATTTTTTGTAAGGTATCTGTTCTTGTCTTTATTATTACTAGTGTGCTCCCATTGGTAGAAATTAGTCACCACACTTATTATCTCACTTTATATTATATTATACAGTGTTAGTTTCATATTCTATTTCACTTTATATGACGTACTGGACTTTTATTATCATATATATATATATATATATATATATATATATATATATATATGATATGAAAAGAAAAATGAATGCTTGAGTCGGGATTCGAACTCGAGTCTCTAAAGTCTGTACCTTTAGCGCTCTAACCAACTGAGCTACTCAAGAATTCCAATACAAGCATACAATTTTCTTATACATGTAGTATTCTCAATTCACACAAGAGGTAGCTGAAATTGTTCCAACTGCATCTCGCGGCTAACGTAACAGTTAAGCAAATTTTTAAAGAGAATATTTACTTTATAGCAGTAACGCTTTTATATATAGATATTATAAATATATTTTTGACATTTGGCAATGAAGGCAAATATGATATGAAAAGAAAAATGAATGCTTGAGTCGGGATTCGAACTCGAGTCTCTAAAGTCTGTACCCTTTAGCGCTCTAACCAACTGAGCTACTCAAGAATTCCAATACAAGCATACAATTTTCTTATACATGTAGTATTCTCAATTCACACAAGAGGTAGCTGAAATTGTTCCAACTGCCATCTCGCGGCTAACGTAACAGTTAAGCAATTTTTTAAAGAGAATATTTACTTTATAGCAGTAACGCTTTTATATATAGATATTATAAATATATTTTTGACATTTGGCAATGAAGGCAAATATGATATGAAAAGAAAAATGAATGCTTGAGTCGGGATTCGAACTCGAGTCTCTAAAGTCTGTACCTTTAGCGCTCTAACCAACTGAGCTACTCAAGAATTCCAATACAAGCATACAATTTTCTTATACATGTAGTATTCTCAATTCACAAAGAGGTAGCTGAAATTGTTCCAACTGCCATCTCGCGGCTAACGTAACAGTTAAGCAAATTTTTAAAGAGAATATTTACTTTATAGCAGTAACGCTTTTATATATAGATATTATAAATATATTTTTGACATTTGGCAATGAAGGCAAATATGATATGAAAAGAAAAATGAATGCTTGAGTCGGGATTCGAACTCGAGTCTCTAAAGTCTGTACCTTTAGCGCTCTAACCAACTGAGCTACTCAAGAATTCCAATACAAGCATACAATTTTCTTATACATGTAGTATTCTCAATTCACACAAGAGGTAGCTGAAATTGTTCCAACTGCCACTAAATCTCATCAATAGTTACAAAAAAAAAACATCGGTTGACAACCAGGGGAGGAAAAGGGGTACAACATATTTTCTTCACGTATTTATATATAGATTAGTAATGTTTCCTTGTTTAAGAGGATTGTTTTAATTTGACATAATATAATAGAGGTAGTCCACCGCTGTGGTCTCGAGGTAGCGTGCTGCGTGCTGACTTGTCACGCAGCAGGCCCGGTTTGATTCCCGGTCGGGACAGGCTCCTAGATGAGGTTTTTCGGGTTTTTTCCTCACCTTTAAGACAAATGTCAGGAAGCTTAGGGCCCAACGGTCCCCAAAAATCATCCGATGATCATCATCACCCTTATCATCATTATCATCTTTCACCGGTGTGGAAAGCAACGGGAAGCTACCACACCTATAACTCACCAGTAAAGCTGCAAAGCATATGATGAAAATGCTATGATTGCACTGAAAGACCTGCCTTCGGGCAGAATTACTATGGAGGGATATTAAAGGTTTTAACATGTATTTTAACATAAGGTATTACAATTTCTAAGTAAACATGTTATTTTTAATAAAAGTTAATTAAATATTCATTAATCTTTAGGAAATATATTTACTTTTATGTAGGCCTAAGTAATTTCAATTATTATGCTTAATAATTTTAGTCCATGGCTGTGGTCTTGGGGTAAGGTCATTGCCTTCGTATGTAGCAGGTTAAATCCCCGGTAGGGACATATTTTTTGGGTGAGTGTTTTTCGGAGCTTCGCCTAGCTGTAAGACCTTTAAGGCCCATATGGTCCCATCTGACCACCATAATTACCGTAACTTCATATTCGCCTTGTTCTGTATGAATGATGTAATAGGGATTAGTCTGCACCAAAGTATGGGCGCATTTGAATGAGAATGTGTATGGGGATTTAATTAAGATTTATAGAGTTATTTGATTCTCAGAGAATACAGACGACTTCGGGTTAGCAGGATTTTAAGAAGAATCCAGGATTTAGATATATCACAGTTGTGTGACAAGTTTAATATAGGGGCTTCACATAAACTTCATTGGCCTACACATTTATTAATTAGCTGCAAATACCGAATAAATTCCATATTTATTCCTGAATTAGAATTTATTTATTTAGTTTCCCGAATATTTAATTATAATCCGAAATATATTATTTTTATAAACTTAGAATTATTTTTTTAAAGTTTTGACTATTGCTCCCTAGCAATATTTTTCAAGTCCATTTTATTGCAAGTTCCTCATCCGACGAGCGTGTTTGACGACTAGTTTGCGAGTTAGCTTGCGAATGATTAGTTAGATTTCTCGCTTTCCAATAAGACCTGGTTTGATTTTTGGCACGATATTTCGGTGACTTTCCAGCTGCACACAGGATAATAAGTTACAAATTATTGATTAATCGCTCTTAGTTAGGGATGTGACCCTCCCTATGGATGAACTAGCCTTATTACAGGGTTTGCAAAGTAATTCTATCGGAATTGTACTTACAGGGTCATACATTTGTCAATTTAGGTCTATGTTGGAATTTTAAAGTTTAACATCTTGAATTTTTTTCTTTAATTAGGAAATATTTCACTAAATCATAAATCGTTCATTATAAATATAATAAGAGACATATTCTACCCAATTCATCTAACAAAATCTTTGTTTACAAACGGGTAGAAATAGTTATTGTATCCCTGACGTAAGAAACACTTCTCTTTACGCTTATAATCCCTTCAAGTTCCCTTTCTCATTACTTTTACGCACCAGACGTTTTGTTCCCATGTTTGTGGTGAAAACCTTTTATCAGTTTATTTTATTATATTCTATAATATTATTTTATTTTAATTGATCATGGTTCAATTAATATTACTAAACTCTTATCAATTAAATCTACCCAATTTTATCTTCATTTTTGAGTACAAACAAAGTATATGGGATATTTAATTATTAATTAATACGATCTTTGCTCTTCCCTTTGAATATTTAGATATATTGAATCTACAAAAGTCAGGACGCGCTATAATTCACACCTCAATGACTGAGCGAATATGTAGTAGCCTACTACTGGCCGATAGCGAGGAGATACTAAAGGCCAACGCGCACACACTATAGAGTAACACTAAGGAATTGGGACTGGAAGTAAATATCAATAAAACTAAATATAGTATGGTCACACATAGAAATACATTATATAATAGAAATGGATCGAAATATTCAACTTATCCACCAAATTGATATTATTTATATTTATTTTGATTCCTCTCCTTCTAATGACAAATGTGGGAAATTTTGAGGAAGTGGCTGAATTCAAATACCTAGGAACAATAATCACAAATAAGAATGAGATGCACAAAGAAATTAAACATAGGCCCAATTCTGGAAATGCGTGCTATTATGCATTACGGGGACTCTTGTCGTCCCAACTCCTTAAAAAAACGTTAAACTGAAAACATATAAAACAATTATTGTACCAGTCATATTATGCGGATGCGAAACATGGATCTTACTTTAAGGGAGGAAAAGAGATTAAGAGTGTTTGAGAAAAAAGTTTTTAGGAAAATGTTTAGACCAAAGAGAGATGAACAGACAAGAGGATGGAGAAAACTACATAACAGTGAACTATATGGTCTTTATAGGAAGCCAGATATAATAAGAACAGTTAATTCTCGTTGACTGCGATGGGCAAGACATGTGGCACGAATGGGGAATAAAAGACGTGCATGGAAGCTTCTTGTAGGAAAACCAAAGGGAAAACGCTCAGTTGGTAGACCAAGAATGAGGTGGGAGAATAACATTTATCATGATTTGAGGGAAGTACATTATACAGGGAATGATTGGAAAACATTAGCTCAGAATAGGGATGTATGGAGAGCTTATATCCGCGCGGCCATGAACCTACGGGTTCGATAATGCCAGTGAGTTAGTTAGTCTTTACAACTTATAATCCCTTCAAGTTTCCTTTCTCATTACTTTTACCTACTAGACGTTTCGTTCCCACGTTTGTGCTGAAACCCTTTCCCATACTCGTTTTATTTATTATACTCTATAATATTATTTTATATTAATTGATCATGGTTCAATTAATATTACTAAACTCTTATCCATTAAATCTACTCAATTTTATCTTAATTTTTAGTAGAAACAAATTATATGGGACATTTAATTATTATTAATAATATTGCGTTCTTTGCTCTTCCCTTTGAATATTTAGATATATTCTTCTTCTTCCGAATGCAGTATTGGGTGATGATGCCCATTCTGCGACTACAAAAACTGATCTTTCTATCGGTTGAAGAGTCTTCCGAGGTCTCTTTTGCCTTTAGGGTTGAGGTGGTAAATCATCTTTGGTAAACGGGAATTTGACATTCTCTGGACGTGTTGGAACCATTCAATCTGATAATTTTGTATATTGCGTTCTTTGCTCTTCCCTTTGAATATTTAGATATATTGAATCCACAAAAGTCAGGACTGGCTATAATTCACACCTCAGTGACTAAGTGGATGGTGTGACTTGTATCTTAAATGTTCATATTGTTTCTTAAGTGGCAATGACATTGAGTTGATCACTCATCCAAGGAGGCCCTCCATGTTCATGTGATCAAAACAGTATGTGTGTGATCCAAAGTTACAAATCCTCTCCCAACTGGTTATATTCTGTAAGGACCGGATGGCGTGGGGCATGTTAAAATAGGCCTACCTATAAAGGGAGAGGTTACATTAAGGTAAAGAGAGAAATGTTCAATAATATCTTAGGATTTCCATCTCTAATTAGAATGCGTGACATAGTTACGTTCGAAATAGACACAAAATTGAAACTTTGGTCCTACATCCTTGTCCGTCTTAATTCCGAAGGTCATAAACTACTGCTTACAATATGCACTTCTTAATTGATATTCCACTTGCACACAGTACCTACTTTCCAAGCCATTAATAACGGTTTACATATAAACAAGCTATGTTTTATAACCAAGGACAGAAAAACATTCAAAAGAAATCTTAAGTGTAAAAAATAGAGGAGTGTTTAGTTACGCCTGATGGGAGTCGTGACCTAAACACAAGAAATACAAGACTAATAGTTGTTTTTTTTTTGGTATGCATTAGACTAAATTCAATGGATATGGTAGACACCAATTATTAATACTGCACTTGGTGAAACCACATTTATGTAAGCTGTGTTAATGTAGTGTACAATGAATGTATAGAATGTAAGGTAAAGTATTATAGCCTCACTCGGATGGTTAACAGTTTATATAAAAGCGGGTGCCGCGCGGCAATACTTGACATGCGGTGTTGTCACGTTTCTCATAGCGCTATGGGCGTTTATTACACAAGGACAGAAGACGTTGATTATTTATTTATGTTATTATTTAATGTTGTGTTATTATTTGGTATTACTCCACCGCTGTGGTCTCGAGGTAGCGTGCTGCCTTGTCACGCAGAGGGCCCGGGTTCGATATCCTGTCGGGGCAGTTTTCTGGGTGAGGTTTTTATCGGGGTTTTTCCTCATCTGTAAGTCAAATGTCAGGAAAACTTTAAGGCCCAAACGGTCCCCGAAATCATGGCCATCATCATCATCATAATCATTATCATCATCACCATCATCCTTCACCGATGTGGAAAGCAACGGGAAGCTACCACATCTACAATTCCCTAGTAAAGCTGTAAGCATAGCGTTAAATGCTATGATTGCAGTGAAGGACCTGCCTTCGGGCAGAATTACTATGGATGGATGAATTTGGTATTATTTAATTTTTAAAATTAAAATTATATGAATATATATATTCATTTTTATACTAATGATATACTCGTAGTATTATTGAGCGATTACGAGGATATACTAAGGGCCAACATACGCACTCTATTGAACACTAAGAAATTGGGACTGGAAGTAAACATCAATAAAACTAAATATATGTTCACTCATAGAGATGCATTATATAATGAATATGGACATCTAATGACAAATGAATGAACTTTTCAAGAACTGGCTGATTTCAACTATCTAGGAAAAATAATTACAAATAGGAATGAGATGCACAAAGTAATTAAACATAGGCTAAATTCTGAAAATGCGTGGTATTATACAGGGACTCATGTCTTCCCAGCTCCTTTAAAAAATAACGTTAAACTGAAAAATATATAAAACAGTTATTCTCCCAGTTATATTATATGGATGCGAAACATGGACTCTTACTTTAAGGGGGGAAAGAAAGATTACGAGTATTTGAGAATAAAATTATTAGGAGTTATTTGTTAAGGCACTACACTACCAGGTCGAGGGTTCGAGTCCCGGTGGGGTCAGCAATTTTAAACTGACCCAAATATTCTGGCGGCACTATGGCCCTGGGTTCGACTCAGCCTCTATCGGAAACGAGTACCAGGCACTTGTTCTGGGGGTAAAGACGGCCGTCACGCAGATCTAACAACCTGGCTGACATCATGTGCCGATTGTCCAGAAAAGTGGGAGCCTTAACCTCCTACTCCCCCAAGGGCCTCCTAGCCCTGTAATGGGATACCTTTACCTTTTATATTATATGGATGCGAAACATGGACTCTTACTTTAAGGGGGGAAAGAAGATTACGAGTATTTGAGAATAAAGTTCTTAGGAAAATTTTTGGATAAAAAAGAGATGAACAGACAGGTGAATGGAGAAAACTACATACTAGTGAGCTACATGATACGTATAAGAAGCCAGATATAATAAGAACAATTAAGTCTCGTATGCTGCGATGGGCAGGACATGTTGCACATATGGGGATGAAAGAGGTGCATGGAATCTTCTGGTAGGAAAATCAGGGGGAAAACGCCCAGTTGTAGACCAAGAATGAGGTGGGAGAATAACATTATCTACGATTTGAGAGAGGTAGATTATACAGAGGATGATTGGAAAACATTAGCTCAGGATAGGGATGTATGGAGAGCTTATGTCTGCGCGGCCATGAACCTACGGTTTCGACAGAGCCAGTGAGTTGGCCAAAGTTGGGATTTTAATTTATTATTATTATTATTATTATTATTATTATTATTATTATTATTATTATTATTATTATTATTATTAAAGTGTTCGGTCTGAAATATCTTTGCATGTCCGCCACATTACAAAATCAAGAATTTAATTTTCTTTAATCATTTTCATCCTGATTACTTTGCTAGTCTTTCAGTTTTAGAATGTCTGGATGAACGATGAAAGTAGGTCTAATTAAATTAGCTTTCCTAAATGTTTATTCAATTCCCGTTTCCACTCCATATGTCATTATTTTTTCATGTATAAGTCAAAATCATAATGATCAGAACAACATTAACGTTCGCCTGACTTATTTTTATCTGTTATTCTGATAATAAGTTAAAAGCTCTCTTGTAAGTAGAATTATTTATGGTGACAGTAAACCTTCTATGTTTTTCACATCACATTTTTGTGACGAAGAGCAGCAAAATAATTTATTCGCTCGTGAATTGGCATAAAACTTTTTTTAAACTACTTGACGTGCAAAAATGACACTTTATTTATTTTGCCGGTGGGTTAGGTACACTTCATTAGAGCCTCTCTTAGCGAGAAACACGAAGCTGCACGTGCCACTAGATTAATTGAATTCACAACAACAGATTGACAGTTATAAGAACAGTTGAAATTAAATTTAAAATTCACATCGAGATATTGAATAAGCTCTTAAAATATTATGAAGCACATAAAAAAAGTTATTTTCATTTAGTGCTCTGACAATTTCACAGTTTCTCATCAGCTATGAAATTCTTTTTACGCTCAGGTGTAAAAAGTAATCTGGATTCTTAAACTAATTAAAGGTAAATGTTAACAGATGCATGTAAGAGTTCTGGAGGAGTATCTCATACTTTTCTTCACAGAAATAACATTTATATTTGCACAATTAGAAAAAAGATATTTTGAGATGTGACTATTCACATGTAAGAAGCATTATAACAAAGAGAACCTAACAGGGAACTGACTACCATATACTGTAAAAAATATATAAATGATGATTATGAAGATGAATAAAACAATAAAAACATGCCAATAATGTATTTTTTTAATGTTTCGTTTGTTGAAGTCTTAAATCTAAAGATAGGTTGCTATTCTGGTGATTTTGTAAACTGGCCAAGAAGATATCTCACTGTATATTCATATACTGAATGCTGTTTGTTGTTCATTAAACTGTCTGTTCAGCTTTAAAGGTTCATTTTCTAAAGTGTAACAAAATTGTCTTCAAGCGGCAATTTCGTTCAATTAAATTCTTACCAAAAATAAAAAATCCTTTCTTAGAAATTTGTAAAAACCTCGTTGCAAGACGTGATGTTATTTTTTAAATGTAGCTGATACAATGATCTAAGAACATTGTGGTATGGCGTATTTTGATGCTGGAATTTTTAAATTAGACATAGAGTATGTCCCTAAAATTTAGAGAATGTCTGGGGCGGATCTGAGGATGAGCTCTCAGACTCTACAAAATGATCCAAATAGTCAGCGCAAAATATAGCCTCTTTCTACCAAACCTTTCCACCTAACTTCACGTGGTGGGACTGTTTTTTACTGAAGATGGATGATGGACGACAAGTTTCTGGCGCCATAAAACCAGATGCTCGGGACAAACAGAGCTCTGTAAGCCTTGTAAGGCAGTCTGTCTAGGAGAAAGACAACTCCGACATTAAACTCTGGTCCTCCAGGTTCGGGGTTTTACAGTTGGGCTGGAAACCCACCCAAATAAAAATAAATAAATATTACTCAGAAGTCTCAAGTGCGAATACGAAACCCGGACAGATTCAATGGATACAACTTACGCAATGGAAAGATTAGACGATTTGGAATAACAGATATGATCAAATTAAAATTTTAAGATCCGTAAAAGGATGTACACGCATGGATAGATTACATAATGAATCAATAAGAAATGAACTGGATATATTTTCAATACTCGATAAAATAGAAGAGCATAAATACCGATAGAAAGAACATTTAGACAGATTGGACAATACAAGATTACCCAAAACGATTAACACCTACAAACCGCATGGAAAAAGATCTTTGGGATGCCAAGGAAACGATGGACTCGAGACCGGAACAGGTCGCATTGACGTAGTCGTGGAAAGGAAGAAGAAAAAGAGGAAGAAGAAGTAATATAGTACTTAGATATAAATTTAGGCCTATAAAAATAACTATAAGAAAAAACTTATAGAGTCTACATATCCAAAATTATGAATGACAATAGACTTCAAACAGTTGGCCAGAAACAAAAAAAAAAAAAAAAAAAAAAATGGGAATGCCTAATAAAACATAGGCCTACTGATATACCGAACATAACCAAGAAAAACAGAAGTAGCACATTTTAGGATGACAACGGGCTACGATTTTCTGGCAAAACACCTTCACAAAATCAATGTTCTGCCTTCACCAAAATGCATTTTATGCAATCACCCTGACGAAGAAATGGACGAAGGTCATCTGAACAACTGTATCGCTGTGAAACATGAAGATTCTAGGACCTCAAAGTATTGGAGGGCAAGACTGCTAATGACTTCAGTGTTAGATGCAGCACATTAGACATCATATTATATTTGTACTATTAACAATAAATCTATAAAAATTAGTTAAATAATTAATCAACTTAAAATAATCCATTATCAAACTTCTCAAAACATATTAATTTCCTCCACCACTGTGGTCTCGGAGTAGCGTCGCTGCCTCGTACGCAGCGGACCTGATTTCGATCCCCGAGAGGGACAATCTTCCTGGGTGGTGGTATTTTACAGGGTTTTCCCTCACCTCAAAATTCAAGAAACTTTAAGACCCAAACGATCCCCAAATATCAACTGGTCATCATAATCATCATCATATTCGCCTTGTTTTGTGTGAATGTGTGTGAATGGCGTGTTTCACCTTAATGTTGTGTTTGTCTCTGAGGAGGCCCTGACATTGCGATGATCACTCATTCGGGGAGACCTACCGTGTCATAGTATGGTAAAAAATGTGTGTGTGTGATCCACAGTTAAAATCCCCTCCCGATAGTTCGAGTCACTGTAAGACCCGTGTGGCGTATGACACGTAAAGTGAGAGGTTGTACTACGTTAATAAAATAAGTTTATTTCAACTCAAAAAATATAATAAAAATAAAAACTTATTAAGATATGTCAATTTAAATCTACTTTCCATAATTTATGACTTGATACAAGAACATAAGGACATTTTACACTGAGCAACAAAAAAGAAATTTGTTTTTTGTCTCAGAAAGAAAAACATATGTGATTCTGATAGTATTTTTTCTCCTGAATTCAAATGAGATATCGGTTTTTCTCCATCACGCAAGGTTTCCGAGAGATAGATATTTATTATAATTTCAAACACTTTAATATTTTGTACATTCATAATTACACAATATTCGAACATTCGGACTCACCTAGAAAGTAAGAACTTACAATTTTCTGCTACATTTCGCCTGTGGAGCATCCCTCTTGATGGTCCAACAATATTCGGCCAGCATATTAGGATTCCATTTGCCTTGATATCTCTTTTCCATAGCTGAAATCTCCTGATGAAAGTGTTCCCCGTGCTCATCGCTCACTGCGCCAAGATTTTTCGCGAAGAAATCTAGATTTATTAAAAAATTAAATTCATTAATTGAAATTGAAATAAAAAACTGTGGGTGATGGAAGAATTCCGAATACATATTTGAAAACACGATAAAGAAAACTGCATTAAGTACAACTATTGGTACTCATGAGACAAAAATCATGTTGACCAGTGTTATTGAAGATTCAATATTAGCGAGTAAAACTAGTAGCTTGTGATGAAGTTTGGACAAGCTAGAATGGTTTGATCTTTAACCTCATCAACTTATTTATTAAGAGATTCATGACAGTGCAATTAAAAACGGAAACCAATGGAAAGAGACAACGCCTTGCTATTGGGCGAATGTCTTTAATTGCAATTTACATTCTTCATGTGATTTAGCAAAATGTATGGGTTGTGAGTAATTAACCGCAACAAAACTAACTAAATGGGCGTGTGGGGGTGCCGAATGTCAACTCCTCCCCAATTCCAACAACGCATCTCGTTTTCTTGCACAGGGCGGGATTGTTATTCGCCTGTGTTTAATTTCTGTTTACTTTCCTATGATATTACTTAATCAATAGTAATAAAATAATTCAATATGCCCAATGGACGTGCCACTGTGTGACCCGAGTGGCGTGTGGCATGTAATAAAGAAACCCTTTAGGTGAGAGATTACACCAAGTTTATGTAATGGAGTGGATATAAAATAAGCCTAATTATTTACTTGCCATTATATTTAAATTACAATATATCGTCTATACAGTGGTATTTATGCATATATTTATGGTATTATAGAAATCATCTGATTTATTTGAGATAGGGCCATAGTTATTTGTATCGACCTCACAAGGGAACTGTCAACCATTGTTTGCCGAAAACGTACCTTGAAATTTTTCCCAGAGAAGCGTTGTGATGTACCAAGGCGGTGTCCAAAAAATCTCCCGTTTTTAATAGCAAGGCACAGAAATCGAAACCAGAATCCAGCAATAGAAATTTACTACACGGAGCAGATTTACATCCATGCATGAGTTAAGAGCGGAGTGAAGTGAGGCGAGACGCTGCGCGGACGGCGGGTAGTGAGAGTAGAGTTATCCAGTCTGCCAATATAGGAGTTATATTACTTCCCCATAATTTGAATGACAGATTTTGCTCTGGATTTCAGTACCTTGCAGTTAAAAACAACAGATAATATTTTGGACATGGCCTATGTATATCACAAGCTTCTCTGGAAGAAATTTCAAGGTAGGTTTCGGCATGCAATGATTAACAGTTCCCTTGCCAGAGTTAATCTGTCATTCTCTTCATTGGTCTGTCATGTTCTCTTCTGCCGTTCGGAATATACTGGATATTTAAAGTTTTGAATTTTTTTATATGAACATTGGACTTATTTTATAGTTTATTATTTTTAGATTAGAAAGTACTAGCGATTTCCCGGGTTGCTTGTCTATTAGTGTCCCAGAAAACTATGTATTCGATACTATTTTCGGACAATTTTGACATTTATTTTTCATCCCTTCTCACCCCCCAAACCAGATAGATGGTGGCGCTAAACTTGTAATTAAACGCCATCGGGAATGTTACTACCGGCATTCATCTCATTGACTCCAAAAACTATAGATTTGACACCTATATTGACCCTTCATGATTATTTCAATATGTCACCCTCTTTCGCCCCGCTAGGAATGCTAGCGAACAAACTTGGGCTCAAATGTAATTGAGGCTTTGATTAATGAGCTTAGCAACAACAAAAACTGTAAATTAGTTACTAATCTCGGAAATTTTATACTTTTTTCACCATTTGTCACCCCTTTATGGTGTTAGGGCTTACATGACAACTTTACTGTCACCAATGAACTTAGCGGCCACAAAAATAGTTAATCTGTTAATTTTATTTTTCACCCCTTCTCACCCCCTTGGGGTGCTAAAGGGCAAAGATCGGTTTAGGTGACAAATGCACTTAAATCAGCTTAGCGGCCCCGCAAAAAAGGATTCCATAGTAATCTCGGTCACTGTTGTCAATTTATTCTTCATCCGTTCTCACCTCCTCACTCCTCTTACGAGGGCTAGGGTCAAATTTGGGCTCAAATATCATAGGAACTGTGACCAATCTACGTAGCGACTCCGATAAATATTGATTCGACATTAATATATGTTAATATTTTTAAATTTAAAATTTCGCCCATTCTCATCCTTCCATCTTAGGGATGATAAGGATCAAACTTGGGCTTAAGTCTCATCTAGAATGTTATCAATCAGATACGGACTTTAAAAACCATGGATTCGACATTAATATCTGTCTTTTCGATCACTTTATTTATCACTTCTTATCACTCTCTTAGGGGTGCTATAGGGGTAAACTTGGGCTTAAATGTCATCGGTACTGTGACCAATCCACTTCACGACCTCGAAAATTACGGATTTGACTCTAATCTTCTTCACTTTTTAATTTTTTTATTCCACCCCTCCCATCTTCACACCCACACACTTCCCTTAGGGCTGCTAAGGGTCAAACGTGAGTTTAAATGTCAACGGGACTGTGACCAATCAGCATAGTGACCCCGAAAAAACTGGATTCGACTCTAATATTAGCCATATATATTCATCCTTTTCCCTTAAGGGGATTAGGGGTCAAACTTGAGAAAACATGTCATCGGGACTGTAATCAATCGGCTTAGTGACTCGGAAAACTATAGATTCTACACAAATCTCGGCCACATTTTAAATTTTATTTTTAACTCTTTCTCACTCACCCTTCACCCCAAAGGGGTGCTAGGGTCAAACTTGAGCTTAAATACCATCTGGATTGTCACCAATCAGCTAAGCAATCTAGAAAACCATCGATTCGACGCTAATCTTGATCTTTTTTATTTTTATTTTAGTTTTTACCCTTATCGCCTTATCAGCATTCTTAAGGGTACTAGGGGACAAATTTAGTTTTAATTGTTACCGGACTGTCATTAATGAGCTTAGCGACCCGAAGATATGAATTGGACATTAATATTGGTCGTTTTCGACTATTTTTAAATTTCGCCCTCTCTCATTCCCTTTTAGGTGTGTTAAAGATCATTCGTTCCCTTGGAACCTTTTGCATATTATACGTTATGTGTACCGAGCTTTGTTTAAATTGATCCAGATGTTCTAGAAATAAATAAATAGATAGATAAATAAATAAATAAATATATATATATATGCCATTGTCAATCATTTTTCAATTTAAAACATCCTCTTACTCCCTATGGGGCTAGGAGTATTTTACAACTTACAGCTACATTGCCAGTTCATAATATATTATCAAATTTTGGTTAAAATTGCTTCAAAGTCTGTGACGTTTATGAAAAATATGCTAACTTCATCTGATTTAAGATAGACAAGCTAGTATGTCTCTGAAAATGTAGTTGAAAGAAAGATTGGAGGAGAATATAAAAGTAGGTTTTCTTGCCCTACAAAATTTCCTCCCTGTGGATTATCACCTTGGCGTGATAGGGAGGCTTAGTACCAATGACCCAGACGATCATAACCGGGAAGCATTGGCTTGCGGTTAGATAAGAGGAGAGGGGGAACTAAGAATAATCTGCAACGTGGGAGCGACGACCACACTGGAAGATGCAAACACGGAAGACCACAACGGCAGACACGGCGGAGATAGAAATATGGGAACGGCGAAAATGGCGGAAGTGGCAACCCAATCACTGGGGATGAAATAAGAGACCCAGCTCGGGGAAACAAGAATGAAGTCCTCATCGGCAGAAGGCGGAAGAGGCAACCCTCCTTGTGGAGATAAAACACAAGGAAGCAAGTCCAAAAGCTTTAAGGAGGCAGCCCCTCCAAAGGACTTACCCTGCAGAACGTTAGTAGCGTACTCAGGGGCCCCCATCAAAATCCGTACAAGATCCCACGTGATAGCCGGACTGTCTAACCGATTGACGGACAATCGAAAAGCATAAGGATAAACCGTTTTGGAATTCAAGACCAAATTAAAGTATCCACAGGAAATGTTAGAGGAATACGTCATAAAGAAACCGAACTGGAAAGCGACTTAAACGAAAGCGGTCTAGATATAGCAGTGATCACAGAAACAAAAAAAGAAACAAAGAGGAAGTCAAGCTTTCCGTCATTATCCCATGTTTTCTCGTGGACGGGACCTAACAGAAAGCGCTCACAGCAGGAGTAGCAATATAGTAAGCACAAGATTAAGGAAAACAATAACTGCATACGAATGGATAAATCAGAGAATAATGAAAATAAGATGCAAAATACCAAAAGGAAATCTTACTGTAATAGAAATCTACGCGCCAGAGGAAGACAGAAAACAAGAAACAACATAATTTTACCAACAACTACAAAAGATAATAGATCAAACAAACAAAAACGATTACTTAATCATAGCAGGAGATGCAATTGCACTTACAGGGAAAACACCAACTACAAATGTAACGGGAAACAATGGAGAAGAAACGCTAAATTATAAAGGGAAAACGTTATTAAATTTCGCATGCTTTAACCAATTGAGAATAACGAACAATTACTTCAGACAGAAGGAAATACATAAATATATGAGAAGTGAGAGAGGATCATGCTCTATAATAGATTACATTATGGTTAATCAAAAGATGAAAAATCTAGTCAGAGACACAAGAGTCTTCAGAGGAAGCGATTCCGTAGCGATCATTACCTATTGATTAGTAAAATAGATATACTAAAGAAATTGTATAGAAATTGGAATAAAGAATTAAATAAGAAGGAAGAAAACAAACAAGAAATTTATAAAATAAATTTGTTAGAACAAGAATCGATACAAGATTTATACATAAGAAGGCTAGAAGATTATACAAATGCGGAAGAGCCAAAAACAGGAAATTGAAGAAGAATAAATAGTATAAAAGGACTCATACATAAAATAGTAAAAGAAGCATTAGGAACAAAGAAAGTAGGAGGAAGAAAGAATGGGCTAAAAAATGGGATCCCGAAATCCAGAAATTGGTAAGAGATAAAAAGGAGGCCTACTTAAAATACTTAAACAACAAGAATGACCAAAACAGAATAGAATATAATAGAACAAGAGCATTAGTAAAAAATATATACTAGAAAATTAAATAGAGAACATTGGGATAGATACATAGCAGAAATGGAACATAATTTACACGGAAGACAAAAGACAAGACAAAGTATATACATTTTTAAGAAGCCTTAATTCTGAAGCAAAAGACAAAACAAACCTGCTAACTATACAATATACAGAATTAGAAAATTATTGTAAAGAACTGTGGACGGACAAACAAAATAATGAAGAATTAACACTCGTAGAAACAAACGAACAATATGCAGAATTAGATGAATTAGAGATACAAGAAATGACAGAAATATTAAAGAAATGTAAAAATAATCAAGCATGAGGGATAGACAATATAAACATAGACTTGATTATGTTTTTATTATTGATTTAACATTTCTCAATGAAAGATAAATTAAATTTGAAGAGAAAAATTTTCGCCTAGACCGGAACTCGAACCCGGGACCCTTGGCTTTCCGGGCCAAGTGCTCTACCAACTGAGCTACCGAGGCGAGTTACGATCTAGACGCAAATTTTTCTCTTATATACGTTGTAATTCCCTATCGCCAAATGCTTTTGAAACCATTGTTTCTATCTTTGCAAATGGCGGCTTCTTAGTTAAGAAGACATTTATTGGGAATTTAACATTACATTATAAAGCTAGTAAGGCTTCTAATGATGTTTTTATTATTGATTTAACATTTCTCAATGAAAATTTTTCTCTTCAAATTTAATTTATCTTTCATTGAGAAATGTTAAATCAATAATAAAAACATCATTAGAAGCCTTACCAGCTTTATAAAGTAATGTTAAATTCCCAATAAATGTCTTCTTAACTAAGAAGCCGCCATTTGCAAAGATAGAAACAATGGTTTCAAAAGCATTTGGCGATAGGGAATTACAACGTATATAAGAGAAAAATTTGCGTCTAGATCGTAACTCGCCTCGGTAGCTCAGTTGGTAGAGCACTTGGCCCGGAAAGCCAAGGGTCCCAGGTTCGAGTCCCGGTCTAGGCGAAAATTTTTCTCTTCAAATTTAATTTATCTTTCATTGAGAAATGTTAAATCAATAATAAGAACATCATTAGAAGCCTTACCAGCTTTATAAAGTAATGTTAAATTCCCAATAAATGTCTTCTTAACTAAGAAGCCGCCATTTGCAAAGATAGAAACAATGGTTTCAAAAGCACTTGGCGATAGGGAATTACAACGTATATAAGAGAAAAATTTGCGTCTAGATCGTAACTCGCCTCGGTAGCTCAGTTGGTAGAGCACTTGGCCTGGAAAGCCAAGGGTCCCGGGTTCGAGTCCCGGTCTAGGCGAAACTTTTTCTCTTCAAATTTAATTTATCTTTCATTGAGAAATGTTAAATCAATAATAAAACATCATTAGAAGCCTTACTAGCTTTATAAAGTAATGTTAAATTCCCAATAAATGTCTTCTTAACTAAGAAGCCGCCATTTGCAAAGATAGAAACAATGGTTTCAAAAGCATTTGGCGATAGGGAATTACAACGTACATAAGAGAAGAATTTGCGTCTAGATCGTAACTCGCCTCGGTAGCTCAGTTGGTAGAGCACTTGGCCCGGAAAGTCAAGGGTCCCGGGTTCGAGTCCCGGTCTAGGCGAAAATTTTTCTCTTCAAATTTAATAGACTTGATAAAAAATGCCCCAAAGAATTTTCAAGAAAAATAATAAAATTCTATAACAAGTGCTGGAAACAAAATACAATACCAGAAGAATGGAAAATTGGAAAAATAACCTCAATATTTAAAAAATGCGATAAAACAAAGCCAGAAAACTATAGAGGCATAAGCTTACTATGTGCAGCACACAAACTGTATGCAAAAATGATCAACCAAAGATTAACAACTATAGTAGACCCAATCATATCAGAAGAGCAGACAGGATTTAGGAAATGAAGAAGCTGCACAGACAACGTATTCACTTTAAAACAAATAATAGAGAAGCAAAGAGAATCCAACGCACATCCTCTTTATAGATTATAATAAGGCTTTTGCTAAATTGTCAAGACCAAAATTATGGAACATATTAAGAAAAAATAATTCTACTGCACTTGATAGCAGTAATTAAGAAAATGTATGAGAAAACAAAAATAAAAATAAATCAAAGGGAACCAATACATATAACAGAAGGAGTTAGACAAGGTTGTCCACTATCAACCACTCTTTTTAACATTTATTTCGACATGATAAGATCATGGAAGCAAATGACGACTGGGGGAATTACCTTAGGAAATATAGTAATAAAAACAGTAGCCTTTGCAGATGACCAGATTTGAATAGCAAAAATAGAGGACGAACTACAAAGAATGCTATATAAACTAAATGAAATATCAAAAAAATACAACATGGAAATATGCTCACAAAAATAAAAAACAATGGCCTTCAAGTGCGCTCCTCCAGTTCGGACAAAGATAATATTAGAAAATAAACCAATAGAACAAGTGGTAAGATATAACTTCCTAGGTTGCGAAATATCATTCATAGCGGAAACAGATATAAATAACAAACTAAATAAGTTTAATTATATAACAGAAACACTAAAAATAACTTTGAAAAATAAAGCCAGGAAAGACTCTATAATGAAATTATACAAGACAATGGCAGTGCCTATTATTACTTATGGATCCGAAACATGGACAGTGACAACACAACAATTAGCCAGAATACAAGCTGCTGAAATGAGATTCCTCAGACCAATAGCAGGATATCAAAGAACAGACAAAAAACATAACACAGAAATAAGACAACAACTAAAAGTAGAGAAATTAACCACAACAATAGAAAAATACAGAACAAACTGGAAAGAACACTTGGCAAGGATGACTGAGAATAGAATATCAAAAGCAGCATACAAATATTCACCACGAGGAAGAAGAAGTTTGGGAAGACCAAAGAAAAGATGGAAAGAGCAGCAATTTGGAGCCGGAACAGGCTAGTAAATAAGCCTAAACCGTGAAGAATATGTGCTCATGTAATTTTTTTTAGTTGTTTTTCTAATAGTGAAACTTCATGTTAGTCCATCAATATGAAGCAATGAAGATTGAGAGGTATAATATAATTAGTGGGATTCTGGCTGGGTGCATTGCGAATTATACAACTGTTGAATATTAACATATTACAGTTTGATTTCGTGAATTCATATAAGTACATTTTTTTGTAATTATAATTTCTTGCCACATTTAAAATATGTAAACTAAGTTGGTACTGAGAGCATTAGACTTGGAATTCTGTGTTTGTCAGGTAATTTCATAAATGGATGGTGGGATTGTGTGCGCCAGGATCTCAGAAAATGTCAAATAAACCATTGGGAAATACTTTCTGTGGAGAGGGATGTCTGGAAGAGGCTCATTGAGGAGGCGAAGGTCCTTATTGGGCTATAGCGCTATTTGAGAAGAAAAAAGAAGGTAATTTCATAAATGAAAAATCCTTAATAATATAAGAATTTCTTGTAGATTCTTCATTTTCAGTTTTATCGAAAATTAGGCTAAAATAGAGATGATAATTAGGCGTTTCTTGCGCGCAACCCTCTTGCCTCTCACCGCTAGGGTCCCTAGTTTCCGTCTCGGTCTCTCCATGTGGGTTTCGTGGTGGACCAAACGGAGTCTCGATACGTTTTTCTCGGGGTTTCTCGCGTTTTTCTTGCCACAAATTCCATTCCAATATTTTTCCACACTCATCTCATTTATATCGTCTGCCCTGTGATAGTACTTAGATATGGTCGGCCGACATCCTTATTATTCACAGATTTTCAATGTAAGGGGCTTCATCACATCTCATCTCTCGACCCGGACCTGAGTTTTAAACGAGTTGAGGAGATGGAGAGAAAATAATTATTCTCTTATGACTTGAGTTTGGTTCAAGAGATGTCTTGGTAGCTCAATAATAGAACTTATTGCAGGAAACCCTTTGTTCGTTTCCAAATATTTGCCTTAAGATAATATGTTTGATGCAAATAATTACGACGTTCTGCCGTCCGGAGTAATTTTTATTTTGCAGCCTTCGTTCATTGTGCGAGTTATTGCAAAATCTCCTCACATAGATGTTATAATAGTGATACTCCATATAACGATTTTATTATTCCATTTCACTACGTATTACAAGAAAATAAGTGAATCATTTTGTGTGTGTGTACACACAAACACACCATGTAGGGATATGGGTGCTCCCTAGAGGGAATTTATTAACCACACTAATTTAGTCACGCTTATTTACCTACAGATGTCAACGAGTGACATGTGGTTATCACATCGCCTCAATGAGACATCTAGTAGGCAACTAAGGTATTACTTGGATGGATGAATGTCAGTTAACTTTTGCACAGAGGCCTTTTTATTCAGGATTGCGGTTCTTGAACGAGTCTGAAAATCTTCAGACTCGGGACCCACGGCTTAAAGTCCCTCCCGGAGGACTTCTTCTTTGAATCTTTCCATCCTAATGATCCATCGACCACGGCCGAGTTTGAACCCGAGTCGAATCATATATTGCTTTTGGTATTCAATTATTAGGGGCTGTTGTTGATATAATGAAAGTAAAGAAAATCTCAAATTCAAGAAACTATTGAATATTATTATGTTACTCTGGAAGATCAAGTGTTGATTAATTTAAACGTCTTCCCGTGCTAACAGTCAAGTGATATTTTTTTTGTTCAAGTTCCAGTCTGCATTTCTTTGCCATCTTCTCAAGAAGTGGACATACACGGCTGTTAGTCTAGTTGAACATTTTAATTACCGCAGTAGGTCATAAATTAATACTTACACAGGGCTATTCAAAAAGGAGGAACATGCTTCAAACATTCATTTCTTCCAAACTACAAAAAATAGGAACACAATTCCAACGTTCCTGGAAAGAGAAAAATCCAAATTTCACTATTATATGCATTCAATATGAGTTCCATGTGTCACATGACAAATATCAAAACGGTGGCTCATTTCTTGGCACGCACGAATCAGCTGGTCTCTAGTTATTGAATTCACAGCTTCTACAATTCGATGTCGCAGATTTTCAAGAGTGTCAGGCACAGGGGAGATAAAAACGGACTTTTACGTATCCCCACAGATAAAAATCACACGGGGTTAGGTTTGGTGACCTGGGAGGCCACCGGCGATGAAGTTGATCTTCTGCTCCTCCTCTTCCAATCCAACGTCCTGTTATGTCATAATTTTAATGCAAACAATCAACATGACAAGCAACAGCGCCAATGCGGCCGTGATCGGAACTTCAAACTTTTCTCTTTCTAGGAACGTTGGAATTGTGTTTCTATTTTTTGTAGTTTGGAAAAAATAAATGTTTATAGTCTGTTCCTTCTTTTTGAATAGCTCTGTACTTCAAAGATGTCAATATGGGCCTTCAGCCTATTTCGGGGCTTTTCGCATTTCATATTTTGCACTATGTCAATGTATAAGCCTATTTTGTGCCTGGACATATAGCCTATGTATCCATCTATCCGCCTGCCTTTCTGTTTATCTAAGAATATATTTTAGATCAAATATAAATCTCTGCAAAAACAAAAGTTGTTACAGTTACCTACTTTCCGTAATATCAGAGATAGGAATCGTTTTATTCTACACAATTAAGCTTTTAAACAATCTTTAACGACAGAACAGGATTTCAGACTATTGTAATGGTGGTTTCTGGATATTTCGTGCTAGAAGAACTATCGGTTGCAAACTATTATCTTCGATTAGGGCTACATCTCAAGCTAATACGGGTTAAGTGATTTCATTAGGTGGATTATTTCAAGGTCATGATGAAGTATTTTCATTACCTTTTCAAGTTTAATTACTATCAGCGGAATCCAATTCTAGTAAATTGCCAAATTTTGGAAGTGTTCTCATAGCAAAGCTACATTTTATTGATTTGTATCCTCTCCAGAATACTTAGCCAACGTAGTCGGTGTGACGACACGACTTACTATTAATACTGCCTTTTTTATATACGTTATTTATATCTCCACTTCTAATTAGTTGTTTCTTATATATTGCAATTTGTTAGGACTAAAAACTGTATTCCTTAGGTCGCTAATTAAATTTTGCCTTTTTTGCTGTTTTAAAAAGTAATATCCAGGTATCTAAGCTACAGTTCTTGAAACTTAATTGGGTGGAATTAAGTGATAAGAATTTTTGAAGTGGAACTAAAAAAAATCACAAATAACAAAACAAAAATTATTATTAAGTAGTCAAAATGAGATTAAAACTCTTCTCCCCCATTAAGAAATTCGCTAATGTTTCGCAGGGCATTAGTATACAAACGATTAATTAAGAACATTTAATATTTTTTCTCGTTTAGTTGGTCTTCCGGGTTAAATAGTCAGTTATTTTTAAACTCGACGTTTTATCTACATCCACAGGAAATTCTGCATGCTCTCTGAAAACTCCTGAAGATGTCTACCGCAGTAGTAGCCGAAACTTCGAGTTTCAACAAAACGGTCATTTAAACCAGAAGACCAACTAAACAAGAATCAAGATACCGGCCGTGAAAGTATACAATGTTTATTATCATAGGCCTACAATATTAATTCTTCTATACGTGTGTACGTCACTGAACTCCTCCTAAACGACTGGACCGATTTTGATGGAATTTTGTGCGTGTTTTTGAATGCGTCCGTGGATGGTTTAGATTCACAAATGGACCCCCTAAAATCATTAAGTGTAGGAGTTCACCTGAAGAGAAAATTTAAAAATCGCTCTAGCGGTCATAATTTCCGACGTTTCAATATGAAACTCAATAAATCCTATTAAAATAAACCGTGGTAGGTATTATCCAAAATTATAAGTAGACGTTTACCTGAAATCCGAAATTATAAATGACTAGAGCAACTGCCATTGTGGTTTGTCACAGCGTAAACCATAGGCCTTCAATTGAATTAAAATTTAATATTTCATTTAGTTAGGTGTAGCAACGAACGCCGGGAATTAGCTATATATTATATAAAATATACTGCGCCTCCCCAGCCCATTCGTAAATATAGGCACGGTTGTGTAACATAGTAGAGTAATGTGGAAATTGCGTTAATTTGTATGTATGCATTATTTGCGCCGTGTTAACATTTAACTCTGAAACAAGTTGTTGTTAGTGCACCTGTCTGAGACTTTGCCTAACAAGTTAAACACGTCTTTAATTGTTGCTAAGAGCTGCTTGTTGTGTCAACACTCTCGGGTTACATCTATTGCCGTAACAGCAAAATCAACCTTTTCTTCTAATTACTATGTGCACGGTGTGTATTCAACGAGTAATATCAGTGCGAAGAGTGATAGGTGAATCAGTATCAAATATTTGTCTGAAAATAAGTATGTTAACTGGGCCGTGGCTCGAAGCATGGATCGCAGGAGGCGCCAGAATACTGAATATAGGCCTAATAGATCATTTATATTTCATAAAGTCGTTGTTTCCAATAATTCAGCAGTTTTAGTTGGTCTAAGTTGAATGAAATAAATATATGGGTTGTGGAACCCTTAGGCAAAAGTTTCATTCAATTCAATCCAGTTCCCTTAGATCCACACGAATATTATCATCTCATCTACGCCTAGGCCAGGGTAATGGTATTATCCTCAAGGATTTCCTAATAACATTTTTGAAAACTGTTCTAGTCGCATCCATTGGAGCTGTTTTACCTGACCAGCTCAATCTCCTAGACTTAATAATCCTGATTATATTAGGGTAACAATATAAATCATTGAGCGCTAATTTCATCTTTTATGGGGCCAGATATTCGCCTAAGAGCTTTTTTAAATATATTTTAGCTTGTTTTATTCCCTTAACGTAAGATACTATGCTTCGCACCCATATAGTTCAGTATGTGTGGAAAGATTATCATTTTATACATTTTAAACATTAAATTCATCTAAAAACAACAAATTCAAGAAACAATGAAGTGAATATGAACATTGTTTTAATATCCCGCTTTAAGTCAGTATTTATTTTCTTCGTTTGTATAATTTTGATATGAGAACAATGGTCCTAGTTAGGCTTATTTGAATGTTTTAACATATAGGCCCCTACATAAGAGTTACGGTATTACGTGCGTTGGCGCAGATCAACGAGACTTGCGATGGTTCGAGTCCCCATGGGAAAAGGAATTTTTTCATGGAATTTCGGCCAATATGGGACTGATACCCACCCAGCATCATGAGGAATTTGGGCAGCTACAGAAAGTAGTGGCTTCAGGTTGAGAAAAACAGTTATAATGGCTGGAGGACCCGATATGCTGACCAGAATTCACCCCTGTGCTGGCTAAATGATCGTCAACCTCTGTACGTATATATCTGTGGATGTGAAGCCAGCAGCCGGATGGTAGGCCAAGGCCATTCTAGGTCTGTCGCACCATAGAGGAGTTAAGAATTATTTCTTAAAGTGTTATATTTCTACACGGTACTTCTACTTGTACTTACTTGCTTTTTTTTTGTTTTTAAGACTAACCTAAACCAGTTTCCTTGCAACCTTTTAATAGAATTTCTGCATTTCTTGCTACCAACTAACTCATTGGCACTATCGAACCCTGTCGTGATTTTGTATGTAAGGTAACTAGTAGATAAAATTAAAAATTCAAGATCTAACTGGCTCCAACATATAGAAAGAATGATACCCAATAGACTCCCATAAATTTTGCTTCACTACCAACCCAAAGGAAAAAGAAGTAATGGGCGCCCCATAACAGATGGAGGGATACAGTCTCTTGATGTAGAAATAGGTCTATGGCCTAATTCCGTGACATAGAAGTAGAAGGTAACTAGTAAACAGTTAGGAGTCAATTGAACGGGTGAGTGGAAAAAGGATAACATTCCAAAAATTTGAGAAATTAAACTGAAATAGCCATTTTGTAGATCTTTGCTTAAGGTATCCAATGAGTGTAAAAAGGGTTATATTCCAGTATTATATATTGTTAAAACCAGCATTGAAATTTTAGTTGAGTGGATAAAGGATAACATTCCAGGAATATTATCTTTTTTCTACTCAATATTGTGTATTCATGAAGTTGGCATTATTGTCAGTAACAAAATTAATAACCTGGAGTTCATTGTTGTTATATTACTCACTGTATAAAGTTGCATATCACAGTTCTCTGAATAAAAGCAATGACAATAATTATTATTGTCATTGCTTTTATTTTATATTTTACATTATTTTGTAGTTCTGTTGTAAGACAGGGTATTGTGTCCTAAAGTATGTGTGACTCCGAGGAAGAATATGAACCTGAACGAAAGAGAGGTAAGGCTAATAAAGACTTACAATGTAAAGAGAAAGAGAAACTTGCTAGGCAGAAAGGCAAGGAATTTGTTTCATGTAAAGGTTTATTAGTTGAAGCTAAAACAACTGGTCCAGATTGTAACTGCCGTAAAAAGTGTATGGGAAACTTCAGTGTTGAGGAGAAGGGTTCAATAATTGATAATATATACAATGGTCGTCCTAAAAATGAAAAGGATACATTTCTTATGGGGCTGATAGAAAGATATGATGTTGCTCGACACCGTCCATTAACAAAGAATTCCAAACAAAACTTGTCGTCTTTCAAGTACTTTGCCATTAAAGGGACAAGCAGAGTCGAAGTTTGTCGAAATGCTTACATAAGTTTGCATGCAATCTCCAGCAAAGTAGTCCAACGCCTAACCAAGCTTGTTGCAACTAATCAGTCACCGGTTGATATGAGAGGGAAGAGCCAAAATCGGGGGAATACACTTGATGCACACATTGTCATAAAAATAGATGATCATATATCCTCATTTCCTAAAAAAGAATCACATTACTCATCTCTTCCAGTCACATATTTGGATTCAAGTTTGACAGTTTCAAAAATGCATGGTCTCTTCATTAAAAAACATCCTGATCTGAAGGGAGTCATAAAATATGAGTACTACTTGAAACATTTCAATGACAACTACGGGTACCGATTTGGTAGGCCACAAGTAGACGTTTGCTCAACCTGTGAAGACTTAAACACAAAAATAAAGTCTTCAACTCTGAACGATGTGGCAAAAAGGGCTGCTGTTGCCGAGCTACTAGTTCATAAGAGGCGAGCAAAGAAATTTTACAGTAAGATGGAGAATGTCAAGAATATCTGCAAGGAAAGAAATGATGTCATGGCTATTGCGTTTGACTTCATGCAAAACATGCCTCTCCCTTTCATTCCTGTACAAGAAATGTTTTATCTCCGTAAACTTTGGTACTATGTATTTAATATTCATGATATTGGCCGTGGTACTTCAATTTTCTATACGTACACAGAGGGTGAAGCTCTAAGGGGTCCTAATGAAGTATGCAGCTGTCTTCTGGATTTCATTAACCAGATCTCTGAAGAAGTAAAGATCCTGTATGTCTTCAGCGACGCATGTGCTGGCCAGAATCGCAACCACACATTAACTAGGTTGCTTGCAACGCTAACAATGAATGGTAGATTCTCAGTTATTCACCAGTTCTACCCAATCCGAGGCCATAGTTTTCTGCCATGTGACAGAACATTTTCAGTCATTAAACGACAAGTTCGAAGATTGGATCGGATTTACTCTCCAAACCAGTATGATGACATCATTCGAAATGCCAGGAAACTCAACCCTCCATATGAAGTAAAGAGGCTTCTAAACAACCAGGTACTCAACTTCAAAGGCTGGTGGCCACAGTATTTCAAGAAAACATGTAAAGATATTGAAAATAAAAATTTGACATTCAACATCAGTAAGTACAGACAACTTGTATTTACTCAGAAGATGAAAGGCTGTGTCGAGGCTTCCGAATACATTGATGGTCTGCACCATGGAACTTTCAGGTTGAAAAAACAAGATTATGTGGAACTTCCTACTACTGCAGCATATACTGGGAAACTTGGAATCAACATCAAAAAGATACAAGACATCTCAAAAGTCACGCACTACATACCTGATGAGTACAAGTCATTCTATGAAGATATCCTTAAGTATCCAACTTCAAATACAGCAGACAGTGATAAGGATGAATGAAGACTCGTATCATGGTCAGCATTGTGTAAAGTAAAAACAGTTTAAAGTGTTTTTTTTTACTATTAAAACATTTTATGACACAAAAAACATAATAGTTAATTATTTTTATCGATTGACAAAACATTGAGTGGAAAAAGGATACTATTCCAACAGATTTAATAATTAATAATTACTAAACAAGTAAGTATTTAACTATGAGATTTTTTGAGCGAACACTTAATGATTAGCTCTACAATTCACTAATAGTAAATTTTCCGATAGCACTCTTAGCTTTTTCTGTAAACTTATTTTTTTTGTTTTCCCACAAACTAGGAAGTTGGAATGTTATCCTTTTTCCACTCACCCGTTCAATTATATTCAGAAACTCGGGCATAATTAAAAAATAAAATTAAGAATAAATAGATGTCTTCGATTTTAAATAAGATTATTATATTTTGATTTTAAGTTAAAAGATTCAGAGATGAATGGATGGACCACATCAATAGAACGGATAACAATAGAATCCCGAAACAGATTCTTCATTACAAACAACTAGGACGAAGAAATGTGGAAGACCCAGTAAAGATGGACAGACCAATTATAACATGAGATCGGAACAGACCAGCAGGTCTAATCCTTGATGCTGCTGATGATGATGAAGTTAAAATATTAAACTGACTGCTTTCGAAGTTATGAATAAATACAACTAGTACTACCATTATAAGGTGATATTAATTAGTAGCAAGAGTATAGAAACGATGCTAAGCTGCAACACTCACACAGTATGTGATTATAGCCTACAAGCCGTAAGTACTGCGTTTACATCATTACAGATTTTGACGTGTAGTCTTGCATGGTTTCAGCAGACAACAGAATAGCTGCTCGGAACCACGCTGCGCATACCCACATAATTTGTGAGTAGAAATTTGTAATTTGTCACTTACGCCCCACATATCTGGCGTGATATGCTGTGACAGATCTGAGATGTTCTTAACTTAGAAATGTGATGTGGGTGTACATCCCATCCAAACTAACATTAAATATTGTAAGTTAAACCCGGCTTACAGGGTCATAAAATCATTGAAGCAGAATTGTCAATAAAATAATATAACATCTAATACAATATGGGAGGATCACCGCTATGATCTAGGGTTGAATTTCTTGGTCTATGTTTTCAACTGTAAGGGTAATACAAAGCAATTCGGGCAACAACTTATCTAAAAAAAATATTGGCCTCATAATTATTATCATTCAAATTTAGATTAAATTAAGTAAGACAGCATTTGGTTCATAATAATACAACCAAATCATCGTAGTTCCATCGAAGACCGCGAGTTAGCTTTTGTCAAGTGACATTTGATTGTTCATCACAGAGACTTGAAAGTCCATAGCGCGGCAGGCCAAAGAGGTGCAGCCGGCTGCTGGGCCATTTACATATGTGGCGATAATCTAGCCAGTATGTGGGTGACATGTGGTCAACATATAGAGTCCAACCAGCCGTTGTAGCTATTTTCTTAACCTGGAACAGGTATTTATTATAGCTACCAAATATCTCACGGTCCCATACTGTCCGAAATTCCATGAGAAAATTTCTTCCCCCGTGGGACCTCGAACCAGCGTATGTTCCGACGCTGTGCATAAATATAACGCGTTTTAAACCCTTCATTGCTCCGGACTTAATTACAGAGAAACAATATGGTGTTTTCGAATAGAAAACAAGTGCTTTGATATTTGATAGTGGGTAGATAGAGAACACCTTTCATCGAAATTAAGTATCATCAGAACGGATAACACGACATTGAGAGAGTATTCCACTAGACACCAGGTATCTCCAGGAAGCGAGAGAGCGCCGAACTTGACAGACCGGAAATAACAGAGACATTGTAGTGAAAGCAATTTAAACAATAACCAGGCCTAGAGAGCGGGATTACTCAAGATTGCGATAAGGTTTGACACGGTCAGGATTGTGAAATTACGCATAAAAATGTCTTCTATGTGACCCGAAAATTGTGTACATGTAAAATGCGTAAAATACTCGTAACATAAAACAAAACTTTAAAACATACTTTTCCATATAATTGGAATAAAATACGACAATTACCACCACGGTTCAAGTAGTATAGAGCAAAGAAACCTGAAGACTCCATCAGAACGACACTAAGCGAAAAGACAGACAGCTGTAGCAAGATATAAAACATGACTGCTTAAAAATCTTAAAAAAATACTCGACAAGAAGACAGTTCAACCCTCCCAAAGTGTAATTCAAAAGAAGCATCACCACAACATATATTCCACATCAACAGCTCGATAACGGTTCTCTGGAATCAACCTGCAAATGCAATACACGTAATATTACTTCAGAAAAATAGCATCATGGGCATAGTTTAGAAGAAGCTGCAATAAGTAGCTGCAACAACAACAACACAGATAAAGTATACAGTCTTACATGTAGAACAAAACTAGCAGTGAGTCTTCCAGTTTTTTTGTCATTTCTACAAATTGTTTTAACAGTTACCAGATTAAAGCACTGGTTTAATTGCATTCAAAGTCGGTTCTCATATTGAGCTTCAATGATGATGTAATAGATGCGTAAGTAACTTCACAGTTAGGCCACAGACCCAATATAAAAAAGGCGATATGAGTCATGAGAGAAGAGTCGTAGAGTAGACTCCATCCCGATAATCCATAGTATACTGGGATAGCGCAATAGATTTTTCAGGTCGGGGTGCCCTCCCAGTCTGAATTAAGAACTAACTAACCTCGTGGCTAACATATCCTTGGTAATAACTTATAAAAACGTGAAACGCCTTGTGTCAAAATAACTTCTGACGTCTGGAGTGGAATATTTTCTCAGTCCTCGGCGTGCTAGGCGATATCCATCACGAAGAATTTGGGTATTTCGATACAAAAATCTCCAGTTTAAGAAAACAAGCTAAACAGCGTGACAACCCAACTTACTCACAAATTGTCACTCCTATTTTGCCTAGATGATCATCCACTTAAGCATGATACCTTAGAACACTCGATCAGGGTGCAGAATTTAATATCGTGAGGAAAGGAGTTCAGACATTAATGTTATAAAAATATTTCCTCGCGTGCAAATTTTCGTAAGTTCTTGTATTCTGTTAGCCACAATAAACTTACACTTAAAAAAGTATAAACCAATTTTAATCAAATTTTATACAAAACATATTGAAACATTCAAAGTGAAAAATATATTTACTAACCCAAATCATTAACACCCAATCTAAAAACGTAATCTAAATTTACGACATAGGACATTTTCTTTTTGAAGGAAACATTTTCAGGATATATGTAATTCGATCTCTGCCGGGCTTGAACCAATAAATATCATATCAGTAGGTGAATATGGTGGCCACTGCAGTACCGAAGTTTGCTTAATCAAAATCATAAATAGCTTACGACTATATAGCTACTTTACTAGCTAGTGGGAACAAGCGATTTTTTGGAGAGAAAAACAATAAACAATAGCTCTAATAAAGACAATAATCTGATTATAATTAGTGCAAAAATTAATATTTTACAGGTTGTAGTTGAACATTCTTACTTCAGCTCTTCGATTAAGAATTGTAGTATTTATACTGGTATTAATTTAATGTGTATATTAAGAGTTCTAAATCAGAGACCTCTGGATAAAATTTTACGCCTACGTATGCCAAATTCAAATATGGAGCTAATTGTCTAAAATGTTAGAGATTCGTTAAAGAAATCATTTCCTGCTTGCTGATTATAATATATGTCACACATTTTAATAAAATAAAAATAGACCATGGGATTCTTACGTTAATCTATGGAAAGCATTCATAAATAATGTGACATTCAGGTTACTGAATGTTGCTCTTTATAGTAGTAATATGATGTGTCAAGGTTTCCGAGCACTTTCTACTCTTTCTTGCTCCTTCAGAACAGAAGAAATGCGGGTCATTTCATAAACAATACACGTAAAATACCGAATAACCTGGGTGAAGACCATAGATCTAGAATCCTTAAAAAATATCTGAATGTTTGTTGGTAGATTTTATTTCCAGTCTGTGCATCGTAAAAATGTTTGCGCATTTCGTAGTTTTATTTTATCTTTTTAATTCGGGGGGGGGGTATCCATGGCTTAAATCTCAAAGTGAACGTTAAATGGATTCATAAATTAAAATAGTGGGGTTTAGATACAGTAAAAGCTCTATATTCGCGGGTTAAACAATTGCGACACAGTTCCTGTATTCGCGGATTCAGTCGGTGTATATATTACTGCAGGCAGGTGCCAAGGCGGCTTTTACAAATAATGATTCAAACAAAATGGACAAATAAATATCAAAACAACACAAATCTTATCGTCACTAACCCTAAAGTTCTTTGTTAAAAGCTGCTGTTTTTCACGTGCCGGTATGTACTTTGATAAACACCTGCATCACCACGATCGGTATATTATTGTTTGAACTTGTCATTCGTAGCAATAATTTTGATTAAATAATACGTGTCTCTTGTGCATTGTTTCCAGTTTATAATGTCGAGTAAAAGGAAAGAAAAATTAGTACCGAAGAGAAAAATATTAATGTTGCCGCTTAAAGTAAAAATATAAATGCTTGACCGTTTATTCGAGTTGGCCAGTCGTTTTCGTTTATATCACGCTGATTCAATGATAATGAATCAAGAAATCCGAACACACATAAGGAATTCTATCGCAGAATTCACAGCTGAATATCAATCTTAATTGAAAGACCTTTTAAAAGCGGCAAAACAGGACATATTATTGAGTTCTTTAAGTTCTTGGCTAAACCTGGCAGTAATAATTAATATAAATTGTTAAAAATCTCTCATTAATTTATTTTATTTTGATAATTTTTATTTTATTCTGTAACCTTTGAACATATCCCCTATATATTACAAATTGCCATTACATATTCGCGGTTTTTGTATTCGCGGCATACAGCATATTCGCGGTTTGTTATTTAACTTGTCGGTGATTGTACTCTTTGGTACTTGGTGCAGGGCAGCTTGTCTTATCGACATTCTACCCGACGAAGTTGCACGTATCGTTTTTTCTACATTATTAGTGCTATAATGTTGGTATAAACGCCCTCCTACAACTTTTTTGTATGTTCGAAACATGTCCGAAGACGCCCCACAGTCTCGTATACATATTGTGAAGATAGCTGGAAATAATAATCGCCAATTTGTTCTTTCAGACTGCGGCATTGTTGTTCAAAATATTAAAAAAATCAAATCCAGCTGTGTAATTAATTAATTTCTTTGCATTATTCCGTGTTCAACAAATTATTGTAGCACAGATCGCATTTCAAACCGCAACGCAGAGTATTGGTCGAAGCCGCCCCGCGTGTCCGAAGTCGCCTCAGATTACGGTATTTGCGGAACATATCCCCCGTGATATTTTAGCTGTACAGAGTCGTAAAAAAAGTTGCAGTATTTATAGAGCAGGTAGTATTGCTATAACCATAGTCCCTAAAATCATTTTATTCTCAGTTATGATCTAATTTTGTAAGAGCGCCATATATTGTACTCGAGCAGTTTGACTAGAAACAAATGAGGAAACATTGTAAGCAGCGGTGTGAACTACAGTAAGTGATCTATGCAGCGTTACAATGAACATATGCATGAATAGAGCACTGCACTGCAAAAAAAAAAAAATAAATAAATAACACTGTAATATGTAGAGATTTGATTTCTTTTGTGTTATTGCTCGATAAAAATACAAACAAGATATGCTGTATAATAGGACAAAAGTGTACGTATAATGTTTCCTCATTCGTTTCTTGCCAAAGAGCTCGGAGTAGAATATATGCATTTTTTAAACAAAATAAGACGGTAACTCAGAATATATTAAGAATAAGATACATGACTGTATAAATATTTTTGTCAAATACTGCCACCTCTATAAATATTGTATTTTTTTTTCAGAACACTCTGTATAAAAAATTGGTTATTAATTTAAGTATGTTAGAAATTTTTACTTAAAATGTTTTAACTTTTTTTACTTTAAAATCTTACTGTAATGTTTTAATTATTATAGCAGTAATAGCAATAATGATTAAAATCAATTCAATTTTCATTATGTCTGTCTTTTGATAAATGATAAACATATTGACATTTTCATAAAATGACTGTCTTAAAATGAAAAATTCCCTCGCTTGGTTTACTTGGTGAGAAGCTGATGGATTTTATTGCTGTTTCAGTTTCGAAGGTGAATACTGTACTATTTTTTTCCGGTGTGTAAAAAACGGCATAACATATTATGTGCCCTTTTATCATAAGAGAGCTGATCCAAATTAGGTTCTTTTATACTTCTGGTTTAGAACAGTCAAATTATTTTCTACATATTATGACACCTAAATAACCATAACTTTACTTGCCACAGTACCACTATCTGTATAAAATATGAGAATCAGGGAGAGGAAATTACAAGTTGACAAGTATACAGCGTCAAGTATAAACGGAAGTAATGTTAAGTGTGATTTACAGAATAGTTGTCGGAGACATTGTGTGGCATAACAAAATGAAAACAATAGTGAAAACAAACTTATTTGTATGGTGGTATGAGATGGAAACTCAGCAGGTGGTATTACATCGGACCCCGGAGTCTGGTAAGACATTGCTGTGGTCCAGGGATGTCACGCCAAATATTGCTGGCATGTCGTCCTTTGCCTTTATGTTTTGGATTTATTTTCTTTACGTCAGATGTTCTTTAGTCTTGTATCTTAGACCCCTTGTGGTTCATAGGCATGAGTAGAAACAAATTTGTAATTTTACGCGAAGGAGGGGGACGAAATGTGACAAGTATTATCGAATTCTGCCACCTCTGTGATATATATATGAATATACTGTGTGCGTGCAACATCAATTCATTTTTTATTTAGTCCCACTTTATAGATGATTTAAAATCTTACAGTTTAGAATTTGTAGTTGAGGAAGCTGAGCATTTCTATCGCTAATGTTTGTCATGCACCTTCTATATAAATTTGCATTTAATTTTTATCTGATTTATTAAATAGTGAGTATAATGAAATGTGTCTTACTATTCAATTCAAATCCTTTATTTGTCTTGAAGACAGAGAATAATCAGAAAAATCTCGGAATTTGATCTCGAGTTTTATGAAAATTAGTCTCAAACTCTACCGTCTAGCCGTTTGGTATAATTTAAACTTTTATATTAATCGTAAAAATGAAAGTATCCAAATAAATGTATAAAATGAATGAATTAATTCATGGATTAAAGAAAGAGGATGAATAAATAAATAAAGGAGTAAGTAGATATTTTGAAGGATTAAATAACATTATAGGAACTAGGGGTCACCAAATGCCAAAAGACTAGCATCAACGAAAAATGGAAATTTCCCGTGTGAATAAAACCATACCAGTACTGCTTGTAATGTGGTTTAATATCGTGTTATCCCGAAGCCACTAATTCTTTCTTACATTACATTTAAATTACAAAAGTTTAAAATAAATATATGTATATAAATACCAATTATATAAAAACTACAATTTTAGAATGAAACCCAGGTACTTTTGAGTGAAATGTGTCTTCAGTTTTCTCAGCAGGCATAGAGTCATGTTGAAAGTATCAAATGTTGGACAGGAACTTGTACGGTTCATATATCAAGCAAGACATTGTTTAATTAGAAATTATTAGGAAGGCGGTGTGAAGAAAGTTAGAGAATTCTGGTGGGTCGGGTCTTTGACCCTGAGCTAAGTCGCCGGCAGCAGATACAGAAGGCAGGAGGACAAGCTGCAATGTGATTGATGAGGGCCATGGAAGATGACGCTGGACCAGGGGTAGCCAACACCTTTCACTTATTTTCTGTGCAGAAAAATATGTTTACATTCATATGCAAATTTAACAATCCATCGTAAAGCATGAAGTACAACGTAGAACAACTCCAAACGTTTGAGCTCAGGCGATAGTGTTTGAGACTCGAATTCGGGAAGTTCCGAATAAATTCAGGGAACGACAATTCGATGGGAGTTTTTAGTGATTTTTCATACTTTAAAAGAAGTTTGCGTCGTCTTAGCCGAGCGGTCTAAGGCATCATACCATAACCGAGAGCTATGGAACACAAGCTGGTTCGAATCCCCATTGTGGAAAACATTTTCTCATTGAATTTCTGCCATATGGGACCGGTGCCGGTCCAGCATCCGAGAAAATTTTAATTAATCTCTGAACGTAAACAGATTACTTTTGTGCACAGAAAACAAATGACATATTTAATTAGCGGTTTCATGGTATTTCAGCCAGTATGGGACCGGTGCCCACCCAGCATCGTGAGGCAATTGGGTTGCTACAATAAGTAGCGGCTCCAGGTTGAGGAACCAGATATAACGGCTGGGGGACTCGACATGCTAACCACATGTCACCCCTACACTGGCTGTTGATCATCTACCTCTGTGATTGACACATGTGGATGTGAAGGGCCAGCAGCCGGCTGGTAAAAGGGCAACCGCTGAAAAGTGGAAAGACCCTCAATCGGAGGTTGAGAAAACCAACTGCTACACAAGCGAAATCCGATATGCTTTACCATATAGGCCTATCATATATATTCTGGTTGGATCATCGTTCGCTTATATAATGACACTAATGGAAGTGAGATCAGCCGCCTGCTCGTAGGCCAAGGTTCTTTTAGACCGGTTGCGCCATAGAGTAGGCCTAAGTTAATGATTAATGATTGGTAACATTTTTATTATCGCAATCAATTTCGATATTGTTCATCTTGAGCATCATTAGTCTGCACATATCCATCCATAGTAATTCTGCCCGAGGGCAGGTCGTTCATTGCAATCATAGCATTTTCATGCTATGCTTTGCAGCTTTACTAGGGAATTGTAGGTGTGGTAGCTTCCCGTTGCTTTCCACACCGGTGAGGGATGATGATAATGATGATGATGATGGCCGGATCATTTTCGGGGACCGTTGGGCCCTAAGCGTCCTGACATTTGTCCTACAGGTGAGGAAAAATCCAGAAAAAAACCTCACCCAGGAACCTGTCCCGTCCGGGATTCGAACCCGGGCCCGCTGCGTGACAAGGCAGCACGCTACCTCGAGACAACAGCGGTGGACGCACATTAGGCTATATAAAGATGAATATTCTATAATGTAAGATTTTAAACTTTTCTAACGTCGATTAATTGCAATGTATTATCGAAATTACAGCTAGGTGAACATTTTTTTATGTGTAACCTTTCAGCACTGACGGCTGGTGGATTGAGAATGTGAGGAGGGGACTGTCAGTGGCCTAGATTAGTCAAAAATTCATTTATTTGCAATATATGTAGAAATAAAAGGTTTGTATACGCTTTTTTGGTCAGAGCATTTAATGTCAAACTTAATGGCTCAGAGTGCCAAGCTACGGAGAAAGAATCACCTTACCGGTAGTATAATAGGCCTAATGCAGAAGCATATGATAATTAAGGACATTATTAGTGACAGCGTCCACCTCTGTGGTCTCGAGGTAGCGTGCTGCCTCGTCAAGCAGCGGGCCCGGTTTCGATTCCCGGTCGAGACAGGCTCCTGGGTGAGGTTTCTTTTCGAGTTTTTTCTCACCTGTAAGACAAATGTCAGGAAGATTAGAGTCCAACGGTCACCGAAAATCATCCGGCCATCATCATCTTCCTTATCATTATCATCATCATCCTTCACCGGTGTGGAAAACAACGGGAAGCTATCACACCTATAATTCCCTAGTAAAGCTGCAAAACATAGCATGATTGCAGTGAAAGACCTGCCCTCGGACAGAATTACTATGGGTGGATGGATGGATTAGAGACAGTATAGAAAAGGAAATAATTATTAATTTAATTTCAGTAAAATAACTCTGTTTGAAACAAAAAAGAATATATTCCTACATTCTACAACAAAAAAGTCTCTCAATCCCTTTTGTATAAAAACTCCCAACGCCGCGGGGTAAATTCTTAATCTTGAACACTCATTTTCGCAGCAGATAATATGTTTCCTAGCAAGTAGGTTTGCCAACTTGAACAAATAAAAAAGGCTGGAAAAGTTAAAAATTAGCGACACATAGTGGCAGATGAGCAAGTGTCTAAATATGAGTTGGAATTTCTATATTGGTGTACCTTTACAGAGAGAAAACGTCACTTTTAGTAGTATCAATCTTAATTAATGTCTTTAAGTAGAATTAAATCATACAGACCTATGAAATGTTACCTACATTATAGCAATCCCTAAAATTAAAAATAACATTGTTACCTTGTACTATTATTTCTGCTTCAAGGCGTATATTACCGTAAGTGAAATACAATTAACTCAAAGAAAGCTCAGCTACTCGTAATGGAATGCGCACATAACATTGTTACCTTGTAACAACTGATACTATTATTTCTGCTACAATACGTATACTACCGTAAAGAAAGCTCAGCTACTCGTAATGGAATGCGCACATAACATTGTTACCTTGTAACAACTGATACTATTATTTCTGCTACAAGACGTATACTACCGTAAGTGAAATACAATATTAAATCAAAGGAAGCTCAGCTACTCGTAATGGAATGCGCACATAACATTGTTACCTTGTAACAACTGATACTATTATTTCTGCTACAAGACGTATACTACCGTAAGTGAAATACAATATTAAATCAAAGGAAGCTCAGCTACTCGTAATGGAATGCGCACATAACATTGTTACCTTGTAACAACTGATACTATTATTTCTGCTACAAGACGTATACTACCGTAAGTGAAATCAATTAACTCAAAGAAAGCTCAGCTACTCGTAATGGAATGCGCACATAACATTGTTACCTTGTAACAACTGATACTATTATTTCTGCTACAAGACGTATACTACCGTAAGTGAAATCAATTAACTCAAAGAAAGCTCAGCTACTCGTAATGGAATGCGCACATAACTTTGGCTTTTTGTTTTCATTAAATTCACCACGACTAATATGTTTCTTTAGCGTAGTCAATAAAATTCCCCTTAAAACTACTAGGACTTGTAGAGGGGACTGAATTGATAATATTTAGAAAAGGAAATAATGTTCGGAAACGTGCTGCTTTTCCGTGCTATAGCCGTTTGATAACATGTTTTTTAACGCGACCACTTTTGCAAGTAATTTATTATGAGGCGTGACACAGTACATTACTTGTTTTACAATTCAACTCATTAATAACCAAAGAAACAAATTGGAGACTAAATCATTTTTCACAAACACTTTTGTTTATAGTTAAACTTAAACTGTTTTTGTCCTTTTGAAGAAATGGTTAACATTTCAGATCCACTACAACTGCGGTTCGATGTGGCGATCAGCAACTTCGTTGCACACATTTCCCCTACGAATGATGTTTTGGTAAACGCGCTCTATCACACATGGTGTATCTGGAATCTCTCTTGCAGTGACCACAAATTGTGCCGCCAAATCTTCTTCTATCTCAATAGGAGTGTCATAAACCAAAGTCTTCATACTGCCCGAGAGGAAAAAGTCCAATGGAGTCAAGTGCGGTGATCGTGGAGGCCGTGCAATTGGACCACCTCGGCCCTATCCATCTTTCTTCGAATTGTCAGTCCAGATGTTCCCGAACATTAAGTGAAAAGTGAGGGGTGCGCCGTAATGCTGAAACCACATGTCTTGACGGACGTTCAATAGCACCTATTAGTCTCGATGGAAACATGAACGGTCCGATCACATGACCATCCATAATATTTGACCACACATTAATTGAAAATCAGTGTTGGAATCCCTGGACATGCACGGCATGAGGGGTTTCGTCTGCCCAGACATGGCTGTTTCGTGAATTGAGTACACAATCCCTAGTAAGTGTACATTAATCTGTGAAGAGATTGCGCCGTGGAAATAGTGGCTCATTGATGCAGCGGTGCAGGCACCACGTACAGAACTCAATGCGTGGAGCAAAATCGGTTGGCAGTAGTGAATGTACCCTTTGGAGGTGGTATGCATGTAGTTGCTGTTCATGCATAACATTCCAGATGGTGCTAGGAGCAACATCCATTACTCGTGGCAATTGCTCGTGTACTCGTTGACGGGTTCCCTTCAACTTAGTGCAGTACGGCCTCTTCCAATTTGGGAGTGCGGCATCTCCTTGGAGGAGCATCAGTCATTACTGTTGGCGGTGAAGGTGCCCCTTTCTCGAAGCCGTTGCGTAATTATGGCGAAAAGGGTATGCGATTGAGTCGGACGTTGTGGAAAACGATCTTGATAAAGGCGACGAGCAGCTCTTCCATTGCCTCGAGCTTCGCCATACAGAAGGATCATGTCGGTGTATTCAGCAAAAGTGTACTCAACCATGTTGCTCTAACACTGAAAGACATGAGAATAAGGCTCGAACCATCTCCGAGAGGTAGGATAAACGTCAATTAACATCACGTGATCCGACGTAAACGCCCCTCATCATGTAACTCTGCAGGCGGACGAATTGAAAAGCTATTACCCGTTGAGACACGTGGCGTTCGTTCAGGCAATGCTTGTTTTCCAATAGCTCTAGGCGGAAACGGTAAGTTTCCGGACATGTTTTCCAATTATAAATATTATCAACGCAGTCCCCTCTACAACTCCTAGAAGTTTGTAAAGGGAATCTTAGAGCATCCAGGCATTTTCGAAACTTAATTACAAATTAATATATATATATATATATATATATATATATAGTGGTAAATGAATGCTCACGAACCGGTCATTTTTGTGTGAATAAATCCATTGTTGTTTGTATGTTTGTAATTAAAAAAATACAATTGATTATAAGTCTCATTTAAATATTATCAGAACTATCAACAGAACATTAATATAATTATAACAACCTTCATGGCAAATTTTCTCTGTGTCTGAGAGTCAGAGAGACCCACATTATGAGCCGGCGGGCATGCGTTATCCTGACAACAGCACTAGTAGGGAGGTGCGTTATCAACGCCCCTTCATAATATAAATCCACATATCTGTGAGGGCTGCACTGGTTGTATTTAACTCATCAAATAGGAGATTCAAATTGGTTAACGTTGTGATTATAATATTCTTTGGGATGCGGATCTCTTAAAGAATATCTGCCCAACTCGAAATAATATCAGCCGTTGTTAGCATTCCAATCATTTTTCAAAGAAATGGACTCGGAGATAAATGATGAAAGTCTGGAGATAAAAAATAACCGGGTTTTCTGCAAAGGGACACAATAATAGATTTAAAACCTGTGATAAGATAGCTTAGACCTGCCTTGTTGCGTCAAAGAGTGGTAACACTCTCAAAAGGGTTGAGATGAACAACAAGTAGTCTATACAATTTCTTTTCCGCAAGAGTGCTCCTATACTCCAAGATTATGCTCCGCTTGACCAGGTTATACTAGTAGCCTATACGCCCTAAGATGATAATTCTGATATCACCAAAAATCAACACTTTTGAAGTACATATTAAAACAGCGTTGAGGCTATGTAATAAGATGTCAATTATATAATTTTTACCTGGTAAGTCAGTTGTCCTGAACTAAATTATTAAACTTCTTGAAGTTATTCTAATGTGGAAACCTTTCGAAAACAATGTTTCATCTTCTGCGTTTTAACTGGAACGGATGGTGTTATATAGGTTGTATAACGGATTTATGTCTGCCGTTATGTTCTGGTTGAGTAGGACTTTATTCCTTGCTTCTTTTAGAATCTCTATGTTTTCAAGGATGTTGATTCTGTTGTTATTGTATTCTCTGTGTAGTATTGACATAGAGTTATCAATTTTTTCAAATGGATGACCAGTTTCTAATATGTTTGGCAAATCTTGATTTTTCTTCTTTATTAACATATTTTTTTAAATGTTACGAATATCGTGTGTTAAAGTTTCTTATTGTTTTACCTATGTAGAATGTTTCACAACTATTGCATTTTATATTATAGACGCCTTTACTTTCGTACTTATTTGTTGTTTCTGTTTTGTTAGAAATTATGAAACAGAAACAACAAATAAGTACGAAAGTAAAGGCGTCTATAAACTAAAATGCAACAGTTGTGAAAAAATTCTACATAGGCAAAACAATAAGAAACTTTAACACACGATATTCGTAACATTAAAAAAAATTAATAATGAAGAAAAATCAAGTTTGCCAAACATATATTAGAAACTGGTCATCAATTTGAAAAATATCGACAATTCTATGTCAGTACTACAATAGTACAATAACAACAGAATCAGCATCCTTGAAGACATAGAGACTCTAAAAGAAGCAAGAAATAAAGACCTACTCAACGAGAACATAACCGCAGACATAAATCCATTATACAACCTATCACCATCAGTTCCAGTTAAAACGCAGAAGATGAAACATTGTTTTCGAAAGGCCTCCATATTAGAATAACTTAAAGAAGTTTAATAATTTAGTTGAAGACGACTGACTTATGAGGTAAAAATTATATAATAAACATCTTATTACCAAAAATGCTGTAAAATTAAAAGAAGAGAAGTAAGAACATGTGGTACAATGTTTGTGTTTACCTCGTATTGTGGTCGGCTACATTAGTTAAGCTTGGATTTTTATGTAAGATGAAGTAAATTGTTTTATGATATTAAACACAAACTTGGGAATCGAGTTATCGGGAAATACTATTATAATACTTGTCTGCATCATACGTTGTATCCGCGTGAGCGGTGTTTTCACTCTCCGCTTCCCATATCCGCATTAGCCGCACTCGACGCGCGCGAAGCTTTCCTGCTTTATTAACTGCATAAAAAAGTTTTATCTTACATACAATCTTACCTCATAACATATGTTTGAAGTATCGTCCTTTCTGGGTTATACAGACACTGTATCAGGAAACCACATTCCGGTTGACGCGTGTGAATTCTTGAAGGTGTTTTTTCAGAAGGGAATGCCTGAATAAATTAATCACGTACTCGTCGAGCAGACTCGTATTTAAAATAATTTTTACACACGAAAATACGATGCACTAGCGAAATCGGTTTTACCATGTGGATAACTGAAAGCTGAATAACTACATCCACGTGCCGTGAAGGCCGGATGCGCGCGCCGTTCACTGAAGCAAGACGCATAGCCCACTTTAAAAACCCCGCTAAAGCGGTTACAACTTATAATGTATACCCGGTATATCGTGTAAGATTAGTGCTGACTGCAGAGTCCAGTCGCTGTCTACACAGAAGACTCTAATATAAACACCGCGGAGTTTGCCGAACTTGAAAATAAAACGCTATGTTATGAATACATAGTCCTTTATATAGATTTTTTTATTGTTTTATAGATTATTTTAATTATTCAAGCAAAGTCTTTTGAAATAGAGTTTAGACATGATATAGTTCAGAGCAAAGTTTTGCTTAAGCTAACTGTAAACATCCCTACTTTTTGTTCATTGGAATGTTAGTTGGTACAGTTAGGTTGACTTGAGGTCGTTTTTGAGTATATAACACTTGAGAAGTGAGGGTCTCGTGTCTGTCTGTGTGTGTAAACGGCTGAAGGGTAAGTCACCGACCATTTTTCTTAATATGTAGTCCATTTCTTTTATATTTTTGAATCAAGTACAATTAACTGGTTTGGTATTAAATTTAAAAAAAAGGATATAACATTTTTAATCATGTAGATTAGGTTAGATTTATAAATTCCACAACTCCCTCTTCTCTCAAACCCCCAGGAAGTACTGTAGTTTTTAATATAGGCTTAGATTAGATTTAGGGCTAGAATACTAAAGGTTTCTAATTATTTATACTTTAGAAATAAAATAGTTTAAACTAAGACTCCATTTGTTTATTTCAAAACATGTATACTGTACATCCTCATACTAGCGCTCGGCTAGATAAACGCTACCAGATTTTCCAAGTCCCGAAGGTCCTTTAAGCCTAAGAAATCCAGTTGGGTCCATAACACGCTATAATAATGATAACTACTAGCAATATGTTTGTTATACGACTGAAGCAATGTGAGATTCCAAAAGCAATCTCCTTTCTACTTCCATTAATTTTACCGCTAGTTTTCTCCTTCTTTAAAGTCTATCCTTGAAAATCAAAGAGTTGTGATAATTTATGTGGGATGAGTAAACAAAAGATTAATTTTATCATCCACAAGTAGGGGGCGTTTCTGACCTCAAAACCTTCATTGATTTTTCTCCCAACCACTTCCTTTTGTTGCCCATTCTCTTTTAAACTTTTGTTTTCTTGCATCTTGTCATCTAGAATTTCTTTTATCTTCACATTATTAAAAAACCTTCACCCTTTGTACTACTGCTTTAATTCATTAATCTTTTGATATATAAGTAAGAACTTTGTAATACAAGAGCTACAAGAATGTTTAAATATTTATTTCAATATGATAGAGGGGCATTTTATTTCTCCTGCTTGGAACTTTGTAAAGATTTTAATTTCGTCACGTTTATCGAACCCCATGTAATCAAGGATGTATACAGAGAACCATTAGATTGGAGAAAATATCACTGGGTTAAAATTATTGGTAACGTCCGGTATTTAATAGACAATGGATACCCTATAAGGAGAGATAAAAACAGTATATGAGCAATAAATATTCGTGGACCATCAGGTTTTATGGCGGCTCCGTGGCTCAAGATGTTACATGCTCGTCTCTCAACACTGGCGTCCCGAGATCGAATCTCGGTCACTCCATGAGGGTTTTGTGGTAGGCGAAACGCAGCTTGTGCAGGTTTTTCTCGGGGTTTCTCTCATTTTCCCCTGCAACAATTTCATTCCACTATTTCTCCATACTTATCTCATCCATTTCGTTTCTTTTCGTTCTTCTGTCCTTGTGATGGTGCGTCAGGCGTGGTCGGCCGGCACATAGGCCTATATGAAGTATGTGTCGTGGTCATTTCCGGTGTTTACTAGAAGGATCGGTTAAAATCTGTAACATTTCTTCAAAATGATTTTCATGAGAACAATTACAACAGCTTCGTTCCTTCGGAGAAATTTGCTACACCATTAATGAAACACCAAGAAGAACACGAGAGTGACTACTAACCCGTTAGCACTATCGAACCTGGAGATTCATGATCGCGCGAACATAAGCTCTCCATTCATTCCTATCCTGAACTACTATTTTCCAATCATTCCCTCCATCGAATCATGTTTATACTATTTTCCCTCCTCATTCAAGGCCTATTTCCAGTGCTCTTTGTTTCTGCTTTTCCTTCAAGAAATTTCCATGTCACTCTTTCATTCACCATTAATGCTTTACCCATCGCAATCTACGAGAATTAACTATTCCTTTTACATCTGATTATTCATAACGTCAATGTAGCTCACTGTTACGTAGTTTTCTTCAATTAACTGTCGTTTGACTCACTGTGTGAGTCCAGACAATTTCCTAAGTACTTTAGTCTCAAATAATCGTATTTATTTATCATCTCTTAAAGTAAGACGATCGTGTTTCGAATCCATATAACTGGAAGAGTAATTGTTTTATATACTTTTAGTTTATCATTTTTTAGAAAAGTTTGGATGACAACAGTCCCTATAGTATGAAAGCGTACGTTTCCAGAGTTGAGATTATTTTTAAATGAGGCGGTAAGAAGTAAATAGGTGCAAGAGCAAGTTTTGCAGTATTGAAAAAAATAGGTGTAAAGTTGAAGTTGTATAAGAAAAATCATAAGTAATTGAAAATGATAACAATAATGCTTTATCTACTCATAACGCATGCACTTATATTACTTTGCCACTAAGTAAAATTATGCTTCAATAATGTAATAATTATGCACTAAACTCATTATTTGCGAAACATCACTTACACCTCTTTGCTTCTAACCGCCTCAATTACTTTCTGCACCTCATCCCTATTTATAATTATTATTCCCAGATATTTGATTTGTCCACTTCAAATGTTTCTTGTATGTTATCCATTTATATTTAATAATACATTTATATTTGCAAATAAAATATTCAGATTTCTTAATATTGATTTCCAATCCCATTTTATTAGTTTTATTTAATGGGACATGTTTTTGGCTCTTAATATTTCATTACTTTTACCTGATCATTCATTATAAGCATCTAGTACCAGCTGATTAATAACATTGAGTAGTATGTCATGTTTATCCTCTAAAGAATTGATTATATGTTCCAATAAAAATTGACTAGCAGAAAGAGATAATGCACCTCCTTGCTTTAACCCACTGTGCATTTCAAATGTATATGAAAACTGTTTGCCTATCCACACACTACTTCTTGTGTCTTTTTTTTATTGAATCTCCAATAATAAGAACCCTATTTCACCATCTGGTATGTTAGGGTTTTAGTTACAATACAATTAATTATTTACAGTAATTTTAGAGTATGGTTAATTTCTAGCGTTACATAATAACGTAATATGAACAGATAAATTAATAAATTAACAAACCCAAAAAAAAATTAACTCAAAGTCTCTTAAAAATATGATGGATAAAGTCACTTAGCTTTCTATAGCAACACTTCTTATATAAAATATTTGACAAAGGCAGTTGAAATCTATTATGGCAATAACCGAATGTTTTAAACAAATTCATGTCTTTTGGAATCAAATGCGGGACACTCAAATAACATATGTGAGATTGTCTGGCTGGAGTTTTTGCAAATACCTATTTTAAATCGTTCCAAATAATGTCCAAATTTACCGTGTCCAGTCATAAATTGTGTTAATACAACATGTGGTTCTACGTATTTGAACTTTATTCGGTCAAAAACAGTTGGGAAAAATAATGTTCTTGTCAAAGCACCATTAATATTGTTTAACCACTCAGCATTCCAATTTTGTAAGAGATAATTTGTCTTGTGTCATTTAGATATATTCGAATAAGCCTAAAGAAAAACATGAAGCGAAACAACTTCAAAATTTTACATCAATCAATCATAGTATTCTGCCTAAGAGCAGGTCTTCACTGCAAACTCAAAATTCTCCACTCTTTCCTTAACTCAGCCTTCCTTTTTTGCATCTGCAAACAAACCATTTATTTTAATATTGCCTATCTGATGTCTTTTTCTGCCTTTACTTTCTTTCGATTGACCGTTCCTTCTAGGGCATCCGTCAGCAGGCAGTTTCTTCTTAGCCAGTGGCCAATCCAATTTATTTTCCTCTTCCTTATGAGTTCCAGTATTGTTCTTCCTTTACCCACTCTGTCTAGCATAGCTTTAGAATTTTATATAATCATAGTCAACCTTATTTATGGGAATTAAAATTGGATTGCAACAAAAAATACGGGAAACAAATGGAATTTCTGCGACAAGCAAAATATTGCACAAGATTAGAAACAAATTAGAAACGAAGGCATTAAAAGAGAGCTTAAAACAGAATATATATAAGATGAAGTATATGGTTCTACAAACAGAAACCCCGAAATAGAAAGAAATCTAGAAGAAAGTTTCCTTAAACTGGCTCTGATTATAAAATAAGAGGAAAGACAGATCACGAAAGAACAAGAAATTGATAGAGATTTGTGATGATTTAACATATATTTGTGCCTACAATATGAAGGGTAGATGACGATTATAATGATAATGATATTGTATTTATTTCTTCAATGCTAAGTACATGTTTTATGAAAATGTATTCATATCAGGAGAATACAACTTCTAGTGTGATTTATGAAATATGATTGCAATTTAACACAAATAATTTATTGTTCGTTTTTTCTTAATGCAAATACGATTTCATTTTAGCATCACATAATTATATTTTATGTCCTTTTAAAGTATTGCTATATGTAAATAAATTAATAATATTAATAATCACATATTATATGTAATATATGTGGAAAGCAACGGGAAGCTACCACACCTACAATTCCCTAGTAAAGCTGCAAGCATAGCATGAGAATGCTATGCATGCAGTGGAGGACCTGCCTTCGGGCAGAATTACTATGGATGGATATGTAATACATAATAATAATAATAATAATAATAATAATAATAATAATAATAATAATAATAACAATAGTAATAATAATAATAATATTATTATTATTATTACTATTGTTATTATTATTATTAGTCCACCGGTGTGGTCTCGAGGTAGCGTGCTGCCTTGTCACGCAGCGGGCCCGGGTTCGATCCCCGGTCGGGGCAGTTTTTCTGGGTGAGGTTTTTATCGGGGCTTTTCCTCACCTGTAAGACAAATGTCAGGAAAACTTTAAGGCCCAAATGGTCCCCGAAATCATATGGCCATCATCTTCATCATCATCATCTTATCATTATCATCATTACCTTCACCGGTGTGGAAAGCAACGGGAAGCTACCACACCTACACAATTCCCTAGTAAAGCTGCAAGCATAGCATGAAAATGCTATGATTGCAGTGAAGGACCTGCCTTCGGGCAGAATTACTATGGATGGATGGATTATTATTATTATTATTATTATTATTATTATTATTATTATTATTATTATTATTATTATATTAACTTCTTTGAGAAATTCATATGTTAGATTACTTATGCACAACAATGTTTTTCTCAGACATATTGAAGTAAATGCAATCAATAGACAGTGAGAAAACATGCACTTTATTGGTGGTACTTAGTTTTAACTTTTAAAGTTGAGAGACGAAATAAGAAACTGAGGGATGATGATGTAAATTGTAAAGAAAAGAAAAGTAAATTGACTGGGCCACTGGGTAAAAATAAAAATTGCTTGTTGAAGGATGCATTTTAGGTTTGGTGGTTGGAATAAATGTCTGGAAAGAAGAAATGAGAAAATATCACATAATAATAATATATTATGTGCAGACACGAATAGAGAAGTGGAATAGAGAAAAGAGTGGATGCTTTATAGTTTATAGTGAAGGACCTTGTCCTTAGACAGAAAACTATGAATTTTAGCAATATAATTATTCCTGATGCCCTTAAGACAATTTCGTTGTGATAAAGGAAGGTATGTATTTGTGAGAAATGGAGGCAGCGCTGATTATCCATTTTTATGGATAAATTATATTAAGTACTAATCAAAATGAACGTATATATATATATATATATATATATATATATATATATATATACAAATTCTTAACTCATTTAATAAATACTATGCTTTACAATGATTTAATAGTTAATAAATTTTACTTTAAAACATTATTTGAATCTGGATATCGACAGTTCACAGGGTCTGGATAATGATACTACTCAATCCAAGAGATATATTTAGCCTCTGCCAACAGATCTGACAAAAATAAAGGAATTAAGGATATCGCAAAGAATATGGGATCCCCAAGCATCAATTGATTGTAGGCCAGATATACATTTTTTTTTCTTTTTTCAGAATAAGAATGAAAATAAAAAAGAAAGAAATATTATGTGACTTCGAGAACTGTAGCATTTTGTAAAGGGTTAAGTGCAACTTAGAGTAGCTACTGGAGGGATTTCTCAGGTAGGATCGTGGTTGTTTGGCATTTTAGGATCTCTTAGGAGTGGCCTAGCGCGAAATGAAAACATGAAAATATTTGAGGACAGTAAGAAAAATGAAATGGTAAAATTGTGGCCCAATGCAAAAAATATATATTATTAATACATTATAGCTTCATTATGGTATGTTTCCTTCTTGTTACAGTATATTAAGTATATTCTAATATACTGTATAAAGTTTTTTTAGTTCAATAGCCTTATAGTGTATTTACTGTTTTTAAGCTTGTTTTGTAACTAAATTTTAATTGTACAAAGAACGAAGTCGAGATACAATTTAATGGTTGTAGATAGATAGGTTCATGGGTGAGAGAGAAGAAGAGAGAATGTTATCAAAAATAAGAGAACAGGAAAAATAAATAGGTTAATATTAAATCACTGTGCATATAAACATCTCTATAAAGAATAGTTGTATATAGTACATTATTTTCTTCATGTATATGTGTTGATATGTATGGTTGTATATATACAGTAGACTTACAAAATATACTGCATAAAGTTATACAGTTGAACAACTCTGGGACGTAAAGAGGTACTTACGGCCAAACAGGCCCGTGCACATGGAAAATGTAAATGTAGGCTATGTATTTCCGTATTTTATTGAAACATATAAATTACACTTCAGTATATTTGCAGATATTTAAAATCTTAGCCCATGTCTAGTTAAATTACACTTCATTATATTTACAGACATTTAAAATCTTAGCCCATATCTAGTTAAGGATCTTCGTTTGTATTGTATTTAAGTAGGCTGTGCACTATTATCGCTATGTCTTTTACATCTGCATTGAATTTTAATTTTTAACGTATTATGAATTTAAGATTATTGGTAAAATGGATCATGATCTATTGACATGGTAAATACAAAAGTTTTACTGTACACATATAAGTTATTGAACTTCTCAGAAATTTCAATTAAGTGGTTCCACTAATTATCTTACTGCAGCCAACAATGCGATGTAGTAGGTGATCGTTTTTGTTCATGGAGAACAGTTGAGTGCGGAGTACCACAAGGATCAGAATTTGGTCCAATTATATTTTCTATATACATTAATAACATCACTGACTGCATAAAACATTGCAAATATCATATCTACAATGGCGACCTGCAACTATATATTCGTACGTACTACACTAGAACTAATTAACGATAAAGTTAACTTATTGAAAAACCTGACTCTATAGCAATGTAGGCCTAGACCGAAAGAAACAGGCCTTATTATATATCCTGAGAAGTCACAAGCTGTCCGTATCGGTCATCAATGTCTATTAAACAAAGTTTATTATTCATCGTTGGTCCCTCTAAACAAACTGATATTCCATTTAAACGCAATCTGTTTTGACCAAAAGAGAAACTTATAAACATTTGAATGTTTCGAATTTGATTATTGTCACTTATCTTAATCGACATGAGCATCAAAGATTTCAGAGAGTTCATAATGCTTATGAACATTATATTTGCAACCTCCACAAATAGGATCACGTAACTACAGCTTTTGAAAAGTTGTCTTGGCTCCGTTTGGAACACAGACGAAAATACATTGCCTCTGGATCTTATACCATTCTCTGTCCATCTGATCATCTCTTTACCATTCTACTAGATTCCATTGTCTATCTACCCAACATAAGCAAACTATCGTAACAACATATCTTTACATCGAGCATCTCACTATTCCTCATCCTTTCTTATTTCAGCCATTTCTGGAATTCCATCCTCTCTTATATCAAAGACTGCCAGAACCAATAACAACTCATAATCTAGCTTACTGAATATTTCCGTAGACAGTATAACACTTCCAGATATATTCGTTTTACTCTTTTATATTTTTCACTTTAATATTCAAGCCAGTTATTTGGTTTAATAGTAATCATAGATTATTATTATTATTATTATTATTGTCAGTATTGTAACATATTGTGTACTTTCCTTATCATCTAAATATTGTGCAGACATATTATGGGATTATTAATTTAAAATAAATACCTACTTCATAATTGTTAATATCGATAAATTTAACCCTGATGGAACGAAAGAGAAGACTTATGGTCTTAACTCCATGAATTAAGTAAACTATTATATTATTATTATTATTATTATTATTATTATTATTATTTATTATTATGATTATTATATGCAATTTAATTCAGTATATCTTGACGACTGGAAAACTAAGTAAAAACTAAAGTCGTCAATCCTCGAATATACGTAATTTCAGAAATTCTCGGACATCATATTGAACTCACGCTATATTCAAGGTTAAACAGTAGACCTTTTTTTACTCATAAATTATATACAAGGAGTGTGTTTAATATAAGTAAGGTAAAGTAAAGTAAAGTGATCCCACTACAGGCCTCAGGAGGCCCTTGGGGCAATAGGAGGTTAAGGCTCCCACGTTTTCTAGACAATCGGCACTTTGTGTCAGCCGGGTTGTCAGCCCTCCGTGACGGCCGCCTTTACCCCCAGAACAAGCGTCTGGCACTCATTATCGTTAGAGACTGAGTCGACCCCAGGGTCATAGTGCCGCCAGAAGGTTTGGGTCAGTTTAAAAATCCTGACCCTATTGGGACTCGAACCATCGACCTTCCGGCTTGTTGCGCAGTGCCTTAACCACTACTCTACGGCGTGCCCCCGTTTAATATAAGAGTTAATAAAAATAATTTTACAACTCACGTTTAGGCTATATGATTTTTTATTGTGTTTATTTAAAGGTGGGCCTTTTTTTCAGAAGAATCTTCATGAACTAATTTTCAGAAATGATAAACTATGTTTTCAAAAATAGCTATATTTTGGGATTTGTGATCCACTCATGAGGTAGATAAATATATATGTCGAAGGCATGGAGTGTGATGATTAAATATTCTCATTTGTAAATCAATTAAGAACCTAAGGAGTCAAACTCAGTCCATCCGAAAAGAGTACAAAAATAAATTTATAACAATACATTTTTACGTTTTCTTAAATTGTTGAACCCTTTTTTGTTTCTTTATGTCGAGAGTCATGTCATCAATATATTTAGAGAATTATAAAAAAACCCAATTTATTTATTTCGCCACTATGATAAGTGGAATACACCTGGCTGCTTCGGCATGTAAGGTAAGAAGTAAAATACGACATAGAAAAAGTAGAAGAAGAAGAAAAAATAAGTGGAATCGCGATATCACACTTATATCGAGTATCAAATTACTGAAAATAGCTATTATTTTTAGTCATGAATAGTTAGTTGAATAATATTCATTAATTTAAGCACATATAGCCCACAAACTGTTTAATGTATTAAATAAACTGTGAAAAATATTCCCTATTCGAGGTTTCCAATCAAACATCTGACAACCGTTGTGGAAGAAATTAAGGAAGACCACCAAAAAGTGGGTGTGAGCGGTGAGGATAGAAAGAGAAGTTTGTGCAGAAAATCATGAAGCCTGAAGAAGAAAACAAAACAAATGTAAAGGATATTGATTTTCAAAACATATTTACCGAGTTGTATTTTGTTTTATGAAGCCACTTTCATGTTGTAAGTGTAAAAGATAGTCTTTCTCATTAAGTTCAGCTTAAAAAAAAAACATTGACATGGGAAACCAACTATATATTTCATTGTTCTTTGTCATTCTGGAGTTTTTATTTTGTTGCGTTGTTTTTAACAGAAGGTTTTTGTTTGTTTAAAGCTAATGTCTTCGACGACAGATTCTTAATTTGTTTTTTACAGTTATTTTATGTCTTTTTTACGCTATTTTTGTTTCGGGGCTAATGACAGCTTTAACTTGGGAAATACAGGTACAAGTAACAATGCTATGGTCATTAAATTATCTCCATACAAGGATTTTTATTTTGTTTTTAAGATGAACATATCCAATAGCTGAACTTTAATGTCATTGTTTTTACTAGCGGAACTGTGCCAAAGAAAATTAATTTTAAACAGCCGCAGGTCTTTTACTAGCACATTAACTATGTTTTCTTTTTAAATAAAATTTTATTTTTAACTTTTCTTTTAATTAAAACTCTCTAATACGTTGTTAATAAATTCATTACCCCTGGCATTTAAATCAGGGATTAAATAAATACAAGGTAATGGAGTGAAAGCTCTTTAATTTGCAAAATGAAATAAGGATGAGATTCTCACCAAGTGGAATGTTCACCAACAAAGGCTTGTCTTATCCCTCGATTGATTACGAATTTAATAAGAACCAGTATCTACTATGTATGTGTATATTTTCTTCTTCATCCAGCCAAGTCTTAGGCCTATAGGCCTGTTATGAACTCACTGATCAAGTTGTATCCAGCGTTTCCTTGGACGGCCCAGAGATCTCTTCTCTGTTGAACAATAACGAAGCATGGCTTTGGGAACTCTATCTGAACTCATTCATCCAGTTGTTCTTGTATTTATGTATGTATTTAATGACTGGTTCTAAACGTAGTTCCTTCAAGACATCATCATTGCGTTTGTGATCCCATTTGGTACTACCCGACAACATTAACTTTTTAGCCAGTGAGGGGAAGCAAAGGCGCTAGTGTTGAAGAGGGGAAAAGTGTCTTATTCCACCGATGGTACAAATGAACGACTGGGCAAGTGGTATAATCAGTGGCAAAATATAGTGGTTGGCCTATTTGAAATAGGAGATGAAGTTGATGAAAGATTGTCTGAAATTGTACGCCTATGATTTCTGTATAATATGTCGTAGGCCTACAAAGAGATTAAATCAGCACTGATTTCCAACTACTGTCTGTCAGACAAATGTTGTAGGAAAACAAACATTACTGGAGAATTAGGTATTCATGTATTGTATTTGTTTCAAGTTAGAATGAAGAGATTATTTTATTATATATGTTATTAACTAACCAACTCATTGGCACTATCGAACCCGTAGGTGAATGGCCGCGCAAACATATACTCTCTATGCATCCCTATCTTGATAAAATGTTTTCCAATTATACCCTGTATCCTCAAATCATGATTAATGCTATTCTCCCACCTCATTTTGGTCTATAATTGGGTCTTTTCTTTCTGTTTTCCTGCAAGATGCTTCTATTGCACCTGTTTCATTCCCCATTCGTGTTACATGTCCTGCCCATCGCAGTCTACGATACGTTCTTATTACATCCGGTGTCCTATAAAGACCATTTAGCTCACTGTTATGTAGTTTCTTCCATTCATGTGTCTGTTCACCTCTCTTTGATCCAAAAATTTTCCTCAGAACTTCATTCTGAAATACTCACAAGCTCCTTTCCTCCCTTAAAGTAAGAGTCCATATTTCACATCCATATAATATAACTGACACAATAACAGTTTTATATATTTTTCAGTTTAACGTTTTTTGAGAGGACTGGGACAAAACTTCTCCCTGTAATTCATTTCCAGAATTGAGCCTATGTTTAATTTCTTTGTGCATCTCATTCCTATTTGGACTGTTGTTTATTATTATTATTATTATTATTATTATTATTATTATTTATATTATTATTGTTATTATTATCCGCTGCTGTGGTCTAGAGGTAGCGTGCTTCCTTGTCACTCAGCGGGCCTCGGTTCGATCTCCGGTCGGGACAAGTTTCCTGGGTGATGGTTTTTTTCGGGCTGTATGACAAATGTCAGGAAACTTTAAGGCCCAAAACTTCCTCGAATATCATCAGGCCATCATTATCATCATTAACATATGTTTTAAGTTTGGGATTAAGGCTTCTCCTGGCGCATCATTACAACTATCATATATCATCGAGGCAGCATAACTCCACCTTCCAGTCGCCATAATCGCAGAAGTGGGTTACAATAACGCCATGCCAGGAGAGAATACCAAAATGTCGAAATGAAAACGCGGTTGCATTGAATAAATAAATAAATATTATTATCATTATTATTAAATAAATATTATTATTATTATTAAGGATACAATACTTGTATGGCACATCAACGTTGACAAGGACTATGGGTAAAAAGTACACTCAGAAAAAAAGCCCTGTATAACCTCTAAAACTTCATGTGTAGAATTCGCTTCCACTCTGTATAAACTTATAGTTTCAAACTTGTAGTTTTTGATAAGCAGTAAATAAAAAAAAATAGCTACAGGACTATAAAAATAGATTAACAAGCTTCAAATCCACGAAGTCTGACCACATTTCTTTTTACACTACTCACTTTGTCTTCAAAGTCGGTAATGTCCAAAAAATCGCTATAACTTTTTATTATTAGAAATAGCTATAAGTTTCACAGGCACCATTAGACTTTGTAATGTCATTCCAAGAATAATTTAGAAGAACAGATAAGTTTTTTCACATCTGAATTCAAAGGTGATGTTGAAGGGTTGGTTGGCAGGTGGAGGAGTGGAGACTAGCTCTTGTCGTTACGTCTTGGGCGGTCATGCAGCACCACAGTTTTTCTTCTCTGTGGTTATAACTAATACCTGTTTCTAAAATAAATACACCAAATCACTGCTGGTGTTGCTGTTGTTTATATTTTAACAAAACATAACTAACGATCTTCTAGGTTCGGTAGCTGAGTGATGGGTTCAATGAAAAATCAATGGACTTGTGCCAATGTTAACACAAGGCAACCGTTGATATTATTGACAGATGAAGTAGGCCTACGTATTTCTTACTTGAAATATTAAAAGGTTACTAACTTACGTATTCTCTTTGGAGATTCACTGATTAACTGCTAATGATCTGTTGCTATTTTACGATTTTTATCTTTCTCGGAAAAGTTTTTTTTTTTATTCTTTTCGTGTTTTCTGCTAATTTATTTTTTAAGCTTTAGAGCATCTTTATTTTTCATAGTCTTAGAATATGTATATATTAAACTTTTCTTCATTTAAATTGTTCCTGACTCATAAAAATTATTATTATTATTACTTTATTATTATAAAGTTTGTCTATATTATGTTTTCCATGTTATTCTCCTCCCATAACTCCACCAGGCAAAATAAATAAATCTATTATTGGGTCTAATCAGGCTAACAAAATTCACACAAGTGATAATTTATAAGATACTCAAAATATCAGAGAAATTAGCTTGACTATTTAACTCATGCCCCAAATGGGAGTCAATGACCAATCACGTTTCAATGATTTCTGTTTTACAACCAATCAGAGTCGTGTTTCACGAAATATTTATCAGTGTTAGGATTATCATATATTAAACAAAGCTCCTCCTTTTTAATATTCTGAACAGGTCTGACCGTTATTTTGCAGTGACTGAGCCTATAACAAATACGGCTACCAGATTGTATATAATAGTGCTTACATGCCAACATTTGTAGCAATTGATTATACCACCAAAAAAAGAAACCACTGTTTGCACTTTCTTAAATGTATTTTTTCCCAGGTAATAATCGAGAAAAATATAATTGTCATATTTACATCATACGACATCAGAAATGAATTAATATACAGATTGATGTGTTTCATTTTTTCTCCACTAGAGAGCATTCTTACAATATTGCGTTCCTTTGGCAATAAATAGTATGATCTGGTTGCAGTGATAAACAAAAGAAGCAGTAGAAGCGTACCTATCGTTTCTCATTTGTTTTCAAACATCGCCGTTTACATTAAATATATAAATATTTTAAAATAACTATAGTTAAATAATGATTTGTGAGTAAACAGCTTAATTTTATTCGTTAAATAGTCCTAACAAATGCCACTCTTGATTTCCAAATTCTCTAGATAAATTCACTCCTCACTTCGTGAGTCGTGAATTTATCGATAATTTGGAAATCACTCGTGGCATTACTTATGATAATCTACAATTACTATATTCAAACCGATTAGCCTATCCATATAATGGATGTGTTATGAACCTATTCTTAAGTGTTAAAATACACTTGAAGCGCCCACAGATTTCTTTGAATTACTTCCGTTCCCATGTATATAACGTATGTGTGTACACTAACCTAAACTTTAGGTAAAGAACATCGGAACTTCTGAGAGTCTCAGAATTTACCTTAATTTTTTTTTCAAAATTCTTATTCTTTCAATTAAGAATGACTGGAAATTTGCTTGTACAGAATAAATCATTATTTCATTAAAAAATGTGTTTAAACCAGCTTTAACGTTTAATTTCATTAATATATTTAGTAAAAATTAAGAAAATAATTTCATTCGTTTTTTAAGTTATAGATTCTTACCGATATTGTAGTAGTCCCCAAAAAAGTATTCTTTAGAAGTTGTAAATCGTTTTAAAAATTAGATGAAAGAAAATTTAATCTATACAAATACATAAAAACATATAAGTAATAATTCCTGGCGAAGTTAGTCTTGATAACTCAAATATTTCGCAAAGAATGAAAGAAAAATATTGATTAAGGACGTATTTTCGTATTTCGATATTCTCCAGCTATTAAAAATTAAAAATCATTTTGTCCTAATTGGTTGAAATATGTCAAGGCGATTTTGAAGATTACTTTCGTATTAATAATCACATATGGAAACTAATTTGAAATTATAAACATTAATAAAAGTAAATCTTGTGAAATAAATAATAAAATGTTTATCTAAAAATCTTACATTTAAGAAACTGATCTTTATGAAATAAACTTTATTGTTTCAATCAAAATTTATAATTGACCTATTATAAACCCTACTTCGTGAAGGGTTGCAGTCGTAATTTGTTATACTTTTATATTACTTAAATTACTTAAATGAAGTTCATTAATTATATTTATGATATATATCTTAATATATAAAAATTACGTGTGACGTTGTTTGTCCGCGATGGAATCCTAAACTACTGAACCGATTTTAATAAAATTTTGCACACTGTGTGCTGTTTGATCCAACTTGAGACCTACGGTTGTTTGTAACTAAATTTACAGTCGAATTATTTTTATTGCAAATTATTTGTTTATTATTTAACAAAGAGTTATAATTATCTGTGAGTTCCATACGATTCTAACAGATGACGGTGTAAGGTAATTGGTTTATTATTTAACCAGGTGGCTCTGCGTTTTGTTGGAACCGCGAATTTCAATTGAATTACAAATATTGTGTAAGTGTGTTCAGCGTTTATTTTATTTTCAATATATTGATAATAATATTAATTTCGTGTGTAAGTATTCGTTTTAAGTAATCTGGCTGAAAGACAGCAACTTAATTTAAATTTAACTGGACCGAGAAGGGACATTGAACAATATGGCAAATCAGTTCTAGAGACCATGAATTATAAGATATCAAGTGAATTTCCGCAAATTGGTATAGGCCTATGTGACATAAATCTTACATTTAAGAAGAATGTCAATTTAAAAACATATGAAGGTCCTAAGGAACGGAATAACAGAACGTAAGTAAGTCTGTTAGTTATAATAATATGTCTAATATTACAGAAACAATCTCCATGCCTCAATTAAATGAAAAACAAGATGACTATAATATATCACAAGATGATATTACTATACAGAGACTTCTTGATGACGATTAGAATCCAAACTGCCAACAAGTTTGTAGAAAAAAACGAAAGTATAATGAAATCAGCAAGCCTCCTCAAAATATTCTATCAATAAATGTATATAATCCTTATGATACACTTATGGATGATACTGAGAATGCAGACAACATAAATTCATCTCAATCAACAAAACCACTTCCACATAAACCACCACCCATATTTATACCGGGTGTAGTTAACGTACCAGAACTAAAAAATTGTGTAAAACAAAAACTTTCTGATTTAGATTTCTCACTTAGTTTATTACAACATAATTTAACGTATACCTTAGCCACAACAACGCGTGGCCAGGACTTATATAACAAAGTCGGATTAGTTACACTATTTATTACTCAAAAACGGCTGGACCGAATTTTATGATCTTTGATTTGTTGGATTTGTTTCCGCCCCGAATAGCAGATAACTATTAAAACATCGGAAAAATTAACGTACAAATATTTAAAGGCGACACGACGTTCGGCGGGCCAGGTAGTATATATATATATATATATTGCATTGCTCAATGTTAAACATTTAATTATAACATATATATATATATATATATATATATATGAATTGTGTTATACTTAAGTTACGTATTTTTGTCATTATTCAATAAAATAAAATTGATTCAGTCACCAATAATGTTAAAACTTGGAAATATATTATTGATATTCTTGCTAAGTAGAATGAATAATAATTAAAGTATGATAATCAATCAGTAAAAACATTTTTTTCAAATAATTCCCTTTACATTAGCTTTTATTCATAGTAGCTTTAACTAAAAAGCGTGCATGGAAGCTCTTTGCAGGAAAACCATAGGGAAAACGCCCAGTTGGTAGACCAAGAATGGGGTGGGAGAGTAACATTAACTATGATTCGAGGGAAATAGATTAATACAGGGATGACTGCAAAACATTGGCTCAGGATAGGGATGTATGGAGAGCTTGTGTATGCGCGGCCATGAACCTGGGGGTTCGATAGTCGATAGTGACAGTGAGTGAGTTAGTTAGTTAGCTAAAATAGTCATACTACGATACTTGTGCAGGTTATATAATCCTATTGACTCTACAAGTGTTCCTTATTTCAATTATCCAGGCGCAACATACTATCTATTGCATTTTTTCTGAGAATTTGGGAATACCATGTATAAATAATTCAGTTTATAGTCTACTTTTACTTTTGTGTTTGCATCCTCACACAGCGTTGGAAAATTGTTAGAGAAAAGAAAAAAGAAGCAAATGTATTTGTTACTGTTCATATAAAGGAACAAGGGCATGAGTAACAGTTGAGCGTTATTGCATCTGGAGCAGCTACTTGTTATAATACAGTGTATCGACTTTGTACAGTACGTGACTCAAGAAGATGTTTGAGAATTGACAATAGCGAAGAATCGTGGCTCGAGGTATAAAGTCAATTAGAGAAGGTGTGTGTTGAAGTTTCCTATTGCAACCAACAAATTGTGATAAGAATTATAATCAACCCAGGTGGAAAAATAGAGTGAAAACAGTAGTTTTCTCAATGCTTCTAGAAAACACTGAATATCTAAATTATAAGATAGAAGTCAATTAAAATAAATATGGGATCAAACATGTTTAGTGAACTTCATTAAATAGTGAAAAGGGAAACTAAATAATTCTCACGCGAGAGAAAATGTTATTTATTTAATGCAGAGATATTGATATACATATTATTGGCCAGAGATAAGTCTCGTGACTGCGATGGGCGGAACATGTGGCACGAATCGGGAATGGAAAACATGTATGGAAGCTTCTTGTAGGAAAACCAAAGGGAAAACACCCAGTTGGTAGACCAAGAATCAGGTAGGAGAATAACATTAAACTATGATTTGAGGGAAGTAGATTATACAGGGAATGATTGGAAAACATTAGCTCAGGATAGATAAGAATGGAGAGCGAGAGCTTATGTCCGCATGACCATAAACCTACGGGTTCAATAGTGCCAGTGAGTTAGTTAGTTTATCATTGGCCAGACAAAATACCGCATCTTAATGTTTATATTTTTTTTTTCCAAAAGGTTAAAAGACATTACGAACATTATAGCATAGGCCCTAAATAATATTACTGTCTTTCATTCCAATTATCCTTTTTTTTAAGGATTTCCTTGAAACGTGGGCAATAAAATAAATGAAGGACAGCAGATTTCAAAATATATATCCAATTCATCTTATGTTACTGCCCCCAAGGCAAAAAAAGCGCTGGATGGATAACTCCTCTTTGAGACAGTAACAGGCCAAATGACCTAATACTTGCATGGATGATGATAATGATGATCTTACATAAAACAGCTATCAACCATTACATGCCCTTGAAATTTCTCTCAGAGAAGCGTTGTGATGACCATGGACAAAATATTATCTGCCGTTTTTAACTGCAAGACACAGAAACTGAAGCCAAAATCCAGCAATGGCAACCCTACTGTCTCAATCCGATGAACTCCCTGTACGAGTAAAATGGAGTGAAGTGAGTGAGGCGGGACGCGGCAGGTTGTGAGGGTTATTCAATCCGCCAATTCAGGAGTTGTGTTACTTCCCCGAGTTTATCCAATCCGCCAATTCAGGAGTTGTATTACTTCGCCCGAGTTTTAATGAGAGATTTGGCGCTAGGTTTTGGCGATTTCCTGTTAAAACGGCAGATTTTTTTTATATTACTTCTCACCATAGTTTATTGTCACAAATACAATGTGTACTGAAACAATTAATTATCTGTATTTTATTGGAAATTCTTGAATATTATACTGTTGTGTATAATGGGTCTTTAGCGAATGGAGAATAAATAGAAACTCCGGTTTCTGGAACCGGTTATAACGGCTGAGGAATCCGCCCTGCTGATCACATGTCACCCCTTTACTAGCGAAATGATTGTCCATCATTGCAAATGACACATATGAATGTGAGGCCATGGACCATGGGCGATCTAAGGCCTGAAGCGACAATGTATTTTTTATGAAGAGAAAAGATACTTCATTAAACAAATAAGAGTAGGATGCGAGTATCTACATTTCATCTGATAAGGAGATTGCTAGCTTTTCATGCTCGCACCGACTTTATCCCTGAAAATTTTCTGTTAATATTATGATTATCATATCTTATTTATATTACACTAGGTAATATCCAGCGTACGCCTATATAAATTAAATAGGTGTTTTTATTTTTAGTTGAATAAGTAAAATAGAATATTCATAAAGATCGGTTGAGGGTTTAATTAAATTGAACTAATGTAGGCCTATGTTATTTCATACATTGCCTATTTAAGGGCAATTACATTGCATGTAATAGGCTTACATTGCAACAAACCAAACATGGCTGCTAGTAAAGTAAAGTATTCCCACTACAGGCCTCAGGAGGCCTTTGGGGTAGTGGGAAGTTAAGGCTCCCACTATTTCTAGACAATCGGCACTTGATGTCAGCCGGGTTGTCAGCCCTGCGTGACGGCCGCCTTTACTCCAGAACAAGCGTCTGGTACTCATTTCCGTTAGAGGCTGAGTCGACCCCAGGGCCATAGTGCCGCCAGAAGGTTTGGGTCAGTTTAAAAATCCTGATCCCACCGGGACTTGAACCCTCGACCTTCCGGCTTGTAGCGCAGTGCCTTAAACACTACGCTAATGGCTGCTGCTAGAGTAAATTTTTAATTTCGGATTTCAAGTGAACCCCCAATTATAATGGTCTGATTTCTCTTACTTTTGGATAATATCTACCTCGGTTTATTTTAGTAGCATGTACTGAGTTTCGTTGTGAAACATAGAAAATTGCGACTACTAGAGCGATTTTTAAATTTTCGTTTCTGGTGAACCCCTACACATAATGGTTTTACCGATTCAGAAACTTTTGTGGCGTGCGCACAACACCTCACCAAAGTTTCATCATAATCGGATGAATGGTGTAGGAACGCATACGGAACAAAGATATATATATATATATATATATATATATATATATATATGATTAAGAAAGTTTTCTTGAGTTTTCCGCATCATGGATTCAAGGTCGGCCTCTAGCCGCTGATTCCGACGTTTCGGCATGATCGCACATGCCATTATCAAGATCATTCCTTGATAATGGCACGTGGGATCATGCCGAAACGTCGAAATCAGCGGCCAGAAACCATCACGCGGAAAACTCAAGAAAACTTTCTTAATCATACTTATATCCGCGAAAATCTACAATGTAATATATATATATGTGTGTGTGTGTGTGTGTGTGTAGGAAGACCAAAACGTCGTTGGAAGGACGACCTGCGCCTGCGGCATGTAGTGCGCCGGGGAGCGGAACGGGCCAACAGGCTCATACCTTGAAGATGATATATATGTGTGTGTGTGTGTGTGTGTGTGGCGCGTGCGTGCGTGTGACATGAAAAGAAAAATAAATGCCTGAACCGGGACATCTTACTTGATACGTTAGTGCGCTACCACCTACGCTATCCAGGCATCCTAGCACAAACATTTATTTTTCCTTTATATAGATACTGAATTCCATTGTGAAACATAGAAAATTACGACCGCTGGAGCGATTTTTAATTTTTCGTTTCCGGTGAACTCCTAAAAATAACGGATGTAAGATGGTTTATATATATATATATATATATATATATATATGATATGAAAAGAAAAATGAATGCTTGAGTCGGGATTTGAACCCGAGTCTCTAAACTCTGTACGTTTAGCGCTCTAACCAACTGAGCTACTCAAGTATTCCAACACAAACATACATTTTTCTTATATATGTAGTATTCTCAATTCACACAAGAGGTAGCGGGAAGTAAATTATTTTCGGAATCTGAAATTATTAAATCGGCGTTCTGAAAAACGTAAACATTATACTTTTATGCGTCTGAATTTTCCACGACGCGGCGCGGCGCGGCGCAACATTCCTAGAAGGCACTTGGTCTATCAGCTGGCTGCTAGCTGTAAGAGTTAGATTGTTTTAACTTTCCGGGAAGTGAACTTTACATCCACACGAGTTAATCACAGTAGCAAACGGGCATCCAGCCAATGTAGACGTTACATGTGGTCAGCTTGTCGGACCCCGCAGCTATTATAACTTCTTTTACTAACCTAAAGCTGCTACCTATTGTAGATACCCAACGTTCTCAGGATATTCGTTGGATACCAGTTCTATTCTGGCTGAAATTCCACGAGTAAATTTATTTCCCACGGAAATTTGAACTCGCGCAAGTCCCGCAATTTGCGCCAAGGCATGATGCCTTAGAACACTTGGCTTCTGCACGGAATTCATGTATCTCAACCTTAAGTAAAATATGAATTGCGAATTTGGTATCGTAACATGTAGTGGTATATCAGAAGGCTGGATGGCCCAAAGTCCATGGAACTTCATATTCTATAATTATAATTTTGAACTTTTACTATATCTTAATGGAAATATCGTCACAATAGTGGATTTAAATACTATATTGGTGCCTTTGAGCAAATTTTAACCGTCCTTTCCCATCAACGTAATACCTTAGTGCCTGCTAGATGTCTCATTGATGCGATGTGCTGACCATACGTTACTCATTTACATTTGTAGGGAAATAAACGTAACTAAAGTTGCTTGGTGAATAAATTCACGCTAGGGGAGCGCTCATGTCTCCACGAGGAACGCATGGGGTACATAGTTCTTTTTTGTTATTAAGAGAGAAGAAAATGGCGCATTAGAGTTGTTGTGGTTAAGACAGGTGCTTGTGGAGTTTGTTCCTTTGAAAGTTTGTTTCCGCTCACCAACACCATTATCACCTGCGTTGCCCATCTTTTGATCAAAAAATGAAGGTGCTAGGAATTAGCTCTAATTGCATCCTCTTTCAGAATGAATAAAAGCGCGCAAGAATTGAAATTGTTTGTGGCTGTATAAATAATTTAGTAACAATTCTACAAACTTATATGTTTAATTTCATCAGATATGGCGTTATTCATAAATATTTGAATGTTTATTAACCATAATTCAAAAACATAGTTCGCTAATTGGGTAAAATTTATTTCCTCGAAAATTAAAATTGTGGTCAGATAAAATAAATAGGAATGCAATTAGTGGGCATCTCACCGTCTATTTCTGCTACATGTTCCAGAGGGTTAAATTTATAAACGTATATTATGCGTACTATCTGGTGGTTATTTAATGTGCCATATATTTCTGAGTTACCTCATATCGTTTGATTTTGAATTTTCTTTCGAGCAAAACAACTTACTCGAATTATCACCAACCAAAATCTTCATGGACTTCCAACGAATCGATTTCACAAACTTAGGATACAAGATAGACACACTATTCATAGACAAAGTCTATTACATAATAATAATAATAATAATAATAATAATAATAATAATAATATAATAATAATAATAATAATAATAATAATAATAATAATAATAATAATAATAATAATAAATGCAACGTGGTTAGACTTCAGAAACCACTCACCATTTAATTCTGTAGTTCCAATGTTAAATCAAAAGAAAAATGATCCCATACATGCCCTAGGTGGCCCTTGGGTAGTAGGAGGTTAAGCCTCCCCACTTTTCTGGACAATCAGTATGATATGTCATCCAGATTGTCAGTCCTACGTGACGGCCGCCTTTACCCCTAGAACATAAGTCTGGTACTTGTTTCAGTTAGAGGTCCCCTGACCATGGTAATGCCAGATGGTTTAGGACAGTTTAAAAATAATACTACCATCAGGACTTGAACCTGCGACCTTCAGGCTAGTACGTTTTGCCTTAAAAATTACGCCGCAGCGCGCGGAATTGCATGTAGAAATATTATAAACAAAAATATCATCATATGGTAGGGAGTACAGATAATTTAACAAGCATTATTATTTGTCTACAACACAAAGTTGATGCAGAAAATTCTATGCTATACATTTGAAATATTCTAGAATAATAGAAATATTCTAGAATGATATGTTATACATTTGAAATATTCTAGAATATTAAAAATATTCTAGAATAATAGGACAGAAATTTTCTCACTTGCGAAACGATAACGATATATTAAAATAGACTAGGGATGACAGTAATCCGTGAAAATTAGATGATTTATAATAGCTACCCCTAACACACATGATTTGCACACAATATACATAGAGAAACAAAGAAACTGCACATATCTTTCTTGGAACTACGTAGTTTTCCAGTGGAATTTGGAGTAAGTGATAACTGTGACTGTAATTCCTGGCTCCTCAAGTGTTACATGGTTATATCTAAGACGCTACACTCTTGCTTAGAAACACTGGACTTATATAAACACGTTTACATTCAATACAGAAATAAGTTATTTTAAACACTTGTCACACTATAAGGAAATTTACCAAAGTTTTCAAATACTATAGCTCAGTGATGCAAGTGAAAGAGTTGCATATGACTAGGTCGGATATTAAGTAATTATCTATTAAATAATCAATTGAGTTAGTGTTCACTTGATGAAAATCCATATTTATTAATTAAATAAAAATAAAACTTATATTTTTATTTGATTTTCATATTTATTAAGATGTAAGATAAGTTTATTAAGATATAAATCTTAGTAAATATGAAAATAAAATAAGCCTATAAGTTTTATTTTTATTTAATTAATTATATATTAATTGATTTTGACGATACGAAGTAATTGTTATTGATTATGAGAATATGAAGTTATTAGCCATTACCAGGATTTGATTTTGTTCTATAAACTGATTTTCTTTTCAGAGGTTCACACAACTTTAGTGTACCACAAAAAAAGTAAAAATACCAATAATGATAGTAATTGAGGCATTGACATGGGAAAGGTAGTAAGTAATAAAAATACAATTTTAGGGGGGAAGCAAAAAACAATTTCCCCAACATTAATTTTAATATAATTTTGACACTACTATACAAGAAATCTTATATGAAAAATAGTTACAAAACATCCACATTAGATTTACAAAATATATTTAAATTTAAAAGCGTCACACTTGTTTTTTTGCTTCCCTTGTAAAATAGTATGTTTATAACTTGCTACCTTTTCCATGTCAACGCCTCAATTATAATAATACTCATAATACTACATTAAACAAAGTTAATTTTAAAAACACTAATGCAGATTTTAGCAGAAGATCAAGTCACATAATAGCTTATAGAAAATATCTTCAACGTATATAAAAAAACTTCAATTGCAGCTAGGAGCGAGAATAAAAATACCACAATGGCGAGAAATTTACAGTGTGTTAGACATGGTTGTGGCCTTTCACCACCGTTATTTATTACAAACATGAACAGAATTAACCAGGAATGGGAAATTACGTAATGAATGTATCCCAATTAATCCAATTTTAAAAATTTATGCACTACTTTTTGCAGAAGACATAGCTCTCGTAGCAACTAATTAAGATGATCTTAATTTAAGTACATGATTTCAACATTGTAGGTTAAAAATGGATAAGTATGTAGAAAAAACAGACAGTGATAACCTTTCGTGGTTAATGTCATATCTTAAGTAAAATGTGATAAAAAATTAATTTTGTGAAACAGTAATTTATATTTCTTACCTAAGATTAAATTGTCTTTTTTTACGATGAATTAGATATCATTGACTATTTAATTCATGCCCCAAATGGGAGTCAATGGCCAATCACGTTTCATTGATTTTCGATTTACAACCAATCACAGTCGTGTTTCGCCTAAATAGGTCATAGCATCATTTTACTGTAGCCCACATCCAAAGAAATACGGCTACCAGAGTGTATATATAGTGTCAACACATAGCGCATGCAGGAGTTAATATAAAAACATTTGTAGCAATTGATTATACCACCAAAAAAAAAGAAACCATTGTTTGCACTTTCTTAAAAGTATTTTTTCCCAGGTAATAATGTAGAAAAATATAATTGCCATATTTACATCATACGACATCAGAAATAAATTAATATACAGTTTGATGTGTTTCATTTTTTCTCCACTAGAGTGCATTCTTATAATATTGCGTTCCTTTGGCAATAAATAATATGATCTGGTTGCAGTGATGAACAACAGAAGCAAATTAAGCGTACCAATCGTTTCTCATTTGTTTTCAAACATCGCCGTTTACATTAAATATGTAAATATTTTAAAATAACTATAGTTAAATAATTATTTGTGAGTAAACAGCTTAATTTTATTCGTTAAATAGTCCTAAGATATACCACTCTTGATTTCCAAATTCTCTAGATAAATTGGAAATCACTCGTGGCATTACTTATGATAAAATTTATAAGTACATAAGAATTGAAGGAATAATTCATTAAGAAATTTATGAAATGTTAATATCTTAAATTCTGTATCTGATATATCCGTCGTCCTCAACTAAAACTGTTCGTAAATCAGATACGAATTTTAAGATTTTAACATTTTACTTAATAATCTCAACATAAAAGTAATGCAAATTATGCCTAAAACAGTATTAGATGCCAAACCAAGTGGTAAAAGAAGAGTTGGAAGACCCAAATTACGGTGGTTGATGACATCCAGGATGACCTTATGAAGAGAGGAATTAAGAGATGGAAAGAGAGGATTGGGCGGCAATTCTTAAAGAGGTCAAGGCCTAACTAAAAGGGCTTAAGACCACAGATGATGATTCAAATCATGAAACCTTCCATACAGTAAAAAGTCAGACAATAATACATCTATATAACACGTTAGCAAGACCAACACCTTGTTACAGAAGTGAGGCAGGGGTGTATATAAGTACTTCCACAACCAGCGAGATAAAGTTCCGAGGTCGTGAGCAGGTTATTCCCGATGGGATCACCAAAGAAATGGAGAGGTCCTACAAGAACTTTAGATGGAATCAGTTATCCATTTTATAAATCAGTACCTCTACTCACTCACTGGCACTATCGAACCCGTAGATTAAGGGTCGCGCGGACATAAGCTCTCCTTACCTCCCTATTCTGAGCTAATATTTTCCAGTCATCGCCTGTATAATCAACTTCCCTCAAATTATTATTATGTTATTCTCCCATCTCATTCTTACCATGCTTACTGGGTTATTTCCCTCTGGTTTTCCTACGATATTTCATGCCCCTCTTTCATTCCCCATTCGTGCCATATGTTCTGCCCCTCGCAGTCTATGAACAACTCTTCTTATTATATTTGGTTTCCCATAAAGATCATGTAACTCATTGTTATGAACATTTCTCCATTCGCCTGTCCATCTCTCTTTGGTCCAAACATTTTCCTAAGAACTTTATTTTCAAATACTTGTAATCTTTTCTCCTCCCTTAAAGTAAGAGCCCAGTCCATGTTTCGCATACATATAATATAACTGGGAAAATGAATATTATTGGAAAACTCATGTAGGGCCTACAATATAGGCATATGTCCAAAAACAGAATCTCAAAAACCATGCTTCACTAGGCCTACTGTTCACATGAAAAAATACCTTTGGACCGTCCGAGGAAGAGATGGATTCAAAATCCAACCTTGAGATCGTAACAGGCCATGAGGTATTTATACTTGTATTTAAGATGATAATGGTGACGATAATAATAATAATAATAATAATAATAATAATAATATAATAATAATAATAAATTAAAATATTGTAAGAATAGGGAATTGTGTAGGTGTGGTAGCTTCCCGTTGCTTTCCAAACCGGTGAAGGATGATGATGATAATAATGGTAAGGGTGATAATGATAAGGATGATGGCCATATGATTTCGGGGACCGTTTGGGCCTTAAAGTTTTCCTGACATTTGTCTTACAGGTGAGGAAAAACCCCGATAAAAACCTCACCCAGAAAAACTGCCCCGACAGGGGATCGAACCCGGGCCCGCTGCGTGACAAGGCAGCACGCTACCTCGAGACCACAGCGGTGGACTATATATATATGACATAAGAAAAATAAATGCCTGGACGGGATTCGAACCCGGAACTCTGAGTCTGTACCTCAGCGTGTTATCCATTACACCACCAGGCGAATCCAATTCAAACACTTATTTTTCTTATATATGTATTATATTCTCCATTATTACTAGATGCCGCGAGAACTCGGTCTTCACTGCCATCTAGTAGTTGACTATAACAAGTAAGGAAATTAAAGATAATATTTTTACTTTATACAGAGTGTTATCCATTACACCACCAGGCGAATCCAATTCAAACACTTATATATATATATATATATATATATATATATATATATATATATATATATATATATAATGTATATACACAAGATCTATCGCATTTAGATTTTTTCCTAGCTGTAATTCTCTACTGATCCTTAATGGAAATGTGCCGATTCACATCAATTAATTTCACGCGTATTAATAAATTTCAATGAGACTGTTCGCTAAGAATCTTCTTTTATTATGAATAGAGTAAGATGATTTATAAACAGGGTGTAGAAATGATTGTGGTGGTTAAAACTCTAGTAAGAAACGCAAGAAGTTTGTAACCGCAAAGAAGAGCATGATGCACTTGCGCCTCTCTAATGCTGCATTGCTTGGCAAGCCAACCCGAACGCTTCTTGCAAAAAAAGTCTATATTGTTTCATAGGTTCATTGTCTGAACATTGTACCGCCAACACATTCACATGGCAAGCATAACACTTTGAGGCAATAAAACACCATCTTCTCAATATTTGTTATTGCGACAACACTATACTACATGTTTATTCTTGCGCCTGCGCTCTCTTCATGCATCGGTTGATTCTTAAAGTCTTATAGAATTTCAGGTAACATCCTTTTTACCTCTTTACATAACAGAATAATAGAATAGTAAACTAATGTACAACTCATATAGGGTATATTAAATCAGAGTTGAAGAAAATAAACTCCATACTTCGAAATTTACTAAGGGAAATGATACAGAATGTTTGGAAATTTACGATTTTGTAAGTCCTCCCCGCTATATCTTATTCGGCCTTAGTTTATGTTGTATTGTAAACAAAGTCACAAAAGGTATCCTTCCGCAGGCATCTGTGATTGGTGGAGCGATGGTACTATTTTACGCGCCATCTGACTTGCTGCTAAATTCCGGTGGCATTAATTTACCAAAGTCGCATGTATCTACACGTATTTAGAAATTATAGAAATATTATTTAAAATAACAAACTTGAATAGGCCTAAACGTTTTTCAATTAATTTCGAAAAAGGGAAGCGGCAATATAATTATGATACTAATACACATGATAATATAAATATAAATTATTGTATTGTATTGTAAGCCCATGTTTTCCCTTTACAGAGATTTAGGCGCTCTCCCCCTACAGGGAAGAATTTGAACCATACTAATTTAGTTACACTTGTTTTCGCATAGATGTCATTGTGAATGGTCCGTGGTCAGCGTTCCGCCTCATACTGACATCTAGGAAACCAAGGTAGTACTAGGACGGGAAAATTCGCTAAATTTTGCTTAGAGGCCTTTTCATTCAGGCTTAAGGATTTTTTACGAGCCTGAAAATCTTCAGACTCGGGACCCACGGCTTAAAGTCCCTCCCGGAGGACTTGCTCCTTGGATTTTTCCGTCCTAAAAAATCCATCGACCCCGGCCGGGTTTGAACCCACGACCCTCGGGACCAGAGGAAAGCAGCATAACCACTAGTCCACCGCGGCCGACTAAATATAAATTAACAAAGCTAAAAACCGTTAAAATCAAATTAGGAAAATAAGATTTAATTACCTAATCACACTGTGACAAGGATTTCCTCAAATAATTTCTACGCCACTACAATATAACGTCACGTTCAACAATTTGATTCTTTCTGTTTCTTAGTACATACTTAAACCCGATTTCTCGGAGAATGGTATAGAAACTTTTTTTTTAATTTGATAATTCAGCATTACTGTTAACACAAGCCAATACTTTAATAATTGTAGGGGATTCGTTTCTTCCATAAAAATGATGTACTTTGCGACGCACTGCCCTTCTGACAAACTCATCACATTCTATTTATGTTACAGGTTTTTCTCTCTTATGTTTTTTACCTGGTGTAGATAAATGTTCTTTATGTGTTATTTCACTTCGAGCATTTGACCTACATAGACAGAGCGCTGCAGTCGTAATGCTGTGTTTGTTATAAAGTGAATGACTGGTGAATTATAAACAGCGTTCATCTATAAATCTAACTTATATAATGCACCATGCGTTACCTTATTAAATATTCCTACTATGACAGTACAAAATTTTATAATAATACAATAACGATCGGATATGACAATATACAGTAGGACTATACCTGTAACTCTAAATACACGAATTTCAAATCGCATAGTATTATTTTGTTGCCTATAATTCCGTGTCTATTGGCGACATTTTTAAATGTAACGTATCCACTATTCCATCGCGGATTCAAATCCGGCCGGATCGATGGATTAAAAAAAAAAACAAGGGACAAATCTTCCGGGACGGACTATAAGCCGTGTGTCACGAGTCTGTGGATTTTCGGGATCGTAAAAGAATCTCAATCCTAAATTAGTGCCTCTGAGCAAAATTTAGCCGGCTTTACCCATACACGTAACGCTATAGTTTCCAATACGGAATGCATCTATGTCAGCTGTATAAAATGGTCTGCCGAAGTGGTGCGTGTATTAAAATAGCTAGATCATATTAAGTTATGTATTATCTAGTCCGGTACCCGAAATACGGAAAATGAGTTGGTTAGCATATTATTTTATATTGATCACCTAATATAGTTAAGGACATTTGCGATGGATGACCATGAGACTAGAATAAAAGCCTTTTAAATTTTGGTTGGGGAATTCTTGGGGAGGCGATCATTCAAAAGATTAGGCTTAGATGAGAGGATAATATTCAAATGGTAATTACGGAAGCGGAGATGGAAGCATGAATTGAACTTAGATAGCTACAAATAGGGACTATTAGACAACTCTAGTGAATGTGACAATCAAACCTCTTGTTCCATTAGCTCTACAGTTAGTGAGGTACGGTCTTACAGCATAAATATATAACTGGTTACTTATGATATGAAAAACCAGTACAGTGCCCATAGTGGAATGTGCAAATTGGTTCGCAGCATAGACTATTTATCATAAGTAATGACACGAGTGATTTCCAAATTATCGATAAATTCACGACTCACAAAGTGAGTGCTCATAATGCGTGCATTCGATTTGTATTTAATCTCCGTCGTTATGACCACGGGTCTCCTTCATTTCAGTCCTTATCATGGCTGGGCCTAAATGACAGAAGAACTTTACATTCATATACTTTACAATTGAAAATCCTGCACACATATTTACCAAATTGTTTATCAACACGTTTTCAAAATTTATCGGTTCAACACAATTTAGGAACAAGATCACAAGACTCTTCTTTACTTTTGATACCACAGCACCTGACATGTCTATACTCTGAAGCTTGCACAATATCTATGACTAGAGCATGAAACTCATTTCCCAGTCATGTCAGGGACTGTCAATTACTATCATTGTTTAAATCCAAATTAACTCATATCCTAAGTTCGACACAATGAAAACATTAACTGCATGATAATTATATTCAGCATTTTGTAAATAATCGGGGGCACGCCGTAGCGTAGTGGTTAAGGCACTGCGCTACAAGCCGGAAGGTCGAGGGTTCGAGTCCCGGTGGGGTCAGGATTTTTAAACTGACCCAAACCTTCTGGCGGCACTATGGCCCTGGGGTCGACTCAGCCTCTAACGGAAATGAGTACCAGACGCTTGTTCTGGGGTAAAGGCGGCCGTCACGCAGGGCTGACAACCCGGCTGACATCAAGTGCCGATTGTCAAGAAATAGTGGGAGCCTTAACCTCCTACTACCCCAAGGGCCTCCTGAGGCCTGTAGTGGGTTAAAAAAAAATTTTTGTAAATAATCATCTAGGAAGTTTTACTTACTTTATTTTATTTTATTCTAATTTTATTATATTCCATGTTTTTGTTTTGGTATTAGATCACATCACCATTGTTTTTTGTTTAGTCTTATATTTTAATAATATCTTGAAATTATAACAAATCTGTAATTTTTGTATAATTTTACTATTCGCTGGTTGAGTAGAAGAGAAGGTCTTATAGCCTTAACTCTGCCAGCTAAAATAAAGCATTATTATTATTATTATTATTATTATTATTATTATTATTATTATTATTATTATTATTATTATTATTATTATTATTATTATCATTATTATTATTATAAATTTGCAGGACGTATAAGAATCTACATCCTGAAATAATAAGTTTTAAGTAAAAATGTCAGTCCTTTCACGCCTAGTTTTGAATTTCGACGATAATGATTTGAGCTGATAAAAGGCATCTTTAAACAAAATAATAACTAGGAAGTGCTGAAAATGTCAACATTTATGTGCGTTTCGAAAACTATGATTGTGCATTAATTTTCTGAAAATTAATCTGTTTCTTGAAATTGATATGCTAGATGATAACTTTATTATTCATGTTTTTAAAAGATAATTATTTTAAGCGATGCGACCATATTAAAATATAAAATATAAGTGAGAATCAAAATGTCAACTGTCTGATTTCAATTGCAGCTGTTGAACCTTCTTGCATTTGATATGAAGACTAGAAAAAGAGGCTTCCATTTTTCTGCACGTCCGCTAAAATCTTTGCCGAAAACAGTACGTGAGATGTTTATAAGGTCTTGTTTAGTTGAAGAAGCGACGAGAAGATATGCACGATGTTGGGACGTGATGGCTCACAGTCACAAGCAAAACTAAAAGTTAAATTGTACTTGTTTGACAAATAGTTTGATTTGTAGGTATAAATATTTAGCATATTACTTTAAAAAACGCTTGTGAAGTAGTAAACTCATGGTAGATACCAATTAAAAGTCGCAAATACTAAGCGTACATATATACAGGGTACTTCAGAAATTTAGGAGGATAAGAACAAAAAAAAAAAAAAAGAGCGAATTTAAGAGTTATTTAATTAACACGACTAGAATTGTTGCTTCTATCCAATATGCCTATGAATTTATAGTGCTGTGTTTGCTAAGTGTTTAGTATGTACTATACAGTGTGTCCACAATGTCCTGCTACCAAAACAATGTAACTTAGTTTGTAAACTATTTGAGATAGAGACATGCGTTTTTTTGCATCGTATTCTACATCTCTCGAAGTTTTGTTTACATTTGTTACAGATTGTGATTTAAACAACAATGACGACACCACAGGAAACGGCCCAGTGTGTATGGTGGTATGCTGAGTCTGGTAAATCACCAATACCATCATATCCGAATGTTATGGCTGTTAACATGTCCAGAGACAAAGAAAATCGCTTCATCAGAGAACATCACCCTCTGCAGATACTGATTGTGTTCGTCAATTGCGTTCAGTATGGAATCAGCACGCCGAGGGAAGTTAGTTGACAGCAACGCTTGCGTAAATTGCACTTTATAGGCCTGAAGATGTAGCTGCTTATGGAGGAATTTATGAATGGTTGATTTTGATAAATGCAGTTCCCGTGAAGCACGACAAACTTCTTTTTGAGGTTTGAGTTGAAATGAAAGTTGTACATTGTTGATAGCTTCTTGGTTTACAGCTGGTCGTCCACTCCATGGCAACTCCGTTACACTGCCACTCACTAGAAATGTCTCTGCCTATCTAATTATGGACGATTTGGTTGAAGGGTCTCTTCCAAATTTCGCAGAACAGATACTGGTGATTTACCAGAATCAGCATACCACCATGCTCATTGGGCCTTTTCCTGTGGTGTCGTCATTGTTCTTTAATCACAATCTCTAATAAATGTAAACAAAACTTTGAGAGGTATACAATGCGTTTCAAAAAATTGTATGTCTCTATCTCAAATAGTTTACGAGCTACGTTACATTTTTTTGGTAGCAGGACTTTGTGGACACTCTGTATTTACTTTGCATACTTATTATTAGCTTTACGGCCCTATGAGTCTAGCCACAGAATATATTTTATAAGGAGTTTCTAGACCATTATAATTTAGTTATGCTTACTTATTTCCCTGCAGATATCATGGGTGGCACATGGTCGGCATACCGACATAATGAGACATCTAATAGGCTATTAAGGTATTATTTAGAAGATGAAAATCGGTAAATTTCGTTTCTATACCTTTTTCAGGCTTAATGTTCTTTTTCGTATCAAAAATATTCAGACTCAGGACACACGGTTTGAAGTCACTCCTGGAAGAATCGATATTCGAATTTTTACATCCTAAAAATAATCGACCTTGGCTGTGTTTGAACCCGCAACTCTTCGGAGAAGAGAGAAGGAACATAGGCCTAAACATTAGACCATCTCTGTCGACGTATATAGGCCTATAACGTCGCTGATTTAGTTGAGTGATATGAAATAATGATCGTGATATAAATAGCCTGAAATCTTTAGCAAATAATTTTAAAAAATGCTGTGAAGTAGGCAATTAGTTAAAGGTCTTTAAGGTCCAGTAAAAGTGACAAATTTTGAATGTGACTCCATATAAGTACTTTAGGAAGATAGCAACATGAAAAAGACCGGTCATCCAGGAACTATGTAAATGGAATTTATGTTTAATTTTGCTAGTCTACGGAATATATATTTCTTTTGTTAAATTTGAGAAATTCAATTTTTCTGCCAGCTTATTTAAAATGACAGTCTGCAGTGAAAACAGATGATGCATAACTATCTCATTGGAATTATCGAACCCGTAGATTCACGGCCGCGTGGACATAATCTCTCCATACTTCCCTATCTTGAGCTACCCCCCCCAAATTTAACTTCACTCAAATTAGGGCTAATGTTATTTTCCACCTCATTATTTTGTTACCTACTGGGCGTTTTCCCTTTGTTTTACGTACAAGGGGAGTCCATGCCCCTCTTTCATTTCCCTTTTGTGTCACATGTTCTGTCCATCGCAATCTATAGGACATACATTTTCTTATTTCGAATTTCCTCTAAAGATCATATAGCTCACCGTTATGTAGTCATCTCCATTCGCCTGTCTGTTCAAATCTCTAAGGTATAAACATTTTCCAAAGAACTTTATTTATATATAATTGTAATCTTTTCTCCTACTTAAAGCAAGAGTTTATGTATCGCATCCATATAATATAAGTGGGAGAATACAGTTTTATATATAGAAATGGCTACACGAGTCAAATGAGGTAAATTTAGAGCAATTGGGTAGTGTTAGACGGGAAACCACGAGGTTACTAAAGAGTAAAAAGAGGGAATATCTGAGAGAGAAGATTAATGATCTTGAAATGAATGCCAAAGATAGGAACATTATATAATTATATCAGGGAATTAGGATAGGGAAGAAAGGGTTTCGGGCTAGTTCAAACATAATTCGGAATGAAAATGGGGATATGATTGCAGATTCCAGGAGTATATTAAATGGAAAAGATGGAAAAGATACTTTAATCAATTATTAAATGTACATACAGAACAGGATATTGAAGAGCATAATTTACAGACAGCAGAAATGCTAATCATAGAACCTAGTGCATTAGAAGTTGAAATGGCGTTAGAAAAATTGAAGCTGTATAAAGCATCAGGTTCAGATGAGATCCCAGCAGAACTGATAAAATCAGGGGGAGAAAAATTGATGGACAAGATACGCCAATTGCTTAATATGATTTGGAATAAATAACCTCTTCCAGATGAATGGAAAGAATCGATTATCGTACCAATTTATAAGAAAGGAGATAAAACTGATTTCAACAACTATAGGGGCATCTCAATACTTTTAACTTCGTACAAAATTGCAACACATATATTAGTAAGCAGACTTACTCCTTATATTGATGAGATTCTAGTAGATCATCAATGTGGGTTTAGAAAAAAAAACAGGTCTACAACAGTTCAGATTTATAGCTTAAGACAGATTTTAGAAAAGAAATGGGAATATAATGGCACTGTACATCAACTATACGTAGACTTCCAAAAGGCATACGATTCAATTAAGAGGGAGAAGTTATATACACTGCTCAAAAAAATTAGGGGATATTGTAGAATAACCTATTAAGACTATGTTTTTAGGAACAGTATTAGATGCAATCACTTTCTATTACTCCAAAATAACGTCAACAAGAGTTTGAAGTCATTACGTAACCTCTGTACCACACCAGATGTCAAAGAGATCCTGATTAGGAATATGGCAAACAAACAAAGCAACATTAACATGGGTGAAAATGTTTCTTTAGTATGGTGTATGGTCTCCTCCAACGGCCAGCACTGCCTCACACCTGTATGGCATTGATGCAATGAGGTTAGCAATGAGTTCTTGGGGGATACGTGGCCACTCTTCCATAAGAGCAATGTGCAGCTCTGGAACAGTTGTGGGACGTGCTGGTCTGCCTGCAATGCACCTGCCTAATGCATCCCACACATGCTCAATCGGATTTAAGTCCGGGGAGGAAGCTGGCCATTGCATACTCTCGATACCCTCCACTTCCAGCATGTCGTCCACCAAGCCAGCTCTGTGGGGTCGTGCATTATCGTCTATAAAAAGAAATGAATCACCTATGGCATTAGCATAAGGCACGACAAAAGGTCGGAGAATCTCATCTCTATACTTTACCGCAGTCAAAGTACCACCTTGGATAACGTAGAGGTCCGTACGTCCACCACTACTGACTCCTGCCTACACCATCAATCCACCGCCACCATATGGGGATCTTTCACGTACAAAAGCTGGATTGTTTCGTGTCCCTTTTTCTCTCCAGATGAATAAACGCCCACTATCACATTCCATGTTGAATCGCGACTCATCAGAAAAAAAGAAGTGATCTCCATTCAGCATGCCTCCACCCACGATGTTCCTCCGCCCAGTTTCTGCGATCTCTACGGTGTTGTGGAGTTAACCTGGTACACACCATGGGCCTATGGGCATATAGACCACTTCCATGCAGTCGATTAGGGACAGTTTGAGTTGACACCCTGCGTCCTGTTGCTGTTTGAAGTATATTTCGCAGTTGAGTTGCATTCTGCTGTCTATTCCGACGGGCTGTTAACAAGAGGTAACGGTCATCCCTTGCTGTTGTTGCCCTTGGTCGACCTTGTCCGGCTCTTCTGTGAACAGTATGTTCTTTGAAAATGATTCCAAAGACTGGAAATCACGCTTTGAGATACCCCAATGGCTTGTGCCACCTCTTGTTGTGTCTGTCCAGCTTCCATCCTTCCTATGGCCCTCCAAGCCATTGGTTCAGGTAAATCACGTTGTCGAGGCATCACTGTCCCTAAGGCAAGTCATTAACTAACTGAAAACTGGACTGGATTTAAAAACAGCAACAAAACATTCACCCCCACACCACCCTTTCACATCAACAGTACAGACACTGCCCTCTGGTGTGGTACCGAGGTTACGTAACAACTTCAAACTCTTATTTACATTATCTTGGAATAATAGAAAGTGATTACATCTAATACTATTCCAAAAAAACATAGTTTTAATATTTGAAGAGAAAAATTATACGCTCAGACCGGGACTTGAACCCGGGACCCTTGGTTCTCTAGACCAAGTGCTCTACCAACTGAGCTACCTCAGCAAGTACCGATCTAAACGCAAATCTTTCTCTATATACATTGTAATTCCCATCCACCAAATGCTGTGAAGCCATGCTTCTATCTTGCAAATGGCGGCTCCTTTATTAAGAAGACGTATTTGGGAATTATACATTACAGCCAATACGGCTTTTTCCAAGTTTTTATTATTGATTTCATACATCTCAATGATGGATAAATCATATTTGAAGAGAAAAATTATACGCTCAGACCGGGACTTGAACCCGGGACCCTTGGTTCTCTAGACCAAGTGCTATACCAACTGAGCTACCTGAGCAAGTACCGATCTAAACGCAAATCTTTCTCTATATACATTGTATATAGACCAAGATGTACGAAATCAATAATAAAAACTTGAAAAAAATGCCGTACTGGCTGTAATGTATAATTCCCAAATATGTCTTCTTAATAAAGGAGCCGCCATTTGCAAGATAGAAGCATGGCTTCACAGCATTTGGTGGATGGGAATTACAATGCATATGGAGAAAGATTTGCGTTTAGATCGGTACTTGCTCAGGTAGCTCAGTTGGTAGAGCACTTGGTCTAGAGAACCAAGGGTCCCGGGTTCAAGTCCCGGTCTGAGCGTATAATTTTTCTCTTCAAATATGATTTATCCATCATTGAGATGTACGAAATCAATAAAAAAAACTTGGAAAAAAGCCGTACTGGCTGTAATGTATAATTCCCAAATATGTCTTCTTAATAAAGGAGCTGCCATTTGCAAGATAGAAGCATGGCTTCACAGCATTTGCTGGATGGGAATTACAATGTATATAGAGAAAGATTTGCGTTTAGATCGGTACTTGCTCAGGTAGCTCAGTTGGTAGAGCACTTGGTCTAGAGAACCAAGGGTCCCGGGTTCAAGTCCCGGTCTGAGCGTATATAATTTTTCTCTTCAAATATGATTTATCCATCATTGAGATGTACGAAATCAATAAAAAAAACTTGGAAAAAAGCCGTACTGGCTGTAATGTATAATTCCCAAATATGTCTTCTTAATAAAGGAGCCGCCATTTGCAAGATAGAAGCATGGCTTTACAGCATTTGGTGGATGGGAATTACAATGTATATAGAGAAAGATTTGCGTTTAGATCGGTACTTGCTCAGGTAGCTCAGTTGGTAGAGCACTTGGTCTAGAGAACCAAGGGTCCCGGGTTCAAGTCCCGGTCTGAGCGTATAATTTTTCTCTTCAAATATGATTTATCCATCATTGAGATGTACGAAATCAATAATAAAACTTAAAAAAGCCGTACTGGCTGTAATGTATAATTCCCAAATATGTCTTCTTAATAAAGGAGCCGCCATTTGCAAGATAGAAGCATGGCTTCACAGCATTTGGTGGATGGGAATTACAATGCATATGGAGAAAGATTTGCGTTTAGATCGGTACTTGCTCAGGTAGCTCAGTTGGTAGAGCACTTGGTCTAGAGAACCAAGGGTCCCGGGTTCAAGTCCCGGTCTGAGCGTATAATTTTTCTCTTCAAATATGATTTATCCATCATTGAGATGTACGAAATCAATAAAAAAAACTTGGAAAAAAGCCGTACTGGCTGTAATGTATAATTCCCAAATATGTCTTCTTAATAAAGGAGCTGCCATTTGCAAGATAGAAGCATGGCTTCACAGCATTTGGTGGATGGGAATTACAATGTATATAGAGAAAGATTTGCGTTTAGATCGGTACTTGCTCAGGTAGCTCAGTTGGTAGAGCACTTGGTCTAGAGAACCAAGGGTCCCGGGTTCAAGTCCCGGTCCTGAGCGTATAATTTTTCTCTTCAAATATGATTTATCCATCATTGAGATGTACGAAATCAATAATAAAAACTTGGAAAAAGCCGTACTGGCTGTAATGTATAATTCCCAAATATGTCTTCTTAATAAAGGAGCCGCCATTTGCAAGATAGAAGCATGGCTTTACAGCATTTGGTGGATGGGAATTACAATGTATATAGAGAAAGATTTGCGTTTAGATCGGTACTTGCTCAGGTAGCTCAGTTGGTAGAGCACTTGGTCTAGAGAACCAAGGGTCCCGGGTTCAAGTCCCGGTCTGAGCGTATAATTTTTCTCTTCAAATATGATTTATCCATCATTGAGATGTACGAAATCAATAATAAAACTTAAAAAAGCCGTACTGGCTGTAATGTATAATTCCCAAATATGTCTTCTTAATAAAGGAGCCGCCATTTGCAAGATAGAAGCATGGCTTCACAGCATTTGGTGGATGGGAATTACAATGTATATAGAGAAAGATTTGCGTTTAGATCGGTACTTGCTCAGGTAGCTCAGTTGGTAGAGTACTTGGTCTAGAGAACCAAGGGTCCCGGGTTCAAGTCCCGGTCTGAGCGTATAATTTTTCTCTTCAAATATGATTTATCAATCATTGAGATGTACGAAATCAATAATAAAAACTTGGAAAAAAGCCGTACTGGCTGTAATGTATAATTCCCAAATATGTCTTCTTAATAAAGGAGCCGCCATTTGCAAGATAGAAGCATGGCTTCACAGCATTTGGTGGATGGGAATTACAATGTATATAGAGAAAGATTTGCGTTTAGATCGGTACTTGCTCAGGTAGCTCAGTTGGTAGAGCACTTGGTCTAGAGAACCAAGGGTCCCGGGTTCAAGTCCCGGTCTGAGCGTATAATTTTTCTCTTCAAATATGATTTATCCATCATTGAATGTACGAAATCAATAATAAAAAAATAGTTTTAATAGGTTATTCTACAATATCCCCTAATTTTTTTGAGCAGTGTAGTATCCTGCTGGAGTCGGAATTCCTAAAACGTTAGTTAGACTTATACGAATGTGTCTAAATGGCTCAAAGAGTAGGGTGCGTGTAGGCAAACAGTTTTCGGACACTTTTGAAATCCAGAATGGGTTGAAGCAAGGAGCTGCACTATCTCCTCTACTATTTAATTATTGTGTACTAGAGCATGCCATGAAATCTTTAGAGAATGAGGAAGGCTTACAACTCAATAGTATTAATAAGCTATTAGTTTATGCTGATGATATAGTACCATTGGCCGATAGTGAGGAGATACTAAAGGACAACACGCACACCCTATTGAGTAACACTAAGGAATTAGGACTGGAAGTAAATATCAATAAAACTAAATATATGGTCACACATAGAAATACATTATATAATGGAAATGGACAGCTAATGACAAATGAGGGAAACTTCGAGGAAGTGGCTGAATTCAAATACCTAGGAACAATAATCACAAACAGGAATGAGATGCACAAGGAAATTAAACATAGGCTCAATTGTGGAAATGCGTGTTATTATGCATTACAGAGACTTTTGATTTCCCAACTCGTTTCAAAAAACGTTAAACTAAAAATATATAAAACTATTATTCTACCAGTTATATTATATGGATGCGAAACATGGACTCTTACTTTAAGGCAGGAAAGGAGATTACGAGTATTTGAGAATAAAATTCTTAGGAACATTTTTGTACCAAAAAGAGATGAACAGACAGGTGACTGGAGAAGACTTGCATAACAGTGAATTATATGGTCTTTATAGGAAGCCAGAGATAATGAGAACAGTTAAGTCTCGTAGACTGCGATGGGCAGGATATGTGGCACGAATGAGGAATGAAAGACGTGCATGGAAGCTTCTTGTAGAAAAACTGAAGGGAAACGCTCAGTTGGTAGACCAAGAATGAGGTGGGAGAATAACAGTAACTATGATTTGAGGAAGTAGACTATACAGGGAATGATTGGAAAACATTAACTCAGGATAGGGATGTATGGAGAGCTTATGTCCGCGCGGCCATGAACCTACGTGTTCGATAGTGCCAATGAGGTAGTTAGTTAGTGATATATTCAATTTAACTGTATTATATGAGGCAATGATTTATGTGACCATATATTTAGTTTTTTTTTATCATTACTTCCAACCCCAATTTCTTAGTGCTACTCAATATAGTGTGCGTGATGACCCTTAATATAGTCTCACTATCGCCTTATAATACTACATCATTCGCATAAACTAACAGCTTATTAATATATTTGCGTTGCAGGCTTTCTTCATTTTCTAAAGATTTGATGCATGTTCCAATTCAAAATTCAATAGAAGAGGAGATAGTGCATCTCTTTGCTTTAATCTATTGTAAATTTCAAAAGTAGCTGAAAACTGTTTGTCTGCATGCGCCCTACCTTTTTGCCATTTAGGCACATTTTAATAAGCTTTACTAACTTTCTAGAAATTCCGAACTTCAGCAGAATATTATAAAACTTCTCACTCTCAATTGAGTGGTATGCCTTTTTCGAAGTTGATGCACGGTGCCATTATATTCTCACTTCCTTTCTAAAATCTGTCTTGTACTAAAAATCTGATCTATTGTAAACCTATTTCTTACAAATCACATTGATGATTACATATTTTGTCGTAAATATAGGGAGTAGGTCTGCTTACTAATATATTTGATATAATTTTTTGTACGAAGTTCAAAGTAAAGAGAATACTCTTAGTTAGTACAATCAGTTTTATCTCCATTCTATTAGATTGGTACGATAATCGATTTTTTTCCATTCATTGGGAAGAACCTCTTTTTCCCCAGTCATACTAAGTAACCAATTTATTTTGTGCATCAAATTTTCTCACCCTGATTTTTTTCAGTTCTGCTAGGATCCCATCTGAATCCGATGATTTATACATCTTCAATTTTTGTATCTTCATTTCGTATTTCATCTAATGCACTTGGTTCTGTGACTGATATTTCCGCCGTTTTTAAACCACCCTATTCAATATCCTGTTATGCATGTAGATTCAATATCCAATTAAAGTAATTTTTCCTCATATTTACTATACTTCTGGAATCTGCGCTCATATCCCCATTTTCATTTCTAATTATGTTTGTTCTGGCCTGAAATATCTTCTTTCTCTATTAATTCCCTGTTATAATAATCTGATGTTCCTATTTTTTGCATTCATTTCAAGATCATTAATATTTTCTCTTAAATATTACCTCCTTTTACCATTAATAACCTAATGGTTTCCCGTCTGATGTTACCCAATTGTTCTAAATATACTCCTGTAATCAATTCATTTCTGCTAGATTTCTTTTCTTTACAATGTCGCCACATTCCTCATCTAACCAATTTTTATTTTGCCTCTTTTTAAAATAACAATTCATGCTGATAACTGCAAGTTATTACTTATATGCATATTGTTGTATAATTTTAAACCAGTTTAATTTATTTTAACCAATCAGGAAGCAGGCATGCTACCATTTGAGCTAGCACAGTGAACTCATTATACAAGGTGTGACTCAATTCTCATTACAGACTTGAGGACGTATAATGGGTACCAAGACGGTTATGTTTAGCATAGGAACTCATGTCCGGAAACGTAGTGCTTCCTGCTACACGAAAAATACCACTACACACGTTACTCTCTCTGACACCTGCTGCTTGTCGTCAGGTTCCACTTACAAGAAGGGCTCGATGTGACAACCACCGACGTAAACACAGACACTGTACTTCCGTACCATGTTCTGGTACAAGCAATCATCAATCCTTGATCCTTAAACACCCACCGCAGCATAATTGGCACTTGTAGGTCTGCCTCGGATGCCATAGTGGTTTCGTAAATCAAGGATTTCATGTGACCCCACATACAGTAGTCTAACGGAATCAAGTCGGGAGACCTGCAGGCCAAACAATCGGGCCATCACGACCTTTCCACTCTTGCACAAATCGTTGGTCCAGATGATCTCGGATCAGAAGTGAAAAATGAGGTGCTGCGACTTCGTGTTGAAACCACATGTTTCGACGCACATGCAGTGGTAATCTTCCACGAGCCCATGCAACACTCCCTCAAGGAGTCTGAAGTACGCGCGTCACCTGTGAGCTTTGGTGGAAGTAGGTATGGCCCAGCAATCCACCCATCACACATCCATACATGGATCCTGCCCATATGTTCAGACTGTATCATTCCTGAAACTCATGGGCACGCAACATTCAGGTTTTCATCAGCCCACAAATGACTGTTGGGTGAATTGAGAACACCTTCTTGGAGAAATTGGTTTCATCAGTGATAGTATCCGACTCGTGCTCTTTCATACAACAGTCCAAGAATCACCTGCAGAAGAGGGCTCGTGGCGCACAACCCTGTGGCTGCATTGCCTGTTCTTTCTGGTGTGGTAAGAATATAACTGCTGCTCATTTAGAACATCCCAGACAGTTTGGTGATCTATATTCAGCCTACCTGCTAAGATCTGGTACTCGTCGCGTCCTCGTCCACTGCATGGAGTACAGCCTCGTCAAACTCGGTTGTGCGGTGCCGCCATAGAGACAACAGTCGGCCCTTCTGGTGGTGAATGTACCCGTCTTCGAGGCAAGCTGGTACACCTTCACAGAAGGGAGTACGAAGATGTCTGGAGGTTTGGAAAATGTTCTGCATACAACTGACGAGCAGCTCTATCATTGCACCGAGCTTCGCCGTACAATAACACCGTGTAGGCGTATTGCGCAAATGTGTTGTTCACCATGATCGACAATAATACACTATAAATGAAATGTAGTACGTACAGCTTAGTACACTTTGAACAAAGACCACAAGCACAACATCAGACACAAACGTTTCTGGGCGGATCATCTACTCAACTGAATGGCATGTACAGCCTTTGAAAAAAATATGGCGCAACTCTTGATGATGGGAATTTGAGTTTTAAAGAGCGATTCACACCAGTACGTTGTTACATGTTCTGGCTCGTTTGAGTATAAAGCGGACGGCGTAAGACTCTCTTCATGCAGTTTTCGTATCGTTCTCTTCACGGAGCAGTCGGTAAAATGATGCGGGCCCACGTTCGATTCTGGTCAGGTATACATGTTCAATGTTTTAATGTTTTTATTATTATTTAATAACGTCGTTAATTTTCATAATGCCTACATGTTACCAGGCTTTGTTGTATAAATAAATTTGTATATATATAGAAATATTCCCGGTCGGGACAGGCTCCTGGGTGAGATTTTTTCGTGGTTTTTCCTCACCTGTAAGATAACTGTCAGGAAGCTTAGGGCCCAACGGTCCGCGAAAATCATCCGGCCATCATCATCATCATCCTTATCATTATCATCATCATTCTTCACCGGTGTGGAAAGAAACGGGAAGCTACCACACATACAGTAAAGCTGCAAAGCATAGAATGAAAATGCTATGATTGCAGTGAAAGACCTGCCCTCGGGCAGAATTACTATGGAATGGAATATATGGAAATAAATAAATTAAAGGAAACAGCTCATATGTGTATATATATATATATATATATATATATATATATATATGGAGAGAGAGAGAGAGAGAGAGAGAGAGAGAGAGAGAGAGAGAGAGAGAGAGAAAATGCATAACGATTGTAACGCCCCATTACTTTGTATTACAAAACACATGGCATAATTAAATTATTTATTTCCATTACTAATACAAAATGCGTCTGATTAATTCAAATTCATATCTAGTTTCATTACACAAGTAAGTCCTGAAGTACTGCATCGCTTCATACAGACAACGTCTAGGAGAGATAGTTGTGGTCTAGTGGAGGGAGCTTCTGTTTCCCATGCATGAGGTCGCGTGTTCGATCCTCTTGTCATGTTTTTTTTTTTTTCCTCTCGACCTTATTTGAATTAGTTTTCTTTCTTTTGTTTAATTTCTTTTGCTTTATTTTATTTTCAGTATTTACCGTACTACTTATTTACACGAAATTGTTTTCCATTGCACGACACACAATGAAATGAAACAAATTCAGTTTCTCAAATAGTTGTATACTTGTGAAGCAAATAGCTGATCTCTGATCAAGCGCAGTGGCTTCGTTTTGAGACTTGAAAATTATCTATGCGCCATCAATTATTGCAAAGGCTGTACATAAACCTGTAGAGGGCATGGGATGTCAGGCGATCAATGAATGACGTACGTAATATCCTAGTAGTTGGTCCCGAAAATACGGGACAGTTGAATGTGTGTTGTGGTATTTTCATGTAGCGGGAAAAGGTTTCCATACATTAGTTCCTCTGCTAAATGTAATTGTCTTGGTCCCCAATGTACGCCCTCAAAGTCTTTAATGGGAATTTAGTTACGTCCTGTATAATAGTAGCAGCATATAACTTAGTGTGAATAATTTTTCTTCATCTAGAAACTAAATTCATTGCAACATAGATTTATTGAAAACGTTAGTTTGAAAAATTAAAAGTTTTGTTTGAGTTTGTATTAACATTTTAGGAATGTGTGTATGTAAAATGGACAAGCGCAGTTTAAATTTAGGTACCGTCAGATGCAGGCTGTATTCATTAACATATGGAAGTTCCAGATACTGTAACAGGGAGTTACAATTAATTTGCTTTAAATTAAAGTTCTATCAATGACAGGATGTAATTGAACTCGCTCGCAAAATATCAATTTGCACTCTGTATGTTTTCATCAAATGCTTGGAAAAACAAATCGACTAAGCGGCTTACCTCTTCAACCAGAAAAGTGAAACATCCGTATAGCATTTTACCGTATCTTCCTCTGTCCTGGGACAACAAATTTCCACGCAACAAATAATTACTAAATACTTCAATCTCATGTTGAGGGATATTCTGTAAGAAAAGAAATTTTTATAATTTTATAATTATTTTGAAGATTTTAATTTTCGGTTATCGTAATACGAACTATTCAGCTATAAAATTACACCTTACCACAGGCGTATAAATACACTTGCAGAAACGTCTAAAATATTAAGCAATATTTCAATAGGTTTAATATTTATATAATCTGTAAACACATGTGTAACTTCTGAAGTCTGTTATTGTGGTGTGTGCTATTCTATACTTCAAATACTTGTCAAAAAAAATGCTCATGATATAATATCTATGGTATGTAATGTGATTCTCTTTCTTCTATGGAGCGATAGTCCAATGTCAGGTCTTGCCCTCCGTTACAAAGCATTTTCAGTCTTGCTTACCGGTATTATGTCCCCTTCATTTCAAATTCCTTACTTTTATTTATAGTTTACGGTATAAAAAGATGCCAGTTGATCCAGCCTGTTTCACCATTACAGACCAAAATTAAATGGATTAAAATAGTTGACAGGGGAATGGAGAAGTGGTGGAATTACGTTTGTGGTAAGGAGAAAACCCCCGAGAAAATCTGCCATGGCTTCGATTCGACACCACGAATCACATAATATGCGGTGACCGAGATGCGAATTCGGTATATGGAGACGTAGAGCGAGCGTCACTAGAGCAATACCTTGTTTAACTAAATAACAGTCGTAAATTTTCAACTTAGTTCGTTATAGGGGATACACTTTTCACGTACTGTAGAAACTGGAACGAATTTTTCATTATAAGTTGAGACGTGTTATTGGAAGAAGTGGAAGTACGTATAAAGATGTAACGATCTATAAAAATGTCCATCAAGAAGTGAAATACAAGAAGTCGGAGACCTGCATAGAGCAACAGTTAGCCCCTCTGTTCAATATTTCATGGCGACATATCCGAAACGCATTATTGTTACGCCCTTCTCCCTCGAGTCATTGATCTGTCGAGCTTAGACTCATCCCTAAACTATGTCGTTCTCTTCATATTAGATCCATAATCTTTGTTTCTCCTGCCATATGAACTGAGAAGTTAGTAGGGGACTATTAAATACACCACATGGTTTTCTGCTATACAGTGTGTTTGAATGTGACCTCCTTAAATTATATAGAATTCAAACACATGTACAGTATTTTAATAGAAACAAGGTTTGAACTTCTCCCAGAGTTTTAGAACGTTTATTGTTTTCACGTGTCACCCGCGGTGGACTAGTTATGTTTCTTACCTCTGGTCGCGAGGGTAAGGGTTCAAACCCACCCGGGGTCAATGTATTTTATTTAGGATGGAAAAATCCAAGAAGCAAATCATCCGGGAGGGACTTTAAAGTCATGGGTCCCGCGTCTGAATATTTTCAGGCTTGCCTGAATGAAGAGCCAAAAGATCCTTAAGCCTGAATCAAGAGGCCTGTAATTAAAATTTACCGACCTTGTTCATCCTAGTAATACCTTAGTTGCCTGCTAGATGTCATATTGGTTCAGTATGTTGACCGCATACCATTCATGACATCTTTTGGAAAATAAGCGTAACTAAGTTAACTTGGTCCAGTAACTCCTGACAAAGGAGAGGCTAAAGCCCAACATTCGTTTGTTACGTCATTGAAGATAAATAGAGATTATTTTCATGACATCAATAGGAGAAACTGAAAATTGAGGGCCGCTATTTAAAAAAAAAACAACGAAGTCAGAATTAAGACCAAGGTTTTATATTGTTATTGTTTTCTTGCCAAGTAGATAAAAATAGTTGAAAATCCACGGTCATTAATTGCAAAAAGAAAATCTGAACTACGTCCACGGTTTCATATTTCAATATTATCTGATAGCTATACAAATTGATAGTGTTTAATAAGAAAATAACAAGAATAATAACCACTGTCTTCTAATTGTTTTCATGACAATTGTAAACAATTGAAAATCAACCGCCAATAATTGCAAAAACAAATTCTGACCATGGTCACAGTTTTATCATTTTTACTTCACATCCACATATGCTAATCACAGAAATTGATCATTTACACAGCATATGAGTGATATAGAGTCAGCATGTCGAGAAGTCCAGCCGTTATAACTAGTTTTCTCAACGTGGTTGATAATGTTAAACTAATGAAAATTCATAGTCGTTTATTGTAAACACAAATTCCGAATTAAAACCATATTACTATTTCCGTGTTTTTTAATCTACTTTTAGTAATGAAAAGATCATTCAACAGAAGTTAGGCCTAAATTTTAGACATGATTCAAGCCTCAATATTTTTACACGCTTTACATTAGCTTGACCTGTATCTGTCAATCTCTCTATGTAACGGAATCTTTGCACACGATTTTCACACTTAAAAACATTGGATCGACTTGAAATTTTGTATACTTGTAAAGGACCCACGACAATACAACAGGTTGATAATTTTGTTCTAAAATCCTGGCCAGAATCATCAGAAAAAAAAATAAAAACCGGAATAATAGGTTGCGGACTTATCGACTTTTTAGTCAATCGTTATAAAAGCTGTTGGTAGAGCGGTGGACTGTAGTGGTATATAATTTCAGTAATCCATAGGTCGCTGGTTCAAATGCGGCCCGGAGGACTTTTTTATGACATTCTATTAAACTAAAAATTAAAAAAATAAATAATAGTTAAAAAATTAAAACAACACGCTTTATTAGAAAACCAAACTAAAAAATAAATAATAGTTTAAAAACTAAAACAACACGCTTATTAGAAAACCGAACTAAAAAATGAAAAAAATAATTTTAATTTACAACACGCTTGGGATAAAATTAAAGTGGTCAACAAAAAAATCATCTCCAACACATCTAGAATAAAACTAGAGTTATCTAAAAAAAAACATCAAAAGTGTGGGGTGCTTTTTATGGTGTTTACATTTTCTTCTTGGAGACTTTACTTTTACCAATATCTGTTTATTATCAAATGTATTAATTTATATAGAGCACCACACGCTTTTGACAGTAATTTTTTTTGTACGTAGATAAGATGTGTTGGAGATGATTTTCTTTTGTTGACCACTTTAATTTTATCCCAAGCGTGTTGGAAATGAAAATTATTTTTCATTTTTTAATTCGGTTTTTTAATAAAGCGTGTTGTTTTAGTTTTTTAAACTATTATTTGTTTATTCTAATTATTTACGGAAGTTTTAACTGCTATGCTCACATCACGACTTAACGTTAGGAGTTTATTATTTAGGAGAAAATATTGTTATACTGTAGGCCTACGACTCTGGAAATTTTTATTAGCATATAACCCAGCTAAAACGTAACATTTTAAGTAAACTACTGTAGGAACATTTAACGAAAGTAAAATGTAATTAAATAAAATAAATCGTTATTTATAAGTTCAATCAAAGGGATAAATGCTTTCAGACTAGCTGTTTGTAGACAATAAATGTATAATTAACATAACTAGGGAGAAAGAATTGATGGGTACAAATTTTTCTCTTTAGTTATGCAAAGTGAAACTTCCTTTCTTGATAATGTTTCACTGTTACAAAAGTTTAGAATGCATTTCTCTCAAACTACATTTTATAAGTCCATCTTATAACTTCATCCTCTGTAATTTAGTAATTTAATATTTCTATTGCGAAAGATACAAAATGATTTCATACTTTAACAAAAAAAAAAAAGAATGTGCTTAGCATTTCATTCAACACCGAAGCTTGTTAGAAAATTGTGATTTTTTTCTTTAACTTGTTTATTTGTTTATATTAGCGAATCCCGACGGAATGAAACTACTGAAATTGATCTCATGAAAATATTTTTATATTATGTTTTACAAATCTTCATCGATCCTACTTTGTAGACATCGAAAATGATGACATAATATATATATATATATATATATATATATATATATATATATATAAAGTCTACCACTGTGGTCTCGAGGTAGCGTGCTGCCTTGTCACGCAGCAGGCCCGGGTTCAATCCTCGGTCGGGACAAGTTTCCTGGGTGATGTTTTTTTCGGGGTTTTTCCTCACCTGTAAGACAAATGTCATGAAGCCTAGGGCCCAATGGTCCCCCAAAATCATCCGGCCATCATTATCATCCTTATCATTATCATCATCATCATCATCATCATCATCTTTTACCGGTTTGGAAAGCAACGGGAACCTACCACACCTATTATTCCGTAGTAAAGCTGCAAAGCATAGCATTAAAGTGCTTGCAGTGAAAGACCTGCCCTCGGGCAGAATTACTATGGTTGGATGGATATATATATATGAATGTTTAGTTTTTTCGTATTTTATGAGATGCCATACCGTTCAACCGATTGTGGTGTGCTTTTTGCAAAATATTCAGCAGTTTCTCGGGAAGGTTATAGGCTATAAGCGAGTTGTAGTACTCAACCCCTTCACGCTTAAAAATTACCCTTTAGTGAAAAACGTGAACAAAAGTCGTATTTTGGACGCTTAAATCTCTTATGTTGCTTAAACCATAAAACATAAAGAAAATTAATGTACACAGAATTAAATATCTCAAAAAAACTTTACAAAAAAGTCCGCAACAGCATATGTTTATCTTTTACGAATAACTCACAATAACTATTTTTATCTCTCATTGATTCCAAGAAGATCGGGATAACTGGATTCCCGGGCAAGCGTAGCAGCGCACGGTGGGGTATTCTTTTACGGATAACTCACAATAACCATTTTTGTCCTTCATTGATGCCAAGAAAATCGGGATAAGTAGATTCCCAGGCAACACCGGGTAATCAGCACGAGGTATCTTAAAATAATATTACATACTCACTGGCACTATCGAACCCGTAGGTTCATGGCCGCGCGGACATAAGCTCTCCATACATCCCTATCCTGAGCAAATGCTTTCCAATCATTCCCTGTATAATCTACTTCCCTCAAATCATAGTTAATGTTATTCTCCCACCTCATTCTTGGTCTACCAACTGGGCGTTTTCCCTCTGGCTTTCCTACAAGAAGCTTCAATGCAAGTCTTTCATTCCCCATACGTGCAACATGTCCTGCCCATCGCAGTCTACGGGACTTAACTGTTCTTATTATATCTGGCTTCCTATAAAGACCATGTAGTTCGTTGTTATGCAGTCTTCTCCATTCACCTGTCTGTTCATCTCTCTTTGGTCCAAAAATTTTCCTATGTACTTTATTCTCAAATATTTGTCATCTCCTTTCCTCCCTTAAAGTAAGAGTCCATGTTTCGCACATCTTAAAATAATTACGATATAAATTTATTCTTTCCCTTATTCAACTAAATTCTTTGAGCTCATTTATGCCAAGAATGCCGCGATATGTAGATTCCCGTGCACTGTCGGGCAATCAGCACGGGGTATCTAAAATAATTACAATATAAATTTTGCCTCTTATTTATTCAACTAAACATAAAAACACATTCATTTTCGTCTTTTAGCTCATTTGTGCCAAACAGTTCGGGATAAGTAGATTCCCGGGCAACGCCGGGTATTACGGGATATCTGAAAAAAATTATATATAAAGACGAATTCGTCTAACAAATGGAGCATTTGCGCAGTTATACGCTAATGGAAAACTATAAACATCAGTTTTTGAAGACAAAACTTAGTCTGTTCAACACAAACGTAAAAAGAGTTCTCTATGGTTGTGAAAATGGAAAGTTACGGAAGAAACAAATAAAAAGTTGCAGACCTTTGTAAACAGATGTCTGGGATGTATTTTAAATATAAGCTGGCCGGAAATAATATCAGATAAAGAACTGTGGAGAAAAATCAACCAACCTGCAATATGTCACAAAATAAAACAAAGGAAGTGGAATTGGATAGGACACACATTGAGAAAAACAGACGGAGCCATCGAGAAGACTGCACTAGATTGGAATCCGCAAGGAGTAAAAAAGAGGGAACGACCTAAGAAAACTTGGAAGCGATCAGTAAAGGAGGAAGCAAAGGAAAGAGGGAAAAGCTGGAAACAAATGAAATGGCTGACTGGAAGCAGAGTACGCTGGAGGAACTTTACTGCTGCCCTATGTTCCATTTAGGAATTACAGGAAATATCATCATCATAGTACATTCACGAATTTAGGTCATTTGTTGACCTGTTTCGGCTCAAGAGAAACGCCATCCAGAAGTCTTTTGAGTGGACGTCCTGGTCTTCTTCTTCCTGCAGGTTGATATCTTAACATTTGTTTGGGTATCCTGTGATCTTCCATTCGACTTATCCATCTTGACTTATAATCAGAAATTTTGTTTTCTAAAGGTTCCATGTGTAATTCTTCTAAGATGTCTTCATTTTTTTTGTGACCTAGTAGTGTGTATCCTGCAGTCCTCCGAAGGTATCTCATTTCAGCAGATCTAAGTCTTTGTATATCCTTCTGTTTCAACGTCCATACTTCGCTACCATACAAAAGAGTTGGAAGAGCCAGTCTTTTATACACTTTTATTCTTGAATGTTTTGGACTAACTGTGGCTTGAAGATAGAATTTACTAACCCTAAAATTCTTTAAAAAAATTGACTCCTGGATTACAGGAAGTAGATAATAATAAATAAAATAAAATAAATCTGAAAATAAATACGATATAAATTTTAATTATTTTTCTTTTGTTTATTCACTACTAGGAAAAACATAAAAATCACATTAATTTTCATTTATTTAGATGTAGCAGGGCACGCCGGTTATTAGATAGTACATATTAAGAAAAGAAAGGTCGAGTTCGTTAACCAGCAAAATTGGATCATTGGAAGTGGGAGGTTCATCTGAAAAAAAAAAAAATCGTAACGTAACTCGGTACATGCTATTGAAATCAAACAGTTACTTTACAACAATCAGGGAAATCTGATCATTGAGAGTGGGGGTTTACCTGAAAGTCGTAAAGTAAAAATCCTTCTAGCAGGTGCCATATTTTTCTCGCAATGTTGTTGAATACATAATATTTAATGAATTAAAGAAATATATAATCCGTAAACCAGCAAAAATGGAACATAAATTATACTTACTGAGGAATTAGCTTACGTTACGCAGATCCTGAGTGACAAACTTTGTTTATTTTATGAAACTTTTTCATATTAATTTTCAAATTTTAAACATTTTCACTACTAGGAAAAACATATTGCAATGACTACATGTTTATGTATAATTTAAAATCAATAGGCCTCTGTCAAAATAAACTACAGGTAGAAACAACTGACCTACCACTAGATGAGTTAAATGACCATTTTACCCGCCTCCCTACTGACAACAACTCGCAACACAAACAACATACAATAGATGAACTAGTGTCATATTCCCAAACCACCCGAGACAAATTATTTTTTTCCTATATCTCACCTGATGACGCCAAAAGAGCAGTATTACGTATTAAATCTAAAGCACAAGGAATAGACAATATAACAATAACTCTCCTACAAAAAAATAATTGACATTGTTCTCCCAACGATAACCCACATGTTTAATGCCTTTGTAATGACCGGGACCTATCCCAGACTCTGGAAAATGGCTCTAGTTCGTCCTACACCGAAATCAAACACTCCCACAACACACGATGATTATAGACCAATTAGTATTCTTCCCTGTTTATCTAAAGCACTGGAACACATAACACACTCTGTTGCATGCCAACACGGTCCAATTTTGAATCCCTTTCCTAATATTCCTCTGGGGTGCTGGATTTTTATAAAGGTAAATTTAGTTATTACAACACATGTAATAGGTGAAAAGTCAAGTTTATTTTTGCGCTAACTTACTACGTAGATACAATTAAAACAGGATCAAATTTTTGAATCGAAGTCCGTTCCTAGGACTAGAGGGGTCTCGAAGTGTATTAACTTCGGAACAGGCAGCACGTGGTCCTCAATAACCACATAAGTTTGAAGAATTCCAAAACTCACAACGTTGAATTATCACCTTCGATGGCGATAAACCAAAGGTGAAGATGGAGGATTCGTCAATAGCCAGTTGTAAGCTGGGGAAGATCCATCTCCCACGAATCTCTATATACAATTACTTCGTAAGGACTATCGTCCCTGATGAGAGCGCCCAACGCACACGGCGATAGCCTAACACACACTGAGAGAGAGTGTTGTAGTCATCTACAGACCTGAGCAATACGCAGAAGTTGGCAACAGTATACAACAAAATGCTACCAACACAATTCAGCGTTACTGTATTCAGGTGCCTACTAGCGGAAGTCAGATGAACTACATCATTAGCGTAATAACCGACGGCAGGTGTCTGCTATTACCGACAGAAAGAGCGACTCTTGTTGCAACATACTGCCCCCGTTGATCTGACCAGATCAAAACTTACACAATTTTACAACAACAACAAAATTACCAAATGAAAAATAATTTACAAAAAATAAACCCTCCTGAAAAAAACAAAACAAAATAAACAACAAAAAATACACAATAAACTCAATAACGATACATAATAAAGTTACAAATGGCTCTATATAATGTATCAAGACTTCAATTTGGAATTGGGCACAAATTCAAAACTGCCCTCTTCATTATCGCGGTATTTGTTTTGACAGAGACCACTCTGCAAATACCATCGGCACCAGGGTGCAATCCAACAATGATACCTGCCTTCTAAACTAAGGGAGGCAAGTTATCTTCCCTTAGCAACACTAAGTCTCCAATGCTAACATTCCAGTTGTTAGGCTTAGTCCACTTTCTTCTCACTTGCAAGGAATGCAAATATTCCTTGGACCACAATGTCCAAAAATCCTCGTACAGACGTTGTACCATGTTCCATTGGGTAGACAAGGAAACGGGTTTGATGGAGAAATTGCTTGGAAAATTGTTCAAACTCCTACCTATCAAAAAATGACCGGGTGTAAGATATGATGCATCGTCATGATCATCATTTAATTTACACAAAGGACGTGAATTTAAAACTCCTTCAATTTTTACAAACAGAGTGTTCAACTCTTCAAAATTTAGAACTCTACTACCAATGGTTCTTTTCATTAATTGTTTGCAGGATTTTATTCCAGCCTCAGAAATGCCATTGAAATGTGGGCTGTGAGGTGGAATAAAATTCCAGGTCAAATTTAGATTAGCAAAATGCTCCTTAATCAATCCTTGATTATCCCTGAGGAATGACACGATTTCATTCTTTGCGCCAATAAAATTAGTGCCATTATCGCTCCATAAAGAATGAGGAAGACCACGTCTGGCCACGAACCTGTCGAAAGCTGAGAAGAAATCAGTGGTACTTAAACTTCTCACTATATCCAAGTGAATGGCCCGTGTCACAAGACAAACAAATAGAGCGATATAAGCCTTGAACTTAACCTTACTACGGGGATTGTCCCCTTTAATCATGATTGGACCATCATAATCGATCCCAATTTTTACAAACGGAAGTTCAGGCCGAACCCTATCTGCAGGCATATGTCCCATTATAGGAGTGTGCGAAAGTGGATTACATCTAAAACACCTGTAACATTTGTGAATGACTCCACGTGAAGTGGTTCTACCCCTAGGAATCCAAAATCTTGATCGTAAGGAAAATAATACGGCTTGAACGCCTGAGTGCAGCAGATATTCATGTTCAAGCTTTATGATGAGTTTCGCGACAAAGCTGGCTGCAGGTAAAATTATCGGATGTTTCTCATTGAAACTCAAGGAGGAATGTTCCAGTCTTCCTCCAACTCTTAAAAGACCGTTATTATCAATGAATGGTGGCAAAGTCTTAATCTTACTGGAGGGTGATACTACAGACTGGGAATTCAACTCTGTGAATTCAGTAGGATATCTAGAGACTTGTACCATGTGAATGATTTTTCTTTCACTGGAATTCATTTCTTCCGCGGACAGTGGACCAAAATGTCGTTCTCCCTGAGACGAGCGACTGTTCTTAATAAATCTCAACACATAAGTATATATTCTACGCAATTTTACAAACGAAGAATACCTTTCCAGATCATTAACGTCAACCTTGACTATAAACACATGTAATAAAGGCTTAGCTTCTAAGTCAATTTCATCCGGGATTTCCAACTCCGGAGTTTTAGCATAATCAATTTGCAATAATTTAAAAAACGGAGGACCAGTCCACCACATTGATAGGTTGGACAATTGAGAGGGATGAACCCCACGAGATAACAAGTCAGCAGGATTGCAATGAGTGGAAACGTGTCTCCACCCTTCAATTGCACTAAGTGACTGGATTTCAGACACTCTGTTGGCAACAAATGTTTTCCACGTTGTGGATGGTTTTTTCAACCAATGCAACACAATCATACTGTCAGTCCCATAATGCGACTTGTATGGAACAGGCAATTTCAAAGAATCGACAACTTTATTCACAAGGTTGGCCAACAACCACGCTGCACGAAGTTCCAATCGTGCAATGGATTGTTGATTTAACGGAGCAACTCTTGACTTAGAAGTCAACAAAACAACGGACACCTGATTGGCAATCGAAACAGACCTTACATATACACAGGCACCATATGCCTTTTCTGATGCATCACAAAAAACATGGAGTTCTACATATTTAGAACTTTGAAATGGCAATACCTTTCGAGGGAACTTAACATTGTTCAATAAATGTAGATCCTGGTATAATTTTGACCAAATTCCGAAAATAGGGGATGATGGATCAATAGTAGCATCCCAATCCAACTTGGATTGCCACAATTGTTGTAGTAATATCTTACATTTTATTATTACGCAACCGAGAAGACCTAACGGATCAAATATGGATGCGATAGCAGACAGAATTTTTCTCTTGGTAACACTACCAGTGGTTTGCTTCAAATTAATTTGAGTATGGAACTCATCGGTGGCAGGATGCCAAACAATACCAAGCGTTTTCACATATTCATCTTTAGTGAGGCTGAGAGTAGGCGAACACTCCAGATCTTCAACGGGGATGTCGCTTAAAACCTCAGGAAAGTTGGAGCACCATTTTCTCAAGTGAAAATGAGCACTTTCAAGTATAGAGGATACTTGCTGTTGAAGCTTCTTAGCTCCTTCAACAGTCGATTCACCAAACAAACAATCATCAACATAAAAGCAGGATTTTATGATCTCTGCAGCCTTGGGATGAGAGCGTTCATGCTCCTTAGCTATTTCAATAAGACATCTAGTCGCTAGAAAACTGGCTGAGCTAGTGCCATACGTAACTGTCGTTAGGCGATAATCCTTGATTTCCTCATTAGGAGAATTACGCCACAGTATACGTTGCATATCCTGATCATCAGGATGTATTTTTATACACCTATACATTTTTTCCACATCGGCAGACAAAGCAACAAAGAAAGTTCTAAACCTTAGAACTATCGACAATAAATCAGGTTGAACTGATGGACCAACCATCAACATAGAATTCAACGATACACCGTTCGAAGACTCACTACTGCCATCAAATACAACTCGCAATTTGGTGGTCGAACTAGACTCCTTGAACACGCAGTGGTGGGGCAGATAATATTTAGTAGAACCAGCAATTTCTGAATGGGTCATTTCCATATGACCCATAGATTCATATTCATTCAAGAAATCAACATAATTTTTTCTAAGAATATCGTCCTTAGAAAATCTCCTTTCCATTTGTAACAATCGTTTCAATGCATTGTTACGAGAACTGCCGACCATATCTACATCAGGTTTGATAGGTAACCTTACCACAAATTTACCCGACATATCTCTTCCAACATTATTTACAAAGTGTTCTTCGCATAATTTCTCTTCAGGAGTGAGCACTTGTTGGGACAATTCTTCTAATTGCCAGAATTTTTTAACTTTACTATTCAACAGATCAACTTGAGTAAAGTTAACATGGCGATGTTTTGTCACAGGTTTCCTGATTGACCTTTCAGGAAATGGACCAGAAAGCACATATCCAAACTGTGTATTGATTAAAGTAGGGAAACCATTCCTCATTAATCTTTGAGATGACACCACGTGATGATACACATCAGCTCCTAATAACAAATCTATTGCGGAAGGGGCATTAAACGTAGGGTCACTCAGTTGTATATTTTCAGGGATGTGCCACTCACTGACAACAATGGGTTGAGCTGGCAACTGGGTTGTGACCACTGGCACTACAGCACAGCTCACATTAACAATAAAATTAGATATGGGAGAGTGCAATTCCAAACTACAAGTGGAATTCACTGGGGAAACAGTAGAATTTCCTATCCCAATTATCGGTAGTTTGCAACGATTTGTTTTGACACCTATCCTTTTAATTAGGTCAGCGGACACAAATGATAGCTGCGATGCACTATCCAACAATGCCTTGGCCATGACCATTCTGCCATTGGCTGCCCTTACCTTGACACAACAGGTACTGAGTAAGACATTAGATCCTAAGCCTGATACTATTTTCAGCGCAGTAGGTGACATTACATTTGAGCCTTCCCTAGCTCCTTTATTTGCCCTGGCTCCTGGGCACAACAATGAATTATGCATGCCTTGGCAGTTCATGCATGGACGACCCTTACAATCCTTTGAATGATGTGTAATTGCAAAACACATGAAACATAGCTTGTTTTCATACACAAATTTTCTTCTATCATCAACAAGAAGCTTTTTAAACTTAAAACAATTACTTATTACATGATTATTGATCTTACAAAATTCACATGCTAATGACTCCTGTTCATTAACAATATGAAATGATTTTACTCTATTCCTTGGTTTCTGGGTGCCCTGAGTTTCACTAGTCCTCCTAGATTCTGATAACTCTAACGTTTGAGCCTTTCTTTCTAGAAATTCAATTAAACATAACAAATTAGGTAATTCACTTGATTTGAATTTGGATTCAAACTCAATACGATGATTGGGTCTTATTTTGCTTAATAGCATTTCAACTAACAAGAAGTCTTGGATACTTACTCCGGGTTCCAAGTTTTCAATAGCCCCCAAATTGGCCTTAATTTGATTTATTACCTCCCTATAATCGGATGATATACCTGCATCACAATGTTTTAGGCTCAATAAATTCTTAATATGTTGGCCTACAATAAGACGTTTATTGTTGTATCTGCTTTCAATTAGTTGCCATGCAATATTAAAATTCTCATTACAAATGGCCAAGTTATCTAACAATCCCTTAGGTTCTCCTTGTAAAGAGGACAAAAGATAATGAAGCTTCTGTACATTGTCTAACTCATCATTATTAATTACTAGACTGTTAAAGGTGTTCCTAAACGATAGAAACTTGGTCAAGTCCCCCTCAAATACTGGTAATTCTATTGGCGGTAACCTAACCTTACTTTTAGTCGTACTATTCGAAATTTCAGACTGACTGTCTTGCTCCTTCCTAAATTTAGATTCTTCAAAATTATCTAACAGGTCCTGCATTCTCTCACTGATAGCAAAATATCGAGCTTCAAAATTATTATGCTCTTCAATATGAGCCTCTAAATTCTCAGAGTCTATTTCTAATTCTAAGTATTTTCTCACAATGTTAAATTCTTCCCAGGTATTGGATAACTTATTTTTTTCTTTCTATTAATCCATTTTTAGATATTTGAGTGCTATGAAAATAAGTTTCCAGGTTAGTAAGAGCTCTTTTTAGGAACCCTCGTTCCTTCACAGCACGTGCTTCCGACACAAAAGACATATTTGCGTCCAAATTACAGCAAAAATTATTTAGGGGCACGTGGTTATTATACCAAACAATATTTATCAATCAAACAATTAAAATAACACAAATTATTTTTTGTACCACGTGGCCTATCAAACAAAGAATGCTCGTGTTTTATCAAAATACAAACGAAATATACACAAATTTATTCCTCCAAGGATAATTAAGTATATTACGAACATATAATAAGCTTACCGGGAGTGGTTTTTACAAGGATGGAACAGATACACTTACTTGAGTCAGTATCAGCTATGTCGTCGCCATCTTGAAGATCACTTATTTCTTGAATCACACGCCAATTTTTAGCACAAAATTCTTGTTTCACAATTCCAAATGGTTTAATTTAGGATCCGGCCCGGAGGACCAAAATGTTGCATGCCAACACGGTCCAATTTTGAATCCCTTTCCTAATATTCCTCTGGGGTGCTGGATTTTTATAAAGGTAAATTTAGTTATTACAACACATGTAATCGGTGAAAAGTCAAGTTTATTTTTGCGCTAACTTACTACGTAGATACAATTAAAACAGGATCAAATGTTTGAATCGAAGTCCGTTCCTAGGACTAGAGGGGTCTCGAAGTGTATTAACTTCGGAACAGGCAGCACGTGGTCCTCAATAACCACATAAGTTTGAAGAATTCCAAAACTCACAACGTTCAATTATCACCTTCGATGGCGATAAACCAAAGGTGAAGATGGAGGATTCGTCAATAGCCAGTTGTAAGCTGGGGAAGATCCATCTCCCACGAATCTCTATATACAATTACTTCGTAAGGACTATCGTCCCTGATGAGAGCGCCCAACGCACACGGCGATAGCATAACACACACTGAGAGAGAGTGTTGTAGTCATCTACAGACCTGAGAAATACGCAGAAGTTGGCAACAGTATACAACAAAATTCTACCAACACAATTCAGCGTTACTGTATTCAGGTGCCTACTAGCGGAAGTCAGATGAACTACATCATTAGCGTAATAACCGACGGCAGGTATCTGCTATTACCGACAGAGGGAGCGACTCTTGTCGCAGCACACTCACAGTTAACAGACTACCTCACCACACACGACTTACTTGATGAGCATCAGTCTGGTTTTAGAACAGGACATCATACAAGTACTACACTACTTGACATTGTAGAGGACATAAGAGACTCAATGGACAAAAGCAAACTCACCTCAATAGTCCTACTCGACTACAGCAAAGCCTTTGACACAGTAGATATAGACTTAATGCTAGCGAGACTAAAGACACTACATCTATCGAAAAACTGCCTTGATTGGTTTAGATCTTACCTCACTAATCGTCAGCAATCAGTTTCTGTTAATAATCGCATATCTTCCTGGCGCTTGGCGAGGAAAGGGGTACCTCAAGGCGGCGTCCTCGCTCCTCTTCTCTTCTCGATTTATATTAATGGCGTGACCAAGAAACTACAAAAATGCAAGCATCATCTTTACGCCACGACTTACAGATTTACACACACTTTAGGCCTGACAAAATTAATGAATATATTGACAAAGTAAACACTGACCTCAGGCATATATCTTTATGGTCCAGACAATATGGGCTGAAACTAAATGTAAACAAAACGCAAGCAATAATTATCGGACATCCAAGACTATTACGCTCCATAAACAATGACAATATGCCGGCTGTCATATTAGATAATGAACAAATTCCTTATACCGACGTCGTTAAAAACTTGGGACTTTACTTAGATTCTTATTTAAATTGGCATGTGCAAGTAAAACAAACATCTAAAAGGATCTTCTCCATAATTCATTCCCTAAAGCGTCTTAAACATTTTCTTCCTACAGCTCTTAAAAGAATTTTAATCCAAACTTTAGTGATGCCGCATTTTGACTACTGTGACGTTCTACTAACTGACATTAGTGACGGATTGTCGGACAAACTGCAGCGTGTCCATAATATGTGTATCAGATTCATATTTAATGTTCGAAAATGCGATCACATTTCTCCATTATTCCACAAATTGTCATGCCTACATCTAAAAGAGAGAAGAAAATCGCACTGTCTAATTCTCTTATTTAAGATCCTACATACCTCAATTCCCAATTATTTATCATCCCGTTTCCAGTATCTATCCTCAAACCATAACTTAATCACAAGATCACAACATAGTCTCTTGCTTATTATATTGCAACATAGGACATCACATCACTCCATGTTATATACCATCTTCACTTCTCGCAACTGGAATTCCCTACCACAAGAAATAAGGGTCTGCCGGACATTGTCATCTTTTAAAAGAAATCTAAATTTATGTATATTTGCTCTAACCTCGACTTCATTATTACCCAGTTTAAGGTATATATATATTAATTGGTGTTTCTCGTATAATTTATCATATTATTATTATTATTATTATTATTATTATTATTATTATTATTATCGTATCATTATTGTTATTATCCTATAAAATATTGTTTGTACATGAAATTTACATTGCTACATTTATTGTATCTTTAACTGTTTATAATTAGTATAGTGTATATCTATATTTGTCAAATATTTATTTGTATTTGTGCTGGTTGAGTGGAAGAGAGGGCCTTATGGCCTTAACTCTGCCAGAATAAATAAAGTATTATTATTATTATTATTATTATTATTATTATTATTATATCCTATCTCCTGCTGAAAAATCCATGTATATACATATTTAAAAAATATCCATCCATCCATCCATAGTAATTCTGCCCGAAGGCAGGCCCTTCACTGCAATCATAGCATTTTCATGCTATGCTTGCAGCTTTACTAGGGAATTGTAGGTGTGGTAGCTTCCCGTTGCTTTCCACACCGGTGAAGAATGATGATGATGATGATAATGATAAGGATGATGATAATGATAAGGATGATGATGATGGCCATATGACTTCGGGGACCGTTTGGGCCTTAAAGTTTTCCTGACATTTGTCTTACAGGTGAGGAAAAACCCCGATAAGAACCTCATCCAGAAAAACTGCCCCGACCGAGGATCGAACCCGGGCCCGCTGCGTGACAAGGCAGCACGTCACCTCGAGACCACAGCGGTGGACTTAAAAAAATAATATAAATAATTCCATTCCATTAACGCAGTTGATCCTCTCACCTTACAGGCAGTCCACATTTACGTGCCACGCGCTACCCGGGCCTTACTTGACACGACTTGTCGGAGAGGAATTTTAACTTTGGATCGCATAGGCCTACATATTTTTTTACCACGCAAGGACATGTAGGGCCTTCCCGAATGAGGTATCAACTCAATGTCGGGGTCTCTTCCGAGACAACACAACACATTAAAGACGAAACACACCATTCACACACTCACATTCATCTTAAACATGGCTAATATGATGATGACTATGATGGCCAGATAATGATTGGGGATCGCTTGGGTGTCAAAGTTTCGTGACATTTGTCTTATAGGTGAGAAAAAAAAACCCGAAAAAACAATCACCCAGCAAACTTGTCCCGACCGGGGATTGAATCGGGGCCCGCTGCATACGAGGCAGCGATGTTACCCCGAAACCACAGTGGTGGACAAAATATAATTAATAAATATAAATAAAGATATAAGTTTAATAAACTAATGATCTTCTTGGTGATAAAATCGTAATACATATAGTCAATGTAGACTACCCATTTCACCAATTCTTGGAAACCCCAAAGATAAAGTCGATTGTTTGAAAAAATCCGGTAGGCTATTTATGAAATTGAATGTAACGGTGATAGGAAATATGTTGGACAAACAAGACGATCTATTTTAACCAGATTCAAAACATATTGCACATTTTAGATTCAATAGAATCTGGAGTTGCTCAGCATATTTCTGATTACGGTCAAGTTGCCGACAAAAGTAATCTTAGGCTGGTTCGTTCGGTCATTAGTTTCAAATTCCTTGACGTCCTTGAACGTTTATAAATCTATAAAAATAAAGACAAAATTATAAATAAAGACAAGCACCCTATTCCATACAGCGCCCTCTTTTCTTTAATTGAAAGAAACGAGGATTAGTTTTATTATGCCATACAGTTTACATGTAATTGACATGTGACCTAGTTTGTTTTTAATTGGATTCTGTTTATTCATTTACCGTGTTTGTATTTAGTCTTGAAAATGACAGCTTGGCTGTTCAAACATGTTGACTTTTTAAACTTTTAATTGGTGAAATGGGTATATTGACTACATATAAGTAATACATAAAATAATAAATAAGCGATTAAAAATACATAAATAGAATACTTCTTACAACAATAATTCTGACAGCATTTAGTGTTGTCGTTTAGTGATGATGTTTCTATTGATATTGTAATAGTATGTTACCCACACTCAGTGAAGCTGATTCTAATATTGATAAGACATCCTTATGGGGTAGCCCATACCTGTGTGGATATTATAATAGGACATGTGACGCACAACTGAAGAACAGAGACGTACGACTTGGTGCACCGGATATGACGACCGCTCATCCATCATCTTTTCTCTCCACCATCGCCTTCATTTGTCTGTCTTTATATAATATATATATGTTTTTTTTTTCTTTCATCCTGTGAGGTTCCATGTACACGCGGGGCGAGTGAAACATTTTGTGACTCCATTACTGGACAGTCATGTTCATATCAAAAAGTGTCACAAGTCACTAAACAGATTTTCGTTGACCCTTATCTGATATTATTTCTTGTTATGCATTAACATTTAGGAAGAAAATGTATGGCAATTTGAGATTAATTTTAATTAAACCATTTGGCAGTATACATTTATAGTAGTCTATACAAATAAAAATATAAATCTATGTTTTATGGTACCTAAATGCCGAATTGGCCAATGCTCCTATGTTAAGTTGGAAAAATATTCAATTACAAGAAAATGCATCACTATATAACATCGAAGCTTAAAAAAGAAGCTAGTTTTAATTTTAACAATTATTTTACTTTTTCAATAATCTTTCACCTGATATTTTTCCTTTTCCTGTAATTTGTATTTTATTTATTGTGTCCCAACTGTACTGTTCGTTATTTTGTAAGTTAGATCATTTGACAATATGTGTTTTATAGACACTGTCTAATAAATGCCATATTTTAGACAAATTTGTATTGATTTTTTTTCTGACAAGAAATTAAATTACTCTTTCAATGAGATACAGTCAGATTCTATGGTTTTGAGCCATCTTTCAGAAAGGTTTATTATTCCGCGACGATACCAGACTCTTGTTTTTTATATGAAGATCCACTTCCACAGCTTGAATGTTCCTTTTTTTTATTTTTTATATTCTTCTATTTGACGAAAAAAATGGGAAATAGAGGCTATGGATCATAACTGATGGTAATCTGAAGGCTAAAAGATCAAGGCTAGTAGGAGTTCGATTCATCCCAAATTCTGATTTTTTGCCATGGTTGTTCATGCAGTATGAAGTACGGTCAGGTTTTAATTTGTGACCCTCAAAATTCATGAACTCGTTGTTGAAAATAAATATCCTCATCGCAGTCCGTTTGGAATAAACTGTCTACAAATCACACTTTCAAAATTCCACCACAAACACGACATTATATTAAAAACCGATAGCCCGTCGCTGTGGCGTAGTCGGTAGAGTCCCTACCTTCCACTCCAGGGACCCAGGTTCGGTTCACGGCGGGGTAAGGGATTTTTAAAAATCTCTACCTTGGGACTGGGTGTGTGTCGTGTCCAGTTGTACCCATTGGGTTTAATTCCTCTAAAAAATATATTAAAAATCGATACTACGTACTTAACAGAAAAATCATGTAACTGGGCAATGCCCTGTTAAGTTTGTTGTGATACAAATGCAGTGAGAAGAATTTATTTTATTTAACTCGGTTTGTAAAGTGATTTATATATACAAGATGTATATCATTACTATTTCATATCTGTATCTAGGTTCACCTATTTTTTTCTCCCAAAGATCCCGTAGTATAAATTTTGAAGAGTTTATACTGCCACCCATTCTAGCTTCATGGACATTCTGTGTCTCCTCTTAATTAACTGTGTTCTTACGATCTTAAGATATCACAAAATTTATTTTTATTTTGTAATTTATTACAAAAGAGCCGGATGTTCAGTTATAATGTTCATTGTAGGTCTTCCAATTCGCAAAAAGAACAAAACCAATATTCAGACCTAATCCAAAAATAAAATTGAAGAGAGAAATGTATAGGATAAGCTATACAGACATTAAGCATGGCTGGTAAGTCTATTTATTTTAAATGTCATTATATGTTAAATTACGATGAAAAGTAATGAAATTAAGTTTTTTTCGAAAAAAAAAGACCAATAAAATTATTTTCATTCAATGTTTGCGAAAATTGTGACGCAATGAGTGAATAGTGTATGTTATCTTAAATGTTCTATTGTCTCGTAAATGTTCCCGGTATTAAGATAATAACTCGAGAAGTGTGGGGCACATACAAGTATCTCTAAAGGCGAGTTTAAACTAAGGTAAAGAAAGAAAAATAAAGTTATAGGATAATATCTATGGGCCAACACGCATACTCTGTTGAACAGCACTAAGAAATTGGGATTGAAAATAAACATCTACAAAACTAAATATATGGTCACACATGCATACACATTATAATGCGTGTCCCAATAAGAACGCCGGATTTAATAATGCACAAAATAAACTATATTTGAAAGAAATTGCATATATTTATACATGAGCACAAAGGGTATACGTTCCGATTTAAGTATGGAAAATGACATCTGACATATGTCCATCACGAGACGCTCTACAGCTAGTGACTCTGTCTATGAAATTTGTGATTACTTTTGCACAGTCTTGGCGCTGACACGTCGAATTTCCTGCTTCAGGTCTTGTATGGTTCGGGGATTGTGTTCATAAACCTGTGATTTGATAAACCCCCAAAGAAAGAAGTCACATGACCTTGGTGGCCAATTTTGGTCACCTCTGCGCGATTCCGGCCTAAGAGCACGAAGCCTTCGTACAGTTTGAGCATAACACACACCATTCTGGTAATGAGTTTTCACAATTAAAACTCATTGTTCTGCAGTATAACACTCCATATCCAGTAATTGCAACAAATATAGAAAACAAAAAGTGTAGGTAGAGTGCTGCCAACCTTGTAGTAAAAATTGGCTGCCAATTCAAATCCGGCGTTCTTATTGGGACACCATATATAATGGACATATATAATGACACATGTAGACATTTTGAAGTAGTCACTGAAAACAAATGCCTAGGAACAATAATTAGAAACATGGTAGGCCTATATTATTTAAAAGAGAGAGAAAATATCACTAATATTTGAGAATAAATAGCTTGGCAAAATTTTTGGACCAAAGAGTATGATCAGACAGGTGAAGGGAGAAGATTTTAACAACAGTGAGCTGCCGTACATGATCTTCATGTGGAACTATATGTAATAAGAAAATTAAGTCTCGTTGACTATGATGAGAAGGACATATGGTACAGAGGGAAAATGAAAAGGAGCATGAAAACTCATTGCAGTTAAGTGGGAAAGTGCCCAGAAGATGGGCCAAGAATGAGGTGGGAGAATAATATTAACCATGATCTGAGACGTAAATTATACAAGGGATGACTGGAAAATATTAGATCAAGGGGTCGATAATTAGTAATAAGGTATCTAGTGTGAATTAAATACACCAAACTGATATTCATGTACGTAAACCTTTTCATGAGTCTAAGAAGATTTTTAAAAAAATTTTCGAAGCAATGGTGTGGTCGGAAAATGGCGGTAAACTATCAGTGTAACATGTAGAGCTTAATATATCCTGATATATTATTTTATTTAACAGCTAAGGTGATTGTAATTTGGGCGCTTTCGGGCCGATTAATTTTGTTTAGAGGCCTCTTTTATCAGTCATGAGGTTCTTTTACGTGGCGTTATGAATTCAGTTCAACAGCTAGAAAATCAGTAAGTATGCAAATTAGAAGAAACGAACAAGTAATCGTGGGAAAGAGTTGAGGTTGATTTTCAGAGAGATAGCCTATAGGCATGTCATTCTGTTGTCACTAACAATTATCGACTTGACAGTAATTGTTAACGAAAACAATCAGATCGCCATGCTTGTTAAAGAGAAAGCAAAAAGTATGACTAAAGGAAAGACAAAAGTGTTTTCATGACTTAAATTGCATGAATGCTTGTGTCATAGTTTACTCTGCTAAATCTATTAGATACTACATGCTAACCACTTTTCTAGAACAGGTGTGTGTGTGTGTCAATATCCTGCAAAATAAGTATTCTGCATAAATCATGAGAATCATAATAAAGTTATGACTGTGTGTGATCACAGTTGGAAGTCACAAGAAATGATTACTTTTTTTAGTTACACATACACTTTACTGGGACTATTGTAAAAATAATCGAGATTTAAAAAATCGTTCGGTCAGGTCAAGTTTTTTGAGAGTATATTCTAAGATATCAAATCACTAAATCAAGATAAAGTAACGTCCTTAACTAAATTTTAAAAAAAGTCCGATTTAATATTGGCAGGGATAGAAATATTGCGGAAGATATTAAAATTATTTTCTTGATATTTATTTAATAGAATAATAATGAGAGAGAGAGAGAGAGAGAGAGAGAGAGAGAGAGAGAGAGAGAGAGAGAGAGAGAGAGAGAGAGAGGAGAGAGAGAGAGAGAGAGAGAGAGAGGGAGAGAGAGAGAGAGAGAGAGAGAGAGAAATGCCTAATTTAATAATAATAATAATAATAATAATAATAATAATAATAATAAAATCAATATTAAGAACAATAATAATTTTAGTTAGTAATATAATGATTTAAGGCGATGTGCTGACCACATGTTACTCACTGATAAGCGTAACTAAATGGCCAATAACCTCTCGCTAGGGAGCACCCATGACTCCTTGAGGGACGTAAGGGTACATACATAAACACATACATATACATGTACATATATACATACCCTATTTTCATGTAACTTTTCATTGTAGCACGGAATATATCGATAATGACATCTGACATAAAAAAATCCTATAACCCGATCGCAGCGTCACCTACCGAGTCCAATTATGTATCTAAACCATTCAAGGACCCTCTCAAACACAAATTCAAAATTGCATCAACGTTGTTTTGAATCGTTTAGGCAGTTTTTAATTTCGGGTTTTCAGTAAACCTTCACCTTTAATTGAAGGATTTTCCTTCATTTTTGGATAATACCTGCCTCGGTTTGTTTTAATAAAATATACTGAGTTTTGTTGTGAAACATAGAATAATGTGAAAATAAATTTTCACTCCAGGAGAACTCCAACACCTTCGGTTTTAGAGGGTCCAATTTATTGTGAATCTAAACCTTCGAAGGATCCAATCAGGCACACAGAAAAAAAAAATCAAAATCCATCCAGTAGTTTAGGATGAGTTGAGTGACAAACACAAGTGTGTGTATATATATATATATATATATATATATATATATATATATATATATATATATGGAATTAATATTTTTACTTTAATCTTGCATATACCAATATATATATATATATATATATATATATATAGATATTATAAATATATTTTTGACATTTGGCAATGAAGGCAAATATGATATGAAAAGAAAAATGAATGCTTGAGTCGGGATTCGAACTAGACTTTAGAGACTCGAGTTCGAATCCCGACTCAAGCATTCATTTTTCTTTTCATATCATATCATATATATATATATATATATATATATATAGGCCTATATATGTTGGTATATGCAAGATTAAAGTAAAAATATTAAAATAATTTATTAATAATTAGATATATTTTTTAAAATGTACCATTGCTTAATATTATATACATTAGAAATTTTATAATAAAGAGCGACTTAATATTGGCTCTTAAAGTTCCAACTGAGGAATTATGCATGAATCAAATTCTACTTTCATAAAGTCTGAATATTCATAGCTTCAATATCATTGATGACCAATAGTTTTTAATGTGACCCCTAATTATTTGTTTTTAGTTTTGCGTTTATAGATACATTTAGGTTCATGGAACGGGATTATTTTGTTGTTTTCGTATATTATGTCGATTATAAATTAGCTGTAAGTTTTAGGTCAATGAAATTAAATCGTATACTTGCTTGGAGACGAGTTTTAAAGAATTACGGAGTACTTTGGTTTAACAGTGGTTGGTATACCTTTTACCTTGAATGTTCGGTAACGGAAATCATCAAAGAAGACCGAATCCCAGAACATTAATGATGGGAGAGTTAATTCATATTCTTTGGTACTTGATGTTTGAATGCGACTATGCGAGTTTTTATTGTTTTATTATCAGGGTTGTCTTAATGTTATCTTTAGTTCCCATCCAAGTACCGATCCGGCGCTGAGACCCGTCTTGCCGTCAAGAATGGTGACAAATGAAAGCAGTAACCGCGTATAGTGTGGGAGTGCGGCCATAATTACAGCGAGTACTACAAAAAAAAAAGATAGTGTTGTCTACTTGGAGATAAAAGTGTCGTATGCATAATACAGGCTGGGATAACTCACTTTGTTGCTTTATCACAAGTGTTACCAACTTAGTTAACTAGAGATAAAATATACCATTTGAGCCGGAATTTGAATCCAAGATATCGAGATTTGGTGATTGTGCTCTACCATTGAATTATTTTGACATACTTTCCGGAGCCTCAAACCTAAATAGCCCAATGTTAAAGCGCCAAAGCATAAAGCTGTGTATCTTGGACATGAATAAAAAATAGTATGTTTGGTCACGTTAACTACAATAAAATAAGTATAAAGTTCAAACTACTGTACAAAGATAAAGTAGTATTAGAAATAAGCATCATCCAATCATTGTTCAATAATCAAATTTAACGCGAGATCAAACACTGGGCCAGGTGCAAAGTTGAAGCTCTAGTTAGAAGTACGATCTGGAGACGACTTTTCTGAAAAAAAAAGTCCATTTCAGGTTTTTAATTTGTTGACGGTACAGTGAAATACCATCATACTGTTTTGGCGAATTCCGATATGGGGCTATTGAAATCGTCATGAAAATATTTTCGAAAAAGACAATTACAGATAATCACCGATTCTGCCTAGTAGATACCGAAAATTACCTTGATCAAAATTTAAATTTTGTGCCCGTGTGTGCGTGTGTGCGTGCGTGTTTAACGTTTTAGCGGCCGCAATTTTTGTTTAATCGAAACCAAACTTGGCACAATCTTCTATTTCCTTTCCAGGAGTAGGTCACTGTGACCTGTTTCGGTCTCAAGTCCATTGTTTCCTTGGTCATCCCATAGATCTTTTTCCATGCGGTTTGTTGGTGTTGATCTTTTTGGGTAATCTTGTATTGTCCATTCTGTCTAAATGTTCTTTCCATCGGTATTTGTACTCTTCTAGTTTATCGAGTATTGAAAATATCTCCAGTTCATTTCTTATTGATTCATTATGTAATCTATCCATGCGTGTACATCCTTTTACTGATCTTAAAAATTTCATTTCAGCGGCTTGAATGTGTGAGATATCTTTTTTTTGTAGGTACCCAAGATTCAGATCCATATAAAAGAACAGGAACAGCCATAATTTTATAAAACCTGAGCTGAGCTTCTGTTCGAGTCTTTCGAAGGGTTCTTCTTATGGCGCCACACATCATTTGATATTGGTTTAATTTATGTATATCCCAATCATAGCTATATGTTATATCTGAACCAAGATAGTTAAAGTGTGCTATCTGTTCTATTATTTCATTATTGATTACTATTTTTGCTCTGACTGGCAGTTTGCTCTAAAAAGAAATAATTTCAGTTTTTGGAGTTGGCATATATAAATTAATTAAAAATTAAGAGTTCGTTAACCAGCAAAATAGAACAATTAAGTGTAGGAGTTCACCCGAAACAAAAATTAAAAGAAAAATTCTAGCGGTCGTAATATCCGATGCTTCGCAATGAAACTCAATAATATATGCAAATAATAAACAAGGAAGGTATTTTCCAATAACCAGTCAAATCCGATCTTTGGAAGTGGGGGTTTACCTGAAACCCGAATTAAAATTTGGCTCTATGTTTGGTTCATCGCAATGTTTGGTTCGCCGTAATGCATAGGCCTACCATACAATTTAATTATCTCTTAAATTGACAAGGTATCCTATAAGATATATTAGTTTATTAAATATGTTTAATATTTTCAATAAAGTAATGGAAAAATGAATCGGTAGATATTTTGAAAACACCCAGTTGTAGGCCAAGAATGAGGTGGGAGAATAATATTAACCACGATTTGTGGGACGTAGATTATACAGGGAATGATTAGAAAACGTTAGCTCAGGATAGGGATGTATGGAGATCTTATGTCGCGCGCCCATGAACTTATGGGTTCAATAGAGGCAACTGAGTTAGTTAGTTAGTTAGTAAGATCTTTTTTCAATTGGTGTCAAATTATAACAGTAATGACTTACGGTAATTGATAATTTGTTTTCACTGCAGTCCAAGTTGGTATCAGAAATTTAGTTTCTTCAATTTAACGAGAAAAATATTTAATAATAATAATAATAATAATAATAATAATAATAATAATAATAATAATAATACTTTATTTATTCTGGCAGCGTTAAGGCCATAAGGCCCTCTCTTCCACTCAACCAGCACAAATACAAATAAATATTCGACAAATGTAGATATACACTATACTAATTATAAACAGTTAAAGATATAATAAATGGAGCAATAACAGAAAAATGGGACCGTAGATTCAATTTTTTTGAGAAATTCGCTTACTTTCTGCGCAACGGACTTTACTTTTCCAATAGCGTCTCCCTTATTTAGTCTTGTGAACACAGTGTCACTAGTTACGGAGATTAAAAAAAATAATAAATTGACCTTCTCTGGCAGGTGTGCATAAATAGCTCATAGGTAGAGTGCCAGCGCGTAAAGATGGAGATCTTGGGTTCAATTTCCTCTGTAGTTAGGTTAACAATAGACTATAGACTTGTTGTCTGGAAAAATATTTATTATCAATGTTGTCAATGAATTTCAGATCGTAATATACAGTTATTCTTCATTCTCTGTTAGAGTTCATGGGTTACTGCATAACAGGCAAGGGCAATTAAATGAGAAAATAAAAAAAAAATAGGTCTAACTTAATTTAACAAGGGAACTGTAAACCATTGCATGCCGAAACTATCTTGACATTTCTCGCAGAGAAGCGTTATGATTACCAAGGCCGTATTCAAATAAATATCTGTCTCTTTTAACTGGAAGGCACAGAAATCAAAGCCAGACTCCAGGAATGGCAACCCATTGCATGGAGCAGATGGACAGCCCTGCTTGAGTGAGAGCGGAGTGAGGCGGCACGCATGTGGTGTGGGTTATCAAATCTACCTATTCAGGAGTTATATTACTTCCTATAGTTTAAATAAGATATTTGGCGCTGAATTTTAGTACTGTGCAGTTAAAAGTACCACTTATTTTTTTTTTGGTCACGACCTTAGTACATCACAATGCTTCTGTGGAAGATATTTCAAGGTAAGTTTGGGCATGCATTGGTTGGCAGTTCCCTTGTAAACATTTTTATTAAAATTTATGCTAATTCAATCACAGTAACACTTATCAGCAGGGAGCGGGGTTTGAGTAGTAAACAGATGCTTCATATTACCTGCCACACAGAGTATGTACTGCGCAGGACACTTTCTCTACAACAGAGTGTTTCTTAGCGACTGTTTCATTTGTTCACTGCATACGGAGTAGTAAAGAACTATACATTACGGAAGTATATTATTGTAATTGTGACGTATGAGAAAATATTTATGTACATTAAACGCTTATTCAAAATTAAGTAGTATTGCACACTACAAATAACTAAACATACGATTGTTTCCTTCCTTCTATAATTCCTTATCTTGGTGTAATTGTTTTTGAAGCAGGGTATAATGCCTTCCACCGAACATCATTTTGTTTATATTGAACACTGCACGGTCACAGGTACGTCCTCCCTCCTTATAGTCCGTGCATGCATTCATAACTTCACTCTATACTTACTAGAACCTCACTCCTTACTTATCAGCGTTTATTAATTTAAATACAGGAAGAATTTTAATTGCAGCGACAAACTGCAGGGACTGATTTCTGACTGAAAACGGAGGGAAAAATGTCCTATGAATAAGTGTCCATAAATGCATCGTTGCCACGGTAGATGGCACTGACGAATGTCATTATTCTATCGGCCTTGTTGTATGGCCCGCTAGATCACCGGACTTAAACCCCCTCGATTTTTACCTCTGGGTGCATCTGAAAAGCGTTGTGTATGCTAAACCAGTTCCTGATGTGCTTATCCTTCAACAGCGTGTCCACGTCGCCTGTGACGCTATTCGGAGAGAGGTCGGAACATGCGAAAGAGTGAGGCAATCCATGATACGATGTGTGAACGCGTGCTTTGCATCCGATGGAGGCCACTTTGAACATCTGTTGTGACGTGGATGCGATTATGCTATGTACTGTGTGCCGGGACGATTTGTTGTCGTTGCACGCACATAGTTCATTTCCGGACACATGATTATACGACCTTTTTTCCCTTCAATTCCAGTCAGGAACTAGTCTCTGAAGTTTGTCGGTGTAATTACCGTTCATCCTGTATACATGGACAATTTATTCTTAGAATTTATCTAAATCATTCCACCAATTTAAATTATGATTGAGTTCAACTAGTCATACACTTTTGGAAATGTTTTCTAGACCCATACTTTATCTTCGGGACTTCAATAAAAATTTAATTTAAAATAGTTTTTCTTGTATTAATAATTGTGGATATGCTTCCGTCACTGAATTGACACGGAGGAATCTAAATGTAGAGTTTGCATTGGATTTCATTTATCTTACCCAACTTCTTTTTTTTCATAAATTCAAATCCGTTTTTATATTTAGACGTATTTGCGTCAAATTGGTGATGAATGAGGGTGTACAATATTATTAAAAGAAAAAACAATTTTAACTGTCAATATTTATTGAAGTCCCGAAGATAAAATACAGTGTTTTCATATAATTAATGCCTAGTTGAACTTAATCCTGTCCACTGCTGTGATATATCAAGATAACGACATTGTCTTGAAAGCAGTGAACTTATGTTCGATTCCCTGTAGGGATAAGTTTCTGGGTGAGTTTTATCGGGATTTTTCTTCACCACTAAGACAAAATGTCGGGGAATACTAAGGCCCAAATAGTTCCCTAACACTATCTGGTCATAATAATAGTTGTTTTATATTCGTCTTGATTTATATGAATGCATGTGAGGATAGTGTGACTTGTCTTAAATGTTCATGTTGTCTCGGAAGGGCCTTAGCAGTGAGATGATCACTCAACCTGCATGCCCTTGTTTGGTCAAAGAAGTGTATCATCCAGAATTCAAAATCCTTTTCTGAAAAGTTGTGTCCCTGTAAGATCTTCAAAGGAAGAGGTTAATCTAAGGAAAATAAAGAAAAGAACATCAATATTTTCATTGAAGTTAGTGGAATGTCTGAGATAATAGTCTACGAATAAACAAATTACTAAAGTATACATAATATTGGCTATTTTGATCGAATCACCATAATTTTAATAAAATTGCTTGAATTAAGTTGAATATTTTATATTAAACTGGGGGGACTGCAATGCTATCAATTCTCTTGGTATAATATTAATGTACAAATTTTAAATTATACGCGTACAAATATATCTTAATTGTTCACCGCTGTGGTCTTGAGGTAGCGTGATGCCTTGTCACGCAGCGGACCCGGGTTCGATTCCCGATCGGGACAAGTTTCCTGGGTGAGGTTTCGTCGGGGTTTTTCCTCACCTGTAAGATAAATGTCAGGAAACTTTAAGATCCAAACGGTCCCCGAACACCACCTGGCCATCATTATTACTAATATTATATTCACCTAATTAGCTTAAGTTTAGTTTAAGGCCTCTACTGGCGCATCATTACCATCATCAACTCGCATATCATCGGGGCAGCGTAACCCTGCCTTCTAGGCGCCCCAACATCTTAAGTGGGTTACAAGAGCGCCAAATTCGAAACGACAATCTGGTGTATTTGAAAAAAAAAATCTTATTTTCTTTGCCCTAAAACCCGACCATGGAATAAAAAATACCAAAAGAAAAGTTGTTCTACTTCACTTCTCCTCTGCACAGGGTGAAATCAGGCAAAAACGAGCATTATAAGTCAGACAGTGGTCCCGGTGGACTAGTTTTTACCATATTCATCTCCGATTCCGAAGTTCGCGGTTCAAACTAGATCGAGATACACACATTTTTTCAGGCAGTATTTTTTTTGAATAGGCCTATGGCTTCCTTAGAAAAGGAAGTAAAACTTTCAGCTCCCTGTAGTAAATTTAAGACATGTTAAATATCTTCAAGCCTGAAGTAAGAGGCCTCTGCGCAAAATGTATTGTCCATTTCACATCCAGATCTGAATTGCGACAATAATAATCTTAACTGTTAGAGCTCCCTTAAATAAAATGACTGCCTACGATAATTTCAAGGTAGTTCTGATGAATTAAATTTTGATCCGTACAGGCCACATGGCCTAAAACGAATTTGTTCATGATCATGATGATGATGATTTTTTTGTAAAAACTTCGCATCTGTGATCCAAAGTACGCTATAGCGTATAAAGCATTTTTTAATATATTTATTTTAAAAAAAATCTACTTAAAATCTTATGCATCTGTATGCAGAGTGAAAATAATTCTATCGAACTATCAGAGATTGTTCAAATACGACCCTTGAGTATTTTGATGTAAGGAACTCAAGTCCTCCGCACTGGCTTAGGTGATATCTATTACGTAATTAACACGCCTTAAATGGAGTAAAAGTAAACGTGTCTGTTAGCATCCCTGGAGTCACGAGTTCAATTCCGGGCTACACCAATTTTTGTTTCTTTGTGAATAGGGTCTGGAATGTGTTTCTCTCAACTTCGATTAGATGACTTGGTAGATGGTATTATTAGTAGCGAAATCCGGTTAATAGAACCAAAATTAATATTGAGAAATTATCATAACTAATGCCACGAGTGATTTCCAAATTATCGATAAATGCACGTCTCACGAAGTAAGGAGTGAATTTATATAGAAAATGCTAGTCAATGACCAATCACGTTTCAATGAATGTTGGTTTACAACCAATGACTGTCGTGTTTCACCTCGCTCTTTATCGATTTCTCTTTATCAACTCCTGCTTTTGTGGTAACGAAAGCTCCTCCTTTTTAATGTTCTGAACAGGTCAAAGTATTATTTTTCTCCAACAAATACATTGAATATAGCAAATAATGAAAAGATTCCTTGATTTTACTGAGTTGTTTACTAATAAAATAAATTAATAACCCGTAATGTTGATTATGATATATAGTTTGATGTGTTTCATTATTTCTCCACTTGGGTGCACTCTTACAATATTGCGATCTTATTTGGCAATAATAATATGATCAAGCAGCAGTGAATGAACATAACCTCACATTTCTGATTTGTTTTCAAATATCGCCGTTTACGTTAAATATATAAATATTTTAAAATAACTATAGTTAAACAATGATTTGTGAGTAAACAGCTTAATTTTATTCATTAAATAGTCCTAACAAATGCCACTCTTGATTTTCAAATTCTCTAGATAAATTCACTCCTCACTTCGTGAGTCGTGAATTTATCGATAATTTGGTATTACTTATGAGAATTTGGAAATCAAGAGTGGCATTTGTTAGGACTATTTAACGAAAAACATTAAGATGTTTACTCACAAATCATTATTTAAACATAGTTATTTTAAAATATTTATATATTTAATGTAAACGGGGATGTTTGAAACCAAATGAGAAATGATTGGTACGCTTCATTTGCTTCTTTTGTTCATCACTGCAACCAGATCATATTATTTATTGCCAAAGGAACGCAATATTTGAAGAATGCACTCTAGCGGAGAAAAAATGAAACACATCAAACTGTATATTAATGCATTTCTGATGTCCTATGATGTAAATATAACTTATATTTTTCTGGAATGTTAATGCCTGGGAAAAAATACATTTAAGAAAGTGGTATAATCAATTGCTACAAATGTTCTTATATTAACTTTCGCATGCGCTATGCGTTGACATTCATGCACTATATATACAATCTGGTAGCCTTATTTCTTGGAGGTGCTTTCTTTATTATGATAAACTTTAGTTGATAAATTCTAGGCGAAACACGACTGTGATTGGTTGTAAATAAAAAATCATTGAAATGTGATTGGTCATTGACTACCATTTGGGTCACGAGTTAAATAGTCACACTAATCACATGAATCTGTACACTATCATTTAGTTGTCAGTGACAACCTATCCATTGCTCTAGTGTTGTCATACTTCGCGCACTGTTAACTGACGCTTTGGGACAGTTACTTGTCATCTTATAGTCTAAGGAATACATCTCTCTCTACATTCCAACCTCTAGTATAGACCGGAAAGAAAACGCTGTCTCTGTTGTTTGTATCAGCGTTGAGATAGTTCCTGTCGTGTGTTACACGATATAAATTTGCAATCAGCTCTAAGTTTAGTTTAATCTCAAATCACAAACTTACATTTGAAATACCCCTTCACCAATAACCCGGGCCCGGGTTCGATTTCTAGTCGGGACAGGCTCCTGGTTGAGGTTTTTTCGGGGTTTTTCCTCACCTGTAAGACAAATGTCAGGAAGCGTAGTGCCCAATGGTCCCCGAAAAATCATCCGGTCATCAACAGCATCCTTATCATTATCATCATCAGCCTTCACCGGTGTGGAAAGCAACGGGAAGCTACCACACCTGTAATTCCATAGTAAAGCTGCAAAGCATAGCATGATTGCAGTGAAAGACCTCCCATCTGACAGAATTACTATGGATGATATGTACTTGAAATCTATTAGCAATTTTGATTTGGTATTCTTGCCGCATTTCATCATTTTTCAAGTTTTTTAATTCATATTTTAAAGATGATTCTGTAAAATATGAATTAAAAAACTTGAAAAATGATGAAATGCGGCAAGAATACCAAATCAAAATTGCTAATAGATTTCAAGTACTGGAATCTTCAGATGACAATGTGGCAAACGAAGAAGAAACTGATATAAATAAAGAATGGGAGGCTATAAGAGATACTATTAAATTGTCAGCATCAGAAAGCATTGGTTGTTTAAAAAAGAGGCAAAACAAGAAATGGTTTGATGAGGAATGTGCCGACATTGTAAAGAAAAGAAAGCTAGCAAAAATGAAATGGTTACACGAGCCAAATGAGGTAAATTTAGAGCAATTGGGTAGTGTTAGAAGGGAAACCACCAAGTTACTAAAGAGTAAAAAGAGGGAATATTTGAGAGAGAAGATTAATGATCTTGAAATGAATGCAAAAAATAGGAACATTAGAGAATTATATCAGGGAATTAGGATAGAGAAGAAGGGGTTCCAGGCTAGAACAAACATAATTCGGAATGAAAATGGGGATATGATTGCAGATTCTAGGAGTATATTAAATAGATGGAAAGGTTACTTTAATCAGCTATTAAATGTACATACAGAACAGGACATTGAGGAGGATAAGTTACAGACAGCAGAAATGCTAGTCGCAGAGCCAAGTGCATTAGAGGTTGAAATGGCGATTGAAAAATTGAAGATGTGTAAAGCATCAGGTTCAGATGAGATCCCACCAGAACTGATAAAATCAGGGGGAGAAAAATTGATGGACAAGATACGCTGGTTGCTTAGTATGATTTGGGAAAAAGAAGCTCTTCCAGATGAATGGAAGGAATCAATTATCGTACCAATTTATAAGAAAGGAGATAAAACTGATTGCAACAACTACAGGGGGCATCTCATTACTTTCAACTTCGTACAAAATTCTAACAAATATATTAGTAAGCAGACTTACTCCCTATATTGATGACATTCTAGGAGATCATCAATGTGCATTTAGAAGAAACAGGTCTACAACAGATCAGATTTTCAGTATAAGACAGATTTTAGAGAAGAAATGGGAATATAATGGTACTGTACATCAACTATATGTAGACTTCAAAAAAGCATATGATTCAATTAAGAGGGAGAAGTTATATAGTATCCTGCTGGAGTTCGGAATTCCTAAAAAGTTGGTTAGACTTATACGAATGTGTCTAAATGGCTCAAAGAGTAGGGTGCGTGTAGGCAAACAGTTTTCAGACACTTTTGAAATCCAGAATGGGTTGAAGCAAGGAGATGCACTATCTCCTCTACTATTTTATTTTGTACTAGAGCATGCCATTAAATCTTTAGAGAATGAGGAAGGCTTACAACTCAATGGTATTAATAAGCTGTTAGTTTATGCTGATGATGTAGTACTACTGGCCGATAGCGAGGAGATACTAAAGGCCAACACGCACACACTATTGAGTAACACTAAGAAATTGGGACTGGAAGTAAATATCAGTAAAACTAAATATATGGTCACACGTAGAAATTCAGTATATAATGGAAATGGACAGCTAATGACAAATGAGGGAAATTTTGAGGAAGTGGCTGAATTCAAATACCTAGGAACAATAATCACAAATAGGAATGAGATGCACAAAGAAATTAAACATAGGCTCAATTCTGGAAATGCTTGCTATTATGCATTGCAGAGACTTTTGATGTCCCAACTCCTTTCAAAAAACGTTAAGCTGAAAATATATAAAACTATTATTCTACCAGTTATATTATATGGGTGCGAAACATGGACTCTTACTTTAAGGGAGGAAAGGAGATTACGAGTATTTGAGAATAAAGTTCTTAGGAAAATTTTTGGACCAAAGAGAGATGAACAGACAGGTGAATGGAGAAGACTACATAACAATGAGCTACATGGTCTTTATAGGAAGCCAGATATAATAAGAACAGTTAAGTCTCGTAGACTGCGATGGGCAGGACATGTTGCACGTATGTGGAATGAAAGACGTGCATGGAAGCTTCTTGTAGGAAAGCCAGAGGGAAAACGCCCAGTTGGTAGGCCAAGAATGAGGTGGGAGAACAACATTAAGTATGATTTGAGGGAAGTAGATTATACAGGGAATGATTGGAAAGCATTAGCTCAGGATAGGGATGTATGGAGAGCTTATGTCCGCGCGGCCATGAACCTTCGGGTTCGATAGTGCCAGTGAGTAAGTAAGTAAGTAAGTAAGATATGTAGTTAGAGGTCTCGGATTCAAATCTCGGTTCAGACGTTATATTTTTCTTTTCATGTTATATTTGGATTTTATTGCTACTTGTCTAAATTTAATTGTAATATCGAAATAAAAGAAGTTGTTTGAAAGTAAACTATTCTCATTAAAATGTTTTTTTTTGTTATAAAAGATGACACTACGAGCGATGTCCTACTGCCTCTTAAGATAGAGAAACATATGTAAGGAAAGGAAAATTAATGTTTGTACTAGGAGCCTGAATAGCGAAGAGATATTAGTGCTAACATATATATATATATATATATATATATAGTTAGAGTTCTCGGGTTCAAATCCCTGTTTAGGGGTTAATTTTTCCTTACACGTTATATAGGCCTATATATATATATATATATATATATATATATATATATATGTGTGTGTGTATGTGTGTGTGTGTGTTAATATTCAGCGGCCGCAATTTTTTGTTTTATCAGGACCAAACTTGGCTTATAGCAATCCATTAAAAAAGTAAGATCGAGTTTGTTAACCAGCAAAATCGGATCATTAAGTGGTCGCAATTTTCGATCTTTGGTAACCAAACTCAGTATATAGTATTATAATAAAACAAGGAAGGAATTGTCCAAAAATCAATGAAATCCGACAATTAAAATGAGGTTTTACCTGAAACCAGAAATTGAAAATTGCTCTTTGTTTTTATTGCTTTTCACTTTTAAATAATCTGTTAATAGACATGCAGTTCCTCCAATTTAACGAAAGAAATATACAATCTGTTAACCAGGAAATTTGGACTACCAGGTCCTAATTCGACTTGCTGAGGAATTCGCTTAGTTTACGTAGTTTCTTCGTGATGGATATTTATTATTCAGCTTCTTCTTCTTCTTTTTAAATTGCACTAGAGTCCAATGCGGACCTTAGTTTCCTCCACTGACCTCCTCCAGTTGTGTCTGTCCTCAGATTTTACATTCCAGTTTGTGATTATACATTTTATAATATCGTTGTAAACATCATCCCTCCATTTGGTTTTAGGTCTACCTCTTTATCTTTTTCCATGTCGATAACAAACAATTTATAAGGGGCTCTCTTTTCTTCCATTCTATTCACATGTCCTATCCTCTCCAGTATCATATTTTTTTTATAAATGAGACCTTATCCAGTTCATCATACAGCTATTTGAGTTCATTGTTAGACCTTATTCTCCACTCATTTATAATTAGTCATCTAATTATTAACCCAAAGTATAAATATAACATTATCTAAAATACATATTAAATCTTGGAAGATACATTAAAAACTTCTTGAAGACTTTCGCCTATCAACCGGTCGCTGGCACCACTTGTCACTTACAGACGTGGCCGATCATCTAGTCATATGGGTGAAATGTGGTCTGCATATCAAGTCCTTCAGCCGTTATAGCTGGTTTTATCAATCTGGAGTTGCTACTTATTATAGATACCCGAATTCCTCAAGACGATGGGTGGGCACCGTCCCATACTGGCCGAAATACCAAAAACAAAATTTCTTCCTCAATGGGAACTCGAACCACCGCAAGTCCCGCAGTTTTGTTCTAAAGCACAATGCCTTAAACATGCCATAAATAGGATAATATTCTACTGTACCGTATTTTTAATTAACAATAATTTAATTATAACAGTATTAATAAAATAAATTGCATAAATCAATCTTGTATATAGGTTATCCATATTCAAAACCCAATTCATAATTTTCTGTTATTTTAAATGCGCACGATGCATTATTTATATGTATTTAAAACTAGCGGGCCTGGCAGACGTTGTTCTGCCCGAACGTTCAATCCTTGTGTCATGGCCGGACGATAAAAATATGTTACTTTTTACCATAACATTCACTAGTTAATAAGTTCGCAAGAAAACTCCTCACAGTCATCTGTTGTGGCTCAAGAAGCGTGCATTATGACGTCACATTTTTGTAGCGCGGAATATGTTGGTAATGCAGATGACCATACATCTGACAAAAAAACTCCTAAAATCCGACAGCAGCGTCACCTACCGGGTTCATTTTTGTATCTAAACCATCCAAGGACCAACTAAAACACACACAAAAAATAATTCATCAAAATCGGTCCATTTGCGTAGGCAGTTTTTAATTTCAGATTTCAAGTAAACCTCCACTTCTAATTGTCTGATTTTGCTCATTTGATAATATCTACCTCGGTTTATTTTAATAAGATATACTGAGTTTCGTTGTGAAACATCGGAAATTGTGACCGCTAGAGGGATTTTTAAATTTTCAATTCAGGTGAAATCCTACGCCTAATGGTTTTAGAGGTTCCAAATGTGAATCTAAACCAACCAGGGGCCCACTAAATCATGCAAAAAATTTAATCAAAATCGGTTCAATTTTTTAGGAAGTTTTTAATTTCCGATCTCAAGTAAACCTCCAGTTAAAATTTAAAATCCGCTCATTTTTTGTTAATATCTACCTTGGTTTATTTTAATAGGATATACTGAGTTTCGTTGTTAAACATCGAAAAATGTGACCGCTGGAAGGATTTTTACATTTTCAATTTCAGGTGAACCATCCAATAGTATATCTAAACCATCGAGGGACCTAATCAGACACAAAAAATCATCAAAATTGGTCCAGTGTTTAGGAGTAGAGTGACAAGCACACGTACAAAAGGATTATATATAGCCTCAGCGTGTTATCCATTACACCACCAGGCGAATCCAATTCAAACACTTATTTTTATTATATATGTATTATATTCTCCATTATTACTAGACACTTACTTGTCTTATATATGTATTATATTCTCCATTATTACTAGATGGAGCGAGAACTCGGTCTTCACTGCCATCTAGTATTTGACTATAACAAGTAAGCAAATTAAAGAGAATATTTTTTAAATTTATTTTTCTTATCATACCACACACACACACACACACACACATACACACACACACACACACACATATATATATATATATATATATATATATATATATATAATTTGCTTACTTGTATACTAGATGGCAGTGAAGACCGAGTTCTCGCGACATCTAGTAATAATGGAGAATATAATACATATATAAGAAAAATAAATGTTTGAATTGGATTCGCCTGGTGGTGTAATGGATAACACGCTGAGGTACAGACTCAGAGTTCCGGGTTCGAATCCCGTCCAGGCATTTATTTTTCTTATCATACCATATTAGGCTTGCATTGCTCAATGTTAAACATTTAGTTATAACATTATATATATATATATATATATATATATATATAAAGATAAACTATATGTAATAGCTAATATCCGGCGTGCGTTGCTACGCCTGAATAAATAAAATGTGATTTTATGTTCAGTTGAATAAGTAATAGAAAAAAATATAAATTTATATCGTAATTATTTTTAGATATCCCGGCTGATTATCCGGCGGCGTTGGCCCGGGAATCTATTTATCCCTATCTTCTTGGCATAAATGAGCTGATAGACAAAAATTGTTATTGAGAGTTATTCGTAAAAGAATATCCGCAGTGCGCTGCTATGCTTGCCCGGTATCTAGTCAATCCAATCTTCTTGGCATCAATGAGCTGAAAAATAAAAATGGATATTGTGAGTTATCCATGAATGATACACATATGGCATCCTGGACTTTTGTTGTAGATTTTTTAAAGATATTCAATTCTGTGTACATTAATTTAGAGCATATGTTATAGTTTAGGCAAGATAAGCCATTTAACCGTCCACAAAGTTCCGAAAATAATGCTTTACTCTACAAAAGTTATTTTTAAGGGTGTAGGAATTGAGTACTACTACACTCTTGTAGCCTAAGACCTTCCTGGGAAACTCCTGAACATTTTACAAAAAGCCCCATTAAAATCGGATGAACGGTGTGGCAGCGCATAAAGGACAAACATACTGACAGACGGATATTCATTTATAATATATACACAGTAAAACTTGTTTAATCCGGAACATGAATAATGCGGAAATCTGTCCAATGTGAACACATTTACTGGTCCCGGCGAAATAATAGTAATTTTACGTGTATTTATTTTGCATAAAACGGAATCTGTCCATCGCGGAAACGGAAGGATATTTCTGCACAATTCATGAAAAAATTATAAAGCGGAAAGGTATGTATATTTATTCACCATCAGCAGTTTTTTTTACTGAAGGCAGGTGCCAAGACGGCTTTTACAAATAGTGATTCAAACCAAATAGACAAATATCAAAACAAATCAAACCTAATTGTCACTGATCCTAAAGTTCATTGTTAAAAGATTTTGTCGTATTTCATATGGCGATATGTACTTTGATAAATGCCTCCATCGTCACAATCAGTATATTATTGTTTCAACTTGTTCGTTGCAATAATTTTAAGTGAATAACACGTGTCTCTTGTGCTTTGTTCCCAGTTTATAATGTTGAGTAAAAGGAAATACAAATAATTAGTACCGAAGAGAAAAAAAATTGTGTTGCCTCTTAAAGTAAAAATAAAAATGCTTGACCGTTTATACGCGTTGGCGAGTCGATTGCGTCTATATCACGCTGTTTCAATGTTAATGAATCAAGAAATCCGAAGACAAAATAAGGAATTATATCGCAGAATTCACAGCTGAATATCAATCTTAATTGAAATACCTTTTAAAAGCGGCAAAACAGGTAAAAATTACTAAGCTCTTTAAGTCCTTGTCTAAATCTGACAGTATAATTAATATATTTTTTTCAAAATCTCTCATTAATTAATTTTATTTTCATAATTTTTATTTTATTCTCTAACCTTGAAACGTATCCACTATATTGTATTGTATTGTATTGTAAGCCCATGTTTTCCCTTTACAGAGATTTAGGCGCTCTCCCCCTACAGGGAAGAATTTGAACCATACTAATTTAGTTACACTTGTTTTCGTATAGATGTCATTTTGAGTGGTCCGTGGTCAGCGTTCCGTCTCATACTGACATCTAGCAAACCAAGGTAGTACTAGGACGGGAAAATTCGGTAAATTTTGCTTAGAGGCCTTTTCATTCAGGCTTAAGGATTTTTTACGAGCCTGAAAATCTTCAGACTCGGGACCCACGGCTTAAAGTCCCTCCCGGAGGACTTGCTCCTTGGATTTTTCCGTCCTAAAAAATCCATCGACCCCGGCCGGGTTTGAATCCGCGACCCTCGGGACCAGAGGCAAGGAGCGTAACCACTAGTCCACCGTGGCCTATAACTTATACCCATACAAATTACCATTCCATATTCGCGGTTTCTGTATTCGTGGCATATTTACGGAACATATCCCCCGCGAATAAGGAGTTTTTACTGTATAGATTCTACCAGTATAGATTTGGCCTCATTGCACACCTGTCTTGCAAATAACAAGTGCGCTGTAAAATCTTAAATTAGGTAAGTTCTGAGACCTATCTTTCACAGGTAGCGTTCTGAATTTACAGAATAAAGATGGCGGAAACGTATGTATGATTCTCATTAAGCGAAAAAGTGAATGTAATTGAAGATAAATATCGAAACATTTTCGGACCGATGCTCCAAAGTCAAGCTCTAGCTCTTGTTAAATCCCTCAGGGATAAACGATTTCAAGGAATCTTCAGGTTGGGTGGTCAGTTTTAAAATACGACACAATGTAGTGAGGAATGAAATTTGCGGGGAATCAAATAATCTGGATGAAAGTGTAGTTAGTGAGCGAAAACTGAAACTGCATACTTTAATTTCTGGATACGCGCCTAAGATACATTTTTAACGTTGACGAGAAGAGATTTTTTTCGTGCGTTATCGTCGAAGTCGCTCATGCATACTACACTTCACTTTTCAACGGTAGCGGAACTACAATTAATCCAACGTACATAACATGGAAAAATAAATTGGTCCTATGCGATTCCGCTTTGAGCAAGTTTTACTGTATATATATATATATATATATATATTATATATTATAGTTGTATTTTTGTTATTTTCCATCAAATCCATTACATTTAGGCTTAGACAGTAGTGGGAAATTAACGCAAATTGATTTAGAACCATATTGGAGGTAAAGGCAAAGAAATACTACTAAAGGCTCGGAAAGCCTTTGGGTTAGTAGGAGGTTAAGGCTCCCACCTTCTTAAACAATTGGCACGAATTATCACTCGAGTTGTCAGCCCTGTGTGAAGACCTCCTTTACTACCAGAAAATAAATTTGGTACTCATTTATGTTAGAGGCTGAGTCGACTCCAGTTTCATAATGCCGCCAGAAGATTTAAGCCAGTTTAATGATTCTATATTGGAGGTAGGCCATAGCATTTTGTTTACAGGTTTCGTATTTCAGGTTTAAGATTATTTAACGTGCCCTTAATTTACGACATGAAATCTACAGATTTATTTACCTTCCGAAGGAACTGATACTCGGGATTTTACCCCCAGAATCCATAGACGCCGTTTGAATTCGCAAAGTTCAGAACTTGAGGTAACTACTAGTCTAGGACAGTGCCAACGACTTGTTGCTTCAGTGTTGTTGTCAGTATATATTTTGATGGATACATATTTTATACTTGAGTGTCGACCGATTGCGGTCGATGACTTTTTAGTATGGTAAAATCCAAGGGACATGTCTTCAGAGAAGGACTTTAAACTGTGGGTCATGAGTCTGAATATTTTCGGGCTCGTAAAAGAATCTCAAGCCTAAATTGGAGTCTCTGAGCAAAATTTAATCGGCATTGCCCATCCAAGTAATAATATAGATGCTTAGGAGATGAGCCAACCATTTTCACTCGCTGACATATCTATGAAAATAAGCTTAACTAAATTAGCTTCGCTAAGTAACTACCGTAAGAGAGAATCCTTGTCCCAAGTGGGGATTTATGGGTAAAGATAGATAGTCATACGCAGGTCTGCCGAAGCGGTGCACTTTACCACAATATATCCGCGAATTCGGAACTCTATGCACGAAAAGTGCAGTGAGTAGGATTTGAAAGTTGGGACACATTCACGCAAGAATGCACTAACACACCAGTTAAATTTAAAAGTGATTAAATACAGACTGTACTACTTATGTGTAATTTAAATTGCTGTTCACTGCAGTATGCGGAAAGAGTGTATCTGATTTTGTACCTGTGATATGCTTTATAAATTAATTGCCAACGTTACTATCTAGATGCAAGCCTTGAATACTTGTACATGCAAATAATTACTGCCTTTCTACATGTACAACGGGAGCACGTTATTAAAATTAAGTTGTAAATAGCTTTCTAAATTATCTGCCATAATTCATATTAGCTACTGTTAAATGTAACAACTGAAAAATGCTATTCAGATTTATATTGTGTGTTTTCACTCAACCAAGGACAGTTATCTAATGTTTTGTGTAACTAAACTTGGAGTCATTGATTTGAAACAATTATTGCAAAATATAGAAATGTACAAGAGCAATGGACCTTCATTCTAACGTGTGGTCCAATAGCCCTTTCTTATGTTTATACATATATATATATATATATATATATATATAAACGTACAGAGTTTAGAGACTCGGGTTCAAATCCCGACTCAAGCATTCATTTTTCTTTTCATTTCATATTTGCCTTCATTGCCAAATGTCAAAAATATAGTTATAACATCTAACTATACAAGCGTTACTGCTATAAAGTAAATATTCTCTTTAAAAATTGCTTAACTGTTATGTTGGCCACTAGATGGTGTTGGAACGAATTCCCACTACCTCTTGTGTGAATTGAGAATACTACATATATAAGAAAAGTGTATGTTTGTGTTGGAATTCTTGGGTAGCTCAGTTGGTTAGAGCGCTAAACGTACAGAGTTTAGAGACTCGGGTTCAAAACCCTACTCAAGCATTCATTTTTCTTTTCATATCATATTTGCCTTCATTGCCAAATGTCAAAAACTATAGTTATAACATCTAAATATACAAGCGTTACTGCTATAAAGTAAATATTCTCTTTAAAAATTGCTTAACTGTTATGTTGGCCACTAGATGGTGTTGGAACGAATTCCCACTATCTCTTGTGTGAATTGAGAATATTACATATATAAGAAAAGTTTATGTTTGTGTTGGAATTCTTGGGTATCTCAGTTGGTTAGAGCGCTAAACGTACAGAGTTTAGAGACTCGGGTTCAAATCCCGACTCAAGCATTCATTTTTCGTTTCATATCATATATATATATATATATATATATAATGCGTCTCACTCAATCTGTGGCCCACTAGCGGGAAAAGTAACTGCGAGCAGTGAGTCATCAACTCTCGCCGGACAGGCATATCAACTGCACGGTATATTAGGACCAACGGATCTGTGCCCCTATAGCGCTTACATCGTTCTTAGAATAGTACACGTCTATACTTATATCATTTTATCGCACTTCCCTTCCCCTACGTCAAACGGCAGCCACAGGTAACTTATCGAGTAGGGATGTTGCTAAACTTCCCCCAGTGTCATGGATCTTGAATATTGAATACCGGTAAAGCAAGGTTGGAGTTGAGTTGGCAACACTAGAGTGCAAACGAGAGAGAGAGAGAGAGAGAGAGAGAGAAAGATAGAGAGAGATAGAGAGAGATAGATAGATAGAGAGATAGAGAGAGATAGAGAGATAGAGAGAGATAGAGATAGAGAGAGATAGAGAGATAGAGATAGAGAGATAGAGATAGAGAGGGAGGAAGAGAGAGGGAGAGGGAGGGAGGGAGAGGGAAGGAGGGAGAGGGGGAGAGGGAGAGGGAGGGAGAGGGGAGAGGGAGCGGAGAGGGAGAGGGAGAGGGAGAGGGAGGAGGGAGGAGGAGGGAGAGGGAGAGAGGGAGAGAGGGAGAGGGAGAGAGGGATGAGGAGAGAGGAGAGAGGGAGAGTGGGAGAGAGGGAGAGAGGAGAGGGAGAGAGGGGAGAGGGATGAGGGAAGAGGGGAGAGAGGGAGAGGGATAGGGAGAGAGGAGAGAGAGAGGGAGAGGGAAGAGGGAGAGAGGAGAGAGAGGGAGGAGGGAGAGGGAGGAGGCGAGAGGGAGAGGGAGGGAGGGAGAGGGAGAGAGGGAGAGGGAGAGAGGGCGAGAGGGAGAGGGAGAGAGGGAGAGGGAGAGGGAGAGAGGGAGAGGGTGAGGGAGAGAGGGTCAGGGAGAGAGGGAGAGGGAGAGAGGGAGAGGGAGAGGGAGAGGGAGAGGGAGAGAGGGGGAGGGGGAAAGAGGGGGAGAGGGGAGAGAGGGGGAGAGAGGGGGAATGAGGGAGAGAGAGTGAGAGGGAGAGAGAGAGGGAGCGAGAGGGAGAGAGAGAGAGAGGGAGAGATAGGAATGCAGGGAGAGAAATTATTTGCCGAGCCAGAAAAGGAAATAGGCTTTAGTTCGCATATCTTACACATGTCCGTTGGATCGACAATACTTTCGCACTTTGTAGAGAGCAAGATATTGAAGTGTGAACGAGTAAGTACGTACCTTATGACAGAAGATGTTGGAAATGTTCTCCTACTACATCCACACATTTTCAGCACCATAATAGGTAACACTGATTCGCACGCATTTATTGTTATTAAATTAATTTTTGTCCTGATATAATCTTTCAGTTCTTCTAACGTGTGAGGTTTCTTGCATATAACTTACGCTTTTTAGTATGTAACAATTTCGTACCACCCCATGCTGTGCTCTTCGAAATACCGTTTTCTTGGCCAAGTCACTTTAGAGATTTTGTTGGCGTATGTTCTAATCTTTCTCCTATTTCATCTAATTTATCTTCAGTCAGCACACGATTTGTTACCCGTGGTTTCTTATCGAGCACAGGATCCGTTTTATAAAATTGAATACAAATCGTTGAACGGTCTCTCTATTTGGATGATTTACACCTGTAAGTTGTGTTTTGAATCGTCTAACGACTTTTCTGCAAGAGTCTGTTTTAACATATCGTACATAAATGCCCTATGCTGTACTGTGAACACAGATCGAGGCATAATAACTACGAACTAAGACCACTTGAATTAAATGCTTAATTTTGCTTTATAACACATCATAACACGAGAATACAGTATTGCAGTAGAACGAGTTTTCCACCTTACAAGCAAGAAGCTCGACCGCTAGGCACCAGTTGCACTGTGTGGGCAGCGCAAATTGATGACTCACTGCCTGCAGTCATTTTTCCCGCTAGCGACCACAAGTCGTGTGAGACACATTATGTGTGTGTGTGTGTGTATATATATATATATATATATATATATGGACAGCAGAAAGGCTGCTATTATTTTAGTTCTACAGGAAGGAGACTCTTTAATTCATTTATAATAAAGGGTTAAATAAACCGATATGGACAAAATAACTTAATAGAGTCCGATACCAGCCTTCCCGTGGTTCAACTGTTAGTAATCATACATAAGATGATGATTTAATCATCAAACATGATGGGCTACCATCGATCTGGAATTGCCTTCTCTTACTTTTTTTAAATGCTGCAGGTTGTTATTTCTGGTATTCTTTCCTGGCACGGCGTGCTTATAACCCACTTCTGAAGTTGGAGGCGAGGTTACGCTGCCCCGATGATATGAGAGTTGATGATGAAGGTAATGATGCGCCAGGAGAGGCCTTAAGCTAAACTTAAGATAATTAGACGAATATGATATTGATGATAATGGTGGTCAGATGGTGTTCGGGGATCGTTTGGACCTTAAAGTTTCCTGACATTTGTGTTACAGGTGAGGAAGAACCCTGAAAAAACCTCACCCAGGAAACTTGTCCCGACCGGGGATCCAACCGGGCCCGCTGCGTGACAAGTCAACACGCTACCTCGAGACCATAGCGGTGTACCCTTCTCTTACTTATAATCTATAACAGTTATAACCCTTTTTCGTCTTTCCTGTATAATCTTCCTTCCTTTATTTATTTATTTTTCGAACTCGAACGTATTAGAGTATTCAAAGCTTATGATGTCATTTCATTTTCTCGTTTTTCTCATTTCTTAAAGAGGGCAGAACAAGCTCTTCGGTTGTGGCAAAAACAATTTTTCTAGGGAAATATCTGGTCCTCCTAGTTGGGGTTGAAACAACGGGCCACCTCTCCGTTTATAAAAAAAAATGTCCCATTCCATTCACGCAATTTAAACACTCACCTAATAGGTGCATTTAGTTTCACACGCCACCCGGCCTTTCAGTGACACGATCTGTCGGGAGAATGATTTTAACTATGGGCTACATACATACTTTTTTGACCACACGTGGAGGATCTCCCCAAATGAGTGATCAGCTCAATGTCAGGGTGTCCTCCGAGACAACGCAACATTAAGTCGAAATACATCATTCACACACACATTCTCACTAAACATGGCTAATATTGATAATCAACATTCATAGAATTCATGATAAAATTCAGTTGAGCCATTAGTCACAAAAAGACAAGGCTGAGGATGGAACATATGTTCCGAAAGTACTTCACATCTTACAGCCTTTATAAAGTTGAGGACGACTGAGATCTCAGGTACCTATTTTATATTTTAAATTTTACAATTTTATATAATAATTTTAGTTTTATAATATAATAATGATGGCGAGATATGTTCGGAGACCATTTGGGCATTAAATATTTCTGACATCTGTCTTATAGGCCAGGAAAACATCCGAAAAAACCATCATCTAGGAAACTTGTACCGTTCGGTGATCGAACTCGGGCCCGCTTTTTACGTGGCAGTGGCGCTACCCCGAGACCAGCTACAAACATTAAACTCATGCGGGCTATTGATTTCATTCAAAACTGTTTACAGTAATTTGAATTTTATAACCGAGCGAATTTTCCCAGACGGAAACGTCTGAGATCCGTAGTCTAGAGATTACAGACTGAAAATCCGAAGCCGACCAATTTGATGTCGTCCAAGTTTTCCTCACTCTTCAAGCAACAGTGAGTTGGAATATCATTACAGGATACAATACATGTAACTACTTCATATATTCATTATATATATTTTTTTAGACGCGATATAACTTTAGATGTTGAAGCATCTATAAAATAACAACACTGGTCGACAAGGTTTTCTTCACAAGAAATCCGATTAGTGGATCTAGTGCATTTTTTCATACTGAATTCAGATACGTATTCAAAATTTTTTCATCAGGCACAGTTTTTTTTTTTTTGTCAGGTACTTTTAAAAATCTGACTTTAGTATTCTCTTTGACCTGTCATAGGAACATTTACCTTACATATAGCGATTTTATTCAAACTGTATTTAAGGCAATTATATATATAATACTATGCTAAAGCACCAAAAGACAAGAGTGCAGGTCTGCTACTTGGGTTCACCAAATGTTGCTGTTTTTGTGCGAATACGACAGCATAGATAAGAAATCTCATTACATTTGAAAATCATGGCTTAAGCGTGCATCTCTTATCCTTGCCCAGAAAAATGTGTTACATGTCCATTTAGTGAATTCTAAAAAAATATATTTACCTTCATTGCATATTAAATTAGGAGTAAAGAAACATTTCGTCAAAGCTATGGATAAGCGTTCTGATGGATTCTAGTATTAGAAATCGAAATTACTCCAAGTCAATGATGCCAAACTGAAAGAAGAGACTTTATAGAACCATAAATACGGTCATTAATAGCTGATGAATATTTTGAAAGACTGTAAATCCACTTGAAAAAGCAGCCTGGCAGTCTTTCAAAAAATGTATGTTGCAAATTCCTTTGAAACCATAAATCAGAAAACTGTCGTAACATAGTGACCGATATTCTGGTTTGGGATGCAACATGCGTTTTCATCAGCAAATTTCTACAGTGGAAAACAGGTACCAAGGCGAGTGCTGGCTGACTACTGTAGCACCAAGAACAGAGATGTTTCAGATGCAACATTTGAGGAATGAGTAGAATATAATTTAGAGTTTGATAGCTAATTACTGATTTTATTAAAATTTCTAAAAAATTAAAATGAATATCACATAAAACTTCTACTTGATAGGGGAAAACTGAAATATTTGAATTCAGCACGAAAAATACTTCTATAATCTATTATTTTTGTTCTTGTGAAAGAAAAAAAGTTCATTTTTGTAAACCAGTGTAATAAATAAACATAGAGTGAGCTTTCACTCATTCCGCCAGAGATTTTACCCATATTGCTATAATTATTAAACGCATGTAGTAATTTAAGCTTGTTTTATAAATGTATACAGTAATTTAAGCTTGTTCGTTAAATTATTAAAATGACATCGGCTAATCTACTCTACAAACTTAACACACTACGTTGATTTTAAACATAAACATTATTATTATAAATACTATAAGCATGTATGGTATTATGTGGTCAGTTTTTTCAGTTGCAATGTGAGATTATAGCTTCCTAGATACCTAATTCAAATGTTTCTGGTAGGCGAAATCCAGGAAATGAAAAGCGTTTAACTTACCATGGTGAGCCGGATCCAGTGGTGGAAGCGTAGTGCTGCCAACACCGGATTACTGCAGAGCCCACATCATCCTGTGGACAAACAGGAAAATACATGATGCCATTATTCTGCTCCACATTTGTCGTCTTTAAAATGTTACTCCATATTACTCACAACTAATTGATTCATCGTTTATAAAGCTACTGCTGTGTGTTGAGTAATATTTATGTACTATGCATACTAAGAAAATATGCATTTTTTGTAATTTTAATATAAATTTTCAAAAACATTATTATGGAAAATAAGGAGAAGGAGATGGAATTAAAGTGGTTAGGACATGTCTTAAGAATGGAAGATGAGCGATTACCGAAGCAACTATATGAATGGCATCCGAACAGAAAGAAGAAAAGAGGAAGACCAAGGTTAACATGGAAGGAAAACATGAAGACATTAATGCAAGCTACAGGGCTAAGCATCGAAGATTCCCAAGACCGTAGGCTTTGGAGGTTTGGCACGGAAAGACGGCAGCAGCTCTAAAAACCCGAAGATAGATAGATAGAAAATAAGAGCTCCAATTTTTTTTATCCAAGTGACAATGCTTTTTTTTTTTTTAGATTTTTCAAAACTATTATTCTCAAAATTATTAAAAACTCAATTCTTAGTTGCATACACTAAGAAATTGGGACTGGAAGTAAATACCAATAAAACTAAATATATGGTCACACATAAAAATACATTATATAATGGAAATGGACAGCTAATAACAAATGAGGGAAATTTTGAGGAAGTGGCTGAATTCAAATACCTAGGAACAATAATCACAAACAGGAATTATTTGCGCAAGGAAATTAAACATAGGCTCAATTGTGGAAATGCGTGTTATTATGCATTACAGAGACTCTTGACTTCCCAACTCCTTTCAAAAAACGTTAAACTAAAAATATATAAAATTATTGTTTTACCAGTTATATTATATGGATGCGAAACATGGTCTCTTACTTTAAGGGAGGAAAGGAGATTACGAGTATTTGAGGATAAAGTTCTTAGGAACATTTTTGGACCAAAGAGAGATGAACAGACAGGTGGATGGAGAAGACTGCATAACAGTGAATTACATGGTCTTTATAGGAAGCCACATATAATGAGAACAGTTAAGTCTCGTAGACTGCGATGGGCAGGACATATGACACGAATGGGGAATTAAAGACGTGAATGGAAACTTCTTGTAGGAAAACCAGAGGGAAAACGCCCAGTTGGCAGACCAAGAATGAGGTGGGAGAATAACATTAACTATGATTTGAGGGAAATAGATTATACAGGGGATGATTAGGAAACATTGGCTCAGGACAGGGATACATGGAAAGGTTATTTCCGCGCGGCCATGAACCTACGGGCTCGATAGTGCCAGTGAGTTAGTTAGTTCTTAATTGCATTCACAGAAATAAAAAAAATTATCCAAAAATAATAATTTTAAAAAGTTTCATCAAAAGTAATTATTCCAATAAATTATAAACAATTAGTTAAATCATAATATTATATTTGCTGGGGTGCATTTACTTTTGTTTCCTCAACACATCCAAAATCCCTTACTCAAACTTTTCGGTTGCAATATAAATAAATAAATGAATATATATATATATATATATATATATATATATATATATATATATATATATAATTGGATTGTTAGGACCTTCTCGTTCCATAAAATATTTAATCTTAATTGCTCAATAATTAAATTCAATTTAATTTTGTTGTGTTTCCTAATAATTTAATTTAGCTAACTCCAATGGAATTAAGCTACTGAAGTTGTTCTCATGAAAATATTTTTGAAAAAAGTGTACAGATCTTCGCCGATCCTATCTACTGGACACACAAAATGAATATGAACAAAATTTATATATACATATTTATGTGTGTGTGTGTGTGTGTGTCCGTTAACTCCCAAGCGGCCGCAATTTTTGTTTCATCGAAACCAAACTTGACATACAGTTCATTCATAGTGTTCTGCTCAAGAGCAGATCTTTCACTGCAAACTCAGCATTCTCCACTCTTTCCTTGACTCAGCTTTCCTTTTTGTATCTGCATACAAACCATTTATTTTAATATTGTCTATCATCTGATGTCTTTTTCTGCCTCTAACTTTCTTTCCGTTGACCATTCCTTCTAGAGCATCCTTCAGCAGGCAGTTTCTTCTTAGCCAGTGCCCAATCCAATTTCTTTTCCACTTCTTTATGAGTTCCAGCATTGTTCTCCTTTCACCCACTCTGTCTAGCACATCTTCATTTCTTACTTTGTCTGTCCATTTTATACGTTCCATTCTTCTCCATATCCACATCTCAAAAGTTTCCAGTCGCTTTTCCTCATTCCGTCGTAATGTCCACGTCTCTGCACCATATAATGCTACACTCCACACAAAGCACTTCACTAGCCTCTTTCTTATTTCTCTTGCCATAGGTCCGCAGAAAATGCTTCTCTTCTTGTTGAAAGCGTCTTTTGCCATTGCTATCCTCTGCTTTACTTCTTGAGTAATTAATTTAAAAAAAAAGGTGAAGTTCGTTAATCAGCAAAACCGGACCGAAACGAAAATTTAAAAATCGCTCTAGTGGTCGGAATTTTCGATAATTTATAACGAAACTCAGAATATGTTATAAATGAAAGTAGGAAGGTATTCTTCAAAAAATCTGTGAAATCCCACCATTGGAAGTGAGGTTTCACCTGAAACGAAACATTAAAAATTGACTGACAACCGCCATGGTGCGGTATAAGTCATATAATTTAATTAACCCTTAAATTTTCAATGTATCTCATCAGATAGATTAGTTTAATTTATTTTATATTTTAATAAAGTAATGGAAAAACTAATCGATACATATTATTTGAATTTATGTCAAGTTGCACAATATGCAATGAGTTATAATTTACGGCTATACATTATTTGTTTTTGCTGCGTCCTGGCTTCACAAATTGAGTTTGTCCAGTTTAACAAAAGAATTATACATTCTGTAAAACACCAAAATAGGACCATAAATTCGAATTGCTGAAAAATTCCGTTATTTATGCAGTTCCTGCGTGACGAAATTTTTATACTTTTCACAACGTTGTTATATTAATACCATAATTATTTTATAAACGATGTAATTTTGTAATTTCATTATAAACTAATCTAACCCAGTATACTTTTTAGTGAAATATTTTTTTTGTCCAATGCCACCACATTGCCATTTTGGCATTCTGGTAATCCCTCCTGGCATGGGGTTATTTTAACCCACTTCTAAGGTTGGGGCGCCTGGAAGGCGGAGTTACGCTGCCTTGATGATATATGATAGGTGATGATGATAGTAATGATGCGTCTGAAGAGGTCTTAATCCTAAACTTAATGAATATGTTAATGATGGCCAGATGTTATTCGGGACCGTTTGGGCCTTAAAGTTTCCTATAATTTGTCGTACAGGTGAGGAAAAACCTCGGAAAAAAATATCACTTAGGAAACTTGCCCCGACCGGGGATCGAACCCGGGTCCGCTGCGTGACAAGGCAGCACGCTATCGAGACCACAGCGGTGGACGTTTTAGTAAAATCTTTTTGTAACATTTTACTAACGGTAATACATCTCTTTTCTTTATGCTTAGAATTTATTTTGCTCTTTTTCATACACACTTACATAGCCTTTGATTGAATTCCCAAATATCGGGAATTGAAACCGCAGTCAGAAACGTTGATCAAAAGACCGGTCGTTATATAGACACAATACACTTCCAGTATTAGTACTCGTGGGCCAATTTGACCGTTCGTGCCTATTTCTATTTCACGATTGAAGAACAACAGGTAAATAAATATAATGTATTTATTATTATTATTATTATTATTATTATTATTATTATTATTATATATTTTGCTATGTATTATCATCATTATCATTGTCATAAAATAATTTGCAGTACTCTTTGCATCAATTAAATCAGTTATGCCAAGAATATAATTTCAAAATATCAAAAGAAAAAACAAAAATAATGGCATTTTGGGGAAACGATCATATAAGATCAAACATCGTAATAGACAACAAACCTCTGGAACAAATAACACATTTTAATTATTTGGGTTGTAATTTTACTATAAACACAAAAACTGAAAGAGACATACATATGAAACTGTCGAAATTTCAAATGATATGCGGATCTATACACAGAACATTAAAGAATAAAACAAGAAGAGATACTAGATTGAAGTTTTATAAAACATTGGCAGTTCCTGCATTACTTTATGGGAGCGAAACTTGGGTAATGACCAAAAAATTGCAAAATAGAATACAAAGCGCAGAAATGAACTTCCTTAGATGAACAAAAGGCTGCACAAGATTGTATCGGATAAGGAATGAAGATATAAGAACAGAGTTAAATATATATCCATTGGATGAGAAAATCAGAGAATATAGAGAGAAATTGTTTACACATGTGAAAAGAAAGAATGTAACAAAAATACCAAGAGCTGCATTCAACTACAAGCCAAGAGGTTCAAGGAATGTAGGAAGGCCAGTGAAAATATGGACAGAACAACTGTGAGGCCGAACAGGCAATTTGCTTAGTCCGTGAAGTGAAGAAGAAGAAGAAGAAGATTGTTGTTATATTCTGCAATGTCTTTGGCATATTCCTGTATCCATTTTAAGATTAGGTAGCCAATCTCTCTGTTTTTTCCATACCCCTTCTTCCAAGCCTCTTTCTTTTATTTATATAATTACTCCTTGTGTCAAAATTAGTTTTGGTCTGCCTCTCTTTTCCTTCTTCCATCGGATTCCATTAATAAATTTCCTTCGGTGATGTCTTCTTTCATCAATTTCCGAATAATCTTAACTGTCGTTTAATACACTGCTCAAAACAATTAGAGGAATACTTGTAATAAATTGAATAAGTAATTGTTTTTTAAAGCTGTGATGCTGAAAGTTGGACAATATGTAAATTGAATTATTAATTTTATCATTGGATACAAATTTTAAATATCCATGGCCTAAATACAGAGAAATTACCTCAAATAACAAATATAGAGAGATTTTTTATTTTGGAAGGCACTGGCCACTTCTAATTGGTAAGTTTCCTGATATTGCTATAGTGACGAATGTTGATTATTGCCTTGTTTATTGAAGTCTCTGACAAAATGAGGCATTTAAATGAGTTTGAAGTGTATCATGCTCTACATCTTTTACGACAAGGTCAATCTCTGCGACATCAAGCTCCACAAACTCTGCAGCAACTTAGAGATTCTCTAAAGGAGGAATGGGAGAATATTCCGCAAGAGGAAATCCAGAATCTTATTGGGAGCATCCCACGAAGGTGCCAAACTGTCATCGAATGTCGTGGATGCCATACACGATACTAACTCTATATAACGAGTGTTTAACTTCGAAAAATAAGCACAAGATTCAATTGCTTACATAGCGGAAATATTTGAAAAGTTAATTGTCGGCGTTATTCATTTATTTTTACTGACATGAGCAATAAATAAATAAATAAATAAATAACCACAAATAATGTACTTTATTAATTTCATGTTTGTACCTTTATCCAATGAAACAATATTTTCATATTTCATAGTGTTCCTCTAATTGTTTTGAGCAGTGTAGTTTATACTAGGGATCATTGCACTTTAATATTTTGTCATATACTTATTTATAATTTCCTCTCACCTTCAAATCCTTGCTGACTGTCTCCATAAGTCCATTTCTATCGAATGTAATATTTACCTATTGTATCTGCTTTCAAAATGCCATGTATCCGAGCCATATGTTGTTATATTTTTGATTAATCACTTTAGCACAAGGCATTTTCCTACCTGCATTCTCATTACAGCTAGATCACGTGTAAAGTTATTAATAAGGGATTACTTTCACAAAATGTAATTTCGGGTCATTTTTACACATTTTTATTTGTTGTTAAATGCAGTCACAACGAAAGTCAGAAAGTCAGATTGCTACTTTACTTAAGGTTATGGCTTCTGTTAAGTTATGTGTCTTCTCTCTCGTTTTGATCGTTGTGCTCTTTCAGTGCCACTACATAGACACACACTATAACTTCAGCAAGAAATGCTCTCTATTCATTCTCCAATAACTATCACGGCACTTGGGCTCTTAAATAGGCTAGATAGACATAATGCACTTTTGTATTCAGTGATGTTGGTGCTCCTTGTACTCTCTGATGGAACTATAGCGAACTAGTTATATTGTTGTGAACTGGATGTTCTTGTTGCCTTTTACTTATATGAAGTGATGGGAATTTATTGATTTTTTGGGGGAGAAAAAAAAGAAAAACATTTCCAATTACATTACGCACGGGCTTGTTTGGCCGTAAGTGCATATTCTGTTCCACGATATTAGATAAATAAACACACATGAGTACATATGTACAACATGTCTTCAGTAATTACACATCTACACACATATAGGCCTATAAAAATATATAAAACATTATGTTTCTTCCATGCACCTATATCTTTGTCTCTCGTTTTATGACTTCGTTAATATATATATATCCATGGTAATTCTGTCCGAAGGCAGGTCCTTCACTACAATCATAGCATTTTCATGCTATGCTTGCAGCTTTACTAGGGAATTGTAGGTGTGGTAGCTTCCCGTTGCATTGCACACCGGTGAAGGATAATGATAATGATAAGGATGATGGCTATATGATTTCGGGGACCGTTTGGTCCTTAACGTTTTCCTGACATTTGTCTTATAGGTGAGGAAAACCCCCGATAAAAACCTCACCAGAAAAACTGCCCCGACCGGGGATCGAACCCGGGCCCGCTGCGTGACAAGGCAGCACGCTACCTCGAGACCACAGCGGTGGACTATATATATATATATATATATATATATATAGGCCTATAAGCAAAGAGTCTTCTACGCCTGTCGCGCCATGGAGTTTGTTTGTTTATATATATATATATATATATATATATATATATATATATAATGTCTGCATCTACAGTACATAACAACCACACACACATACACACACATCTACATTCATTCATAAAAGGATCATGTAAGTAAAACCATGTAGAAAAGTAAAAATTCTCTAATGCTTTCCCTCATCCATAAACCTACCTCTACATAACTCATTGTAACGCAAATGCGTCCTTTATGCTTTAAAAAACTACAAAACAGACTTAAAAACAACCAATCCCCACACACAGAAAATTCACTGTAAGGCCATTCAACTTAATATAGTAAATAAAAAGTAAAGTGATCCCACTTGGACCCATGGGATAGCAGGAGGTTAAGACTTCCACCATTTTAGAGAATCAACACGAAGTCAGCTGAGATGTATGCCCTTCATAACGGCCACCTTTACTGAAGAACCGTCTGGAACTCATTTCCGTTAGAGAGCGAGTCAACGCCAGTGCTATGGTTCGCCAGAAGGTTTAGACAAGTTTAATATTTTGATCCCACCGGCATTCAAACATCCAATCTTCCGGCTTGTAGCGTCTTGACTTAAACAACTACGCTAGGCGTACCCGAATAATATATAGGCTATTATATTATAATAGTCCACCGCTATGGTCTCGAGGTAGCGTGCTGCCTTTTCACGCAGCGGGCTGAGGTTCGATTCCCGGTCAGGACAGGCTCCTGGGTGGGGTTTTTTCGGGGTTTTTCCTCACCTGTAAGACAAATGTCAGGAAGCTTACGGCCCAACGGTCTCCCGAAAATCATCTGGCCATCATCATCATCCTTCACCGGTGTGGAAGCTATCACACCCAAAATTCCCTGGTAAAGCTGCAAAGAAGCAGAGCATGAAAATGCTATAATTGCGGTGAAAGACCTGCCCTCGGGCAGAATTAACACATTGGTGACGGGCCACGGAGATCTCCGTGTTTAAATGGCCAGCGCTAGACGACCGGTCACGGAGATTTCCGTGTTTACGTTTTCTATGGCTTCCCTGCCTCTTCGCTTTTGAATGAGGCATTCAATTTTGTTTCTTCTCATTGTGAAATAATTTTTAGTTGTTTTTGTACCCCTCTCTTCTCTTTTATGAAATTGCCAACTTAACAGAAAGAATTGTTTACAGTTTTATGACAGACGGCTGGTGAAAGATGGAATTTTAGTGCCGATAGTTAGGCGATTACGGAATACGTATGTAACCTGTAAATATATGTTGCAGAGCGGAAAAATTAAAAGAAACTCAATTTTGCGTTCTGGAGCCGATATATATCTGTGGCAACGTGTCCACCAGGATAATTATTATATTAGTGTGGCTATAGCTGAAAATTTGCTCGAAAGAAAGACGAGAGTTTCTGAAGCAATAAATACTAACAGAGGGCTTCCGAAATCATTTGTGGAAGCAGGAAATAAACTCAAACCAGGAGAAAGTGTTTTTGTAGTAAGGGGGGACCTTTTGCTACAAACATCGAAAGATAAAGGAAACGTAAGAATGGTTAGAACATTGCATCAGGCAACACGCGAGTGGGAGGAGTAAAGTTGTAAAAATGTCCTATTGAATACTTCAATATAACAAGTATGTGAAGGATGTAGACAGGGCTGACCAGTACCTATCATATTACTCCATCCTTAGAAAAACAGTGAAATGGAGCTAGAAAGTTGTATTGTGGCTTATGGATTGTGCACCCTTTAATGCTTTCAGGGTCTATAAATTTCAAAATTCTAACAGCAAAATGTCAAACAGAAGTTTTTTGCTTCAAACAGCCTCTTGTTTGGCAGTCGTGAAATTAGGAACAGATGACAGGAAAGACGAGGAAAGACAGAGAGAAAAGAAACCACTTCTAGGAGACCACCTCATGACCCACCAGGCAGGCTAAGACATTAAGAAAAATAAATTAACACCAACTGTGATTGGAAAGAAAAAAGTACCCTCCAAACTTTGTCGCATTTTTGGTGAACACAAGAAAACAAACTCGCTACATATGCTCTTTTGCACTGTGCCTTTACATAAAGGGAAATGTTTCCAACGCTATCATACCCTCAATTTCTACTAGAAAGTCTGGTGAGAACACTAATAAAGATTTACTTATGCATTATTGTTATTGACTGTAAATATATTGATGTAAAAGCCACATTGTGCTAGCGCGGTTTAAAATTTAAAAGTCCACCCTACTGACAGAATTGTCCGGTCCAGCAGCGGTGGGTGGAACGCAGAGCTGTCGGTCACCAATGTGTTAATATGTATGTATATTATAATATAATTGAAGATCGGAAACTAATGCCACATTTAAGTTCACATTATTAATAATTATGTAATTCTTCATTAATCCCTAGTTTTGCCATCCCTAAATTTTCTTATTGAGCCGAAAAATTTGCACGTTTTAACTTCGCTCTGGACCCTCCTAAGAGATCCCAACATGCCACTCTTCAACGATCTGTCTGAGAAATCTCTCCAGCAACAACTCTAATGTAAGTTGTCCTGTCTCTCTGCAAAATACTGTAGTATGTTGCTAATGTTCCTGCTCATTGCATAGAGGAGATAGTTTAACGCCGTCTTTGCTATATGATTGGTGCTATTTCAGGTTCGTAAATCTCGCCACATTGTTATAAGATTAAAATTATTATTAGAAAGATTTTGGACTTTTGTAATAAAATTAAAAAGTCGTGGATGTAACTTGTTCTAGAAGAGTATATTTTTTATGACACTGCAAAGAGCAAGAGGGAACAAAAATATATCAATGGGATGCTGGGATTTCTCTCTGAACATGTCGTTTTGAAAACTACTATTTGTAAGAGGTTGTTGCAATTGTCATGGAAGCGCTTGCTATCAGAGGGTGACGAGGTTTTTACCCCAAGGGCAACATTTGGTGGTGACAACTCGACCCCACTAACTGCTGCGTGTGATGTCGAGCCTCAAGTGACCAAAAACTGCTGAACTGTGTGTGATCCTATGATATCTACGACTCATATCACTTTAATTGGCTGGGGGTTCTCGTGAAACATTCATTATTCTTTACAAAAACGCACCCTTCTTATATTGTCCACACGGTTTATAATTACCAAACTGTCACCATTTCCTACAGTTGTCAGTTTGTTAATATAAACGGCATTTGCACAGTAAGTCG